>JAHDVF020000407.1:0-590652 GCA_022606425.2 Lepidostoma basale | reverse complement strand
ATTTTACCCATTACGGGTGTATTAATCATTAAGAATTAATTGTATGCCAATAAAGACGAAGATGTAAATTATTTGGAAACCGAATATGGTGGTCATTTTATATACTTTTTACCTGTTCTCAATCATCATCATCATCATCATCATCAGCCGTCTGTCATCCACTGCTGAATGTAGGCCTCTCCCAAAGCCCTCCACCGCCCCCTATCCATTGCCGCTCCCATCCATCCATGTCCAGCAATCCTCTTCAGATCGTCGGTCCAGCGGGCAGGGGGACGTCCAACTCTACGGAATCCTGTACGCGGTCTCCACTCCAGAACCCGTCTTCCCCATCGGCTGTCAGTTCTCCGACAGATATGGCCAGCCCACCGCCACTTCAGCCCGCCTATCCGTAGAGCCACCTCAGTCACCTTGGTTTGTTGTCGAATAAATTCGTTTCTAAATCTATCCCTCAAAGTTATTCCAAGCATGGCTCTTTCCATGGCGCGCTGGGCAACCTTGAATCTGTAGACTAGACCTTTTGTCAATGTCCACGTCTCGGCTCCGTATGTTATGACTGGCAAAACGCACTGGTTGAAGACTTTAGTCTTGAGGCATTGTGGTATTTTGGAAGTGAAAACATGACGTAATTTCCCAAAGGCTGCCCATCCCAACTGAATTCTTCGGTTGGCTTCTTTCTCGAAATTGTTTCGTCCTAATTGTATGATTTGGCCAAGATATGGGTATTCTTGTACCACTTCGAGAGCCGACCCATCGACGGTTACTGATCCCGGGATAATATGTTCATTATACATGACTTTCGTCTTGTCCAAATTCATCCCGAGACCCACTCGTCTGGATGCAGTGTTCAGTTCATCTAGCATGCCTTCTAGATGCCCAGCAGATTCCGCCAGAATAACAATGTCATCCGCAAAACGAAGGTGAGACATGTATTCGCCATTTATGTTGAGGCCACGTTCAGACCAGTCCAAAGTTTTAAATATATCTTCCAAAGCACAAGTGAACAGCTTCGGAGATATCACATCCCCTTGTCTGACTCCCCGTTGCAGCTCAATCGGTTTGGTCTTCTGGTTTTGGATTTGAACGGACATTGTGGCGTTATTATTATGTTCTCAATAGATGTTTTAAATTATAATTGTTGTTTGTAATATCTTTTGAGAAAATAAACTGAATTGATTTGATTTGATTTGATTCTCCCGCGTGGCCAACATATTTGATTGATTTCATCGTGTCACCTTTCGTTCGATCTTCCTTTATTTTTAATTCCATTAAGATCGTTAACATATACTGCTATATATTTTTTAACATTCTTTCTCCATTCATTCTTTCCATTTGTCCAAACCATCTAAATGTCAGTTTTAAGATGAAATAAAAAGTTTCGAAAATGGTATCCTTTTGATCCTTTATATCAATCTCACCATAAGTGGTAACCCTAGTGCTCGACTTCTACAAAAAATCATTTTTCAATAAGATCGACCAACTTCAGAGAGTTCATTTTTCTCTCAGAGATAGTGTATAGATGTCGCTAGCCACACAAACAAAATGTTAAAATTCCTACTGGAACCATTTTTAATGCAAAGTGGCCTTACGGTATTGATGGTGCGCCTACGTAGCGGCCACCAGTGGCCTTACGGTATTGAAGTGGTTAATTACCTTGTTAGAACGCACGTAGATTTTACGTGATTCCAACATTGATTTTTAAAATTTGATTAATTTGAACGTGCCGTGAATTTTTTTCCATTTCCTAATTCATGAACATTTTTCAAAAATATTTTCCCTTAATTAGTTCCTGTACGATTAAAAATGTTTTTTATCGTACAGCAGAATTAAAAATAACGTTAATAACATTATGAACAGAGGTTGGTCCTGAAACCCCGTCATAACAGGTTAGAGGGGTGATTGAGGTGCAAAATATGGCCTCTCGAAATCTGTCGGAAAAGCACACGTTGGAAAAAACCGGCGCCGACCTCGACCTAAATCCCCGATGGCTGCTTCACGTAACTCATCGCGTCAATGAGATTACTAAATCTATCCTACGCGCTTTGCTCACAAGTGCGAAATAATATGATGACATATGTATGAACGAATATGTTCCTTCCGAAGGGAAATATAATTCAACAAAATCGTAGCGATTTCAGTGGTTCACTTTTGAGTTTTTTTTTTAAAATATGTATCTACTTCGATACAAATTTCAGTCATTAGAAAAACGTTGAGACAGGACAAGAACGCGAACAGAATTCTTTAGAGTCCCTTCCCCGCTGGATCGACGTGTTATAAGGATCGCTGGACCTGATGAAGACTGTGTGAAGGTAAATAAGGTAAGACAGGAATGCGTACTCTCCCTCATGTTGTTTAATATCTACGGTGAATATATAATGCGAAAAGCCTTGGAGGGGTGGGAGCACGGTATATCGGTTGATGAAACTAGAATTAATAACTTGAGATACGCAGATGATACAATACGTAATGCATCCTCAGAGAGTGAACTCGCAGAAGTTATCGGAAGAATCGAAAGGGAGAGTGAGCTGGTGTTTATAAGTAAAATTAATATTTATTATCAACAAATCTAGAAATAATACTGGTACTCGTATACTATATTTATGAAGGGTAACAAACACTGTGATTGTAATACGTACAGTAAAAAATACATAGAAGTAAACAAAATAAAGATAGCTGCATGTTACTACAAATATCAAATCAAATCAAATCAGTTTATTTCATCAACAGACATTACAAAATTTATTTTTAAGGCATCTATTGAGAACAGGTAAAATAATATATTATATATAGTATACTACCAGAAACGCATAAGAGATGGTTCAACATTAGGAAGACAGGATACTCTCCAGAATTAAGAGTATAATATATAAATATTAATGCACATGTTAGAAGAATGGATTAACTCTGACTCCAAACCGCCAAAAATATATATTGACCGCTGGGAATCGACTTCGCAGGTGGCCAACCCCTTCGAGAAACAGGCCAAAAGGCCTACATTTAAGGAAAGAAGAAGAGAAAGAAAAGAAAAAATATGTTGTATGTAAATGAAGTTGAAAACCTTTCAGATAATTTTTGGATTTTTTTTCCTAATTTAATACACACTCACGTTTAAAGTTTAAAAACGTTGACTCATGTGCGGTGTATCTAATTTTGTTTTATTATTTTGTTGAATCGCTCTTTGCATCATGACAGCATGAGCCAAATCGATGTAAAGGGTAAAACTATCATAGTGATTCTAGTGACATGTGATTGGTAGCTAATCTATCGCCAATTTATTGCCACGTGAATTCTGCACTGTCACTGCCACCAGACCAAATACAGTGACAATCACACTGCACTCGCCGGGAATCGAACCCGGAACCTTCGGGGTGTCAGTCAATACACTTACCACTCGGCCATGAAGGTCGTCAAGTAAGTAAGTAAGATTTTATTATATACAAATGGGTTGTATTTAATAACATTTTACTTTGAAGACGAAACAATAAATACTGATGATTAAACGAAAATTGTCTTTTATTTAATAACTCTCGGTACTTTTGTTGACAGAATACTATATAAATACAATATTTCTTGAAGTTTGGTGTTACATATTAACATATATACAACTTCCAAAAATTTGTCAGACATGGTGGTCGTAAGAAAGGTGAAATGGGGAATGTTGTATTACATAAACGTGCGCTTAACCCAAACAATGACAGGTCATAAGTCCTGTAAACACCTTGATCACCATATTCTGTTTCCAATTTGCATCTTCGTCTCTATTGAGATACAATTAATCCTTGAATTGATAACCCGCAATGGGTAAAATCCAGTATTCGTCTACAAGTATTTGTATATATTCAAAATGTTGTAATAACAATATTTATTTTTGAATTAAGAGAAAAAATATTTATTTACCTTAGGTTATAATAATACGAATCACTTTTTAAATAACGTTAATCATATACATTCAAAACGTTCATTCAGGATTTTGAAGGAAGGAGAAAATTGAAATAGGAATTTTTATTCTATAATCATTTCTCTATAATAAGCTTCCCTAAAAAATGATCTCTTTTCAGAATAAAAAAACTTTTCATATTTCCGAGATCAATTGCTTTTTGTTTTTTCTAATCTGGCCGTTACACCCTTCAACTTTAACTAAAAGTTCTCCAATAACCGGAGCGTATTCCATATGATGAAAAGTTAAGTTAAATGATCGGTAAATGAGGTATCGAATTTATCAGATGGAAGATTAATGGAAAGGAAGGGAAAAAGGGGGATTTTTTTTTCGGGGAATTTATTGTAGCTGTTCATGGGGTAAAGTGGAGTGACAATCTAAGAAATCGCAGACGTTGGAGAATGTATTGATTCTCGCTTAAGGATTTTGGATGCATTTATTTGAATATATTACTCATACATTTTAAAGGTTTAAAAACGTTAGATAATAGACGAAGAAATGACAAAGAAACCGTTTGCATTAATTTTGTTTCACGTAAAAAGGCGTATAACAGTATAATGATAATGGGTATGCAAAAAAATCTATGCGATATGACCAATTCTAATAATGTATTTTTCACAAAGTGAGTTCCATTTCATGCATGAAAGCGATATATAAAAAAATTGTATCACTATAAATTTTTATTCAATACATCTTTCTTCAGATACCTATGAGTAAACGATTAATTAAATAAAGGAGAATTTTTGGATAAAGGGGCTTTGAACATACTGGACTATTGTGACCAGAGATAGTACACAATATTTCTAAAAAGAAGTCTTTAATGAAATGTATTTAAACGAGAAAGAAGCCGACCGAAGTATTCAGTGGGGTTGGGCAGCCTTTGGAAAATTACGTCTTCTTTTCACTCACTGTTAAAATACCACAATGCCTCAAGACTAAATTCTTCAACCAGTGCGTCTTGCCAGTCATGACGTACGGAGCCGAGACCTGGACACAGGTCTAGTCTACAGATTCAAGGTCGCCCAACGCGCCATGGAAAGAGCCATGCTTGAAATAACCTCAAGGGACAGATTTAGAAATGAATTTTTTCGACAACAAACCAAGGTGACTGAGGTGGCTCTGAGGATGGGCGGGTAGAAGTGGCGATGGGCTGGCCATATCTGTCGGAGAACCGACGGCCAATGGGGGAGACGGGTTCTGGAGTGGAGACCGCGTACAGGATTCCGCAGAGTTGGACGTCCCCCTGCCCGCTGGACCGACGATCTGAAAAGGATTGCTGGATATGGATGGAAGGGAGCGGCGATGGATAGGGGGCGGTGGCACCCAGAAGGACAAAGAAAACGAGTTTCGGGACGACATCTATTAAACGGATTGATGACGTAGGCTGAATAGCTTAGACGAATTGGATGTGTGAGAGACAAAACAAAGACGAGTGGAGAGAATGAATCGAGGAAGAGACCTATATTTAGCAGTGGAGGGAAGAAGCCCGAAGAAAAAAAATAATATTGATATTTAAAATAAATTGCTGGGAAGACTCTGCGTTTAAGAAAGACCACACCCTGAGAGATCTGCGAGGTTCAAGGTGTGATCAAATGAGAGCGACAACGTCGATAGTACTGGTATGAACATGTCCAGAGAATGAATCCTACAAGAAATGTCCCATACATTGCTCTACATGGAATAACAGATGGACTACGGCGCCAATAGGGAGACCCCCAAAACGTTGGAGAGATAGCTGGAGTTCAGCATCAGAAGTGGAGAATCCCGTAACATTAGACTTTTAAGTCTAAAACACGTTGAAGAAGAAGAAGTGTACTTTTTGACTTACCAGAATCTTTTGCAGCTGGTTGACGGAGTGGTTGACGACCGGAGTGCCGTTGATCTCCCGAATCTCGTCTCCCACGTGCAGGGTGGCCTGGCGATGGATCATTCCCCCATGCATGATGCGCGCCACGAGACATCTACCGTCTTCTGTCATCTTCAGCGTGATGCCCTGTAAAGAACGAGAAGAGTGTTTTATAATTCAAATATACACTTGTATATATATAAGTATATTACGATATTTTAAAGTTTCATTCCTAGGGATTGTTTTGTGGCAAAGAGTAACCCTTCTACTTCTTCTTTAAGTGCCCTGTCGGGTCCCCCGAACGTTGGCGATCACCTCGGCGAACTTGTTCCTGTCCTGCGCCGCTCGGAACGGCTCCTCCACACTTTGGATGCCAGTTCACAACCTCACGTTTCGCAGCCAGGACATTTATCTCCTACCGGGCCCTCGGCCTCCCTCAATTTCCCCTTCCAATATCAGTTGGAGAAGGTGGTACTTTTCCCCACGCAGTATATGACCCAGATGTAAAATCTTCCGAACCTTGATAATTGATAACAGTTCCCTGTCAACTCTAGCTCGTCTCAGGACTTCGGTATTGGTAACCATGTCTGTCGAGGGAACTATGAGCATTCGGCGCTGAACCCACGTTTCAAATGCTTCCAGTCTGTTCATTGAGTTAACTTTTTAGGTCCACGTTTCACATCCGTACAATAAAACAGATCACACATAGCATTTGATCATTCTCTGGCGGAGTTAACGTATTAACCACAATGAAAAAAAAAATCCACGTGCGTGCATGACTTGATGTATGAATGTTGAAGAAGCGAGAGAAGCATGTCAGGAAAGAATAGTACGGCGGTCCATTCTTTCTGCTTACCCTTTTGAAGAGACGGGTGATGGTTAGTTAATTAGTTAGTTAATTTATCTAGAAAGTCGTAATGAATATAAAAATTAAAAAAAAAATGTAGATTCAAATACCTTTTTGATTAATCGAATTATTCTGTATAACTAGTTTTGTTCCAATTAAACGGAATCTAATAAATTACTTGCCAATTGAAAAAAAAGTAGTTTCTATGCAAAACAGCGGAATAAAAGTTAACACAAGAAGAAAAAAAAATGGTCACCAAACGTACGTTTTCCGCCCGACAGAGAAAAGTTTCCATTTTAATTAAATTCGTTTTTATTCATCTAGATTGAAGATGGAGACCTCCCCTAATGTTTTCATAAGAAACTTAATTCAATGTTCGAAATTTGAAAACCAAAGTTATGTGAGAGCGGGAAAATGATTGTCGTAATGGCGGGAAAGTTAACGGAACGTACATCCAAATCTCCAATCTGTGCTATAAAGTGGGTAACTTTAAATTGATTTTTTATTTAATAAGAGGGAAATAATGCAAAAATCTAAGGTACCCACCGCTAAAAATGAAACGTTATGGATAAACTTGTATGTTTAATAAATTATCTTTTTTTAAACGAATTTATTTATCCGAGAAGCATGTTTACAAGAGATGGAAAAATGGAGAAAGATACCGATGGAAAGGTTGGAGCTGGAATTTTTTTTTACCGCAAATTGAAATATATCGACTGAAGCAAAGATGTCAGTCACAATAAAGTTCTAGTGCCGATCTTTATATATGGAAGTGAAGCTTAGAGTTGGCAGAAGAAAAATGAAAGAAGTTGTAAATTAATTTCCATGGTACTATTAAATTATTGTTAGCGTTCTTGTTCAAACCAAATTAAATTTGATTCATTTGTCTTTTTCTTTTTTATATACGAGTACTTTGCATATACAACATTACCATTTAAAAAAAAATCAAATATCAGACATGTTTCGGACAACCTAGTCCTTCCTCAGTGATATTATAAAGATATAAAAAATATTATAAAATTGTTAACAAATATGATCAGTTTTGACAGATGTTTTAAAAAATTATTTTGGAACATTTATGCTTTTGTGATAACACATATTATGAATCAATTAAAAATTAAAAATAATAATTTAAAGTTCTTATTGGGGTTCATGTAATTACTAACAACAAAGGAAATAAATCAAAGATTGGACTTGACGTTACATTTATTTAATTATTTATAATATTTTCTTTATTTTTAGTTGCTTTTTAAATTTCAAAAATTTCGAGATTGCTCAAAGTTATATTCCTATTATTAACATGCAAAATTTCAACGCCATTATCTTTATTAAATGAATGATCTTTTTCACATAGTTGGTTAGCAAATTCAGAAAAAATAGAGAGACATGTGAACTTTAATTCTGAATTTAAAATTATGCCTTGTTTTACCCATATAAAAATATGAGCAATCATTACATTTCAGTTCATAAACTCCCGATTAAGAAAAATTATCTTCCGTGTCTTTATTATGTTTTATTAATTTACCTAAATTATTGTTTGTATAAAACGCGCGTCTAATGTCACATGGGAGTGGTTTAAGTTTAAATATGATTCATTCAAAATTCGAATTGATCGCATTCGTTGGTGAAACATTAAAACAAAAATGTGAAAATAAGCTTTTTAAAACTTTTTCAAGAGCCCGAAGTGGTTTGGAAAGCACAGAGAACAAACACGGGGTAAGTTTCGAGGAGTAATTTGAGAGCCGTAAGTCCGGACTCGGGCGCAGCTTGCACTCGAGCCGATAAACGTCCGGACTTTAACTTAGTTTGGTCGAAATTGTTTCTTTCAAAGCTGAGATATTAACGAGAGATACAGAAGTGCAATGTTCGCGGGGATCGGACTGCCGACGGTGGCGCCGCTGTCGGGTTTAATATTAAAACGGTGTAACAATAACGGCAAATTGCGTAACTTCTGTCTCGATTTCTTGCAAGGAACCTATTATAACGTAGTCTTTATTTTTTTCTCAGAGGAAAATAGTATGTAAAGGATTTTGACCAATATTCATAAATTTGTAAACAACCCTAACTTTATTAAAAAATTAATTAACTGTTAAAATATAAAATATGAAACGCTGCTAAACGGTATCACATTTTTGAATATTTTTTAAAACAGGTGTTTCGTCAACCTATGTTAACATCATCAGGTGTTACAATATTTTTTTCGGATAATCAAATGATTTTACTGAAATCTCTTGATGGTTGTTCATTTTAAATAATAATTAATTCAGTAATAATAAAAACAAAAGTACATTTTTTAAACGTTATATATAAATATGTAAGCTACAATAAAATTTAAAATCCATTGTATTGAATATGAATCTTCTTGAATACCTGTAATACCAATATTAAATTCAGTAAATTTTACATAAATATTTGAAGATTATTTTTGTATAGAATCATGTTGCCACCCCTGATCTGTATGTATATAAAGGACTCGGTTTGCAACAGTGTTACCAGTCTGTCGATGCCAGCGAGCCTGGCGAAACCGGTCGCTGTCGAAATAAAGACAAAAGTGGAAGTAGTTAAACATCGTTTTATTTAATATTTTTATCAACTGCTAAAATTAATTTTCGTGATGAAATTATTGTAACACCTGATGATGTCAACATAGGTTAACGAAACAGCAGTCGCGAAAGAAAAATGTGATACCATGAACAACGTTTTATATTTGAACAGTTATTAATGTTGAACTATCGTAGCGTTTCGGCGAAAACTACGACTATTTAAAAAAAAATGAAAATACAAACATATTTCGGACACAAGGGCCCTTCATCACTGTTCTGTATGTACAATATAAATAAGTTATTTAATCAAATTCTACATTAATGTGTTACATTAATATGTCAACAATTGATAATGCCTTAGAAGAGCGAAACATGTCATAACCATAAAATATAATAAAATTTCTATTATAGAAAACTGACGTTTTTATTTGTATTAATTATTTAATATTGAGTTTTACAGCATTGTTCAAGATACAAATCTGACAAATCTGATGATCTCAAATCTGACAGTATTTGCAAAGTTAACTGAAAGAATACTACACAAAAGACTGTATCAGCACCTCAAAGCATTCAACTACATAGCTGAAGAGCAATATGGATTCCAAGAACAGAAGGGAACAGCAACAGCTATCACCAACATATGTAACTACATTCAGTCAGCACTGGATGCGGGCGAATGCATAACAGGACTAATACTGGACTTCAAAAAACCATTTGATACCGTACATCTGGACACACTACTTGACAAACTGACATCCGCAGGGGTGAGGGGCAAGGCGTACAACACGTTCAAATGCTACCTCACCCAAAGAAAACAATACACAGTTGTGTCAGGAATGACCAGCAACGAAACAATGACAGAATTTGGTGTGCCACAAGGGTCCATCCTGGGACCACTACTTTACATACTTTACATTAACGACATAACAAGATACAAAATGACAGGGAAAATAATTATGTACGCAGACGACCTTGCTATATTTTACAAAAACGACAACGACGATGAGACCTGTAAACAAATGAACATAGATATAGAGACACTAACCAACTGGACAACCAACAACTACCTGACCTTAAATGTAAAAAAGTGTAACATTATACACTTTGAAACAAGCAAGAAAAACCATAACATGTGCATAAAAATAAAAAATGACGCAATAACCGAACTCGACTATGTAAAGTACCTAGGACTAACAATGGACAGACAACTAAAATGGACAAAACACATAGACAACCTAACAGACAAGTTAGCATCGCTATACTCCCTCTTCTACAAAATACAGAATTATATACCAAGAAGGGAAAAAGTTATGATGAACGAAGCGTATGTAAAAAGCCGACTGACATATATGATTCCCTTCTGGGGGACAGGAAACCAAAAGGACATCTCCAGACTCCAAAGACAACAAAATAAAATAATAAAATTAGCATATAACATTGACTACCTTACCCCAACCATACAAGACAAACAAAACAAATGGACATATCAGACCTGACCAAATATGAGACCTTAAAAATTGTACACAGAGTGACCATGGAAAAGACAACAGACAGCAGCTACAAATTAACTAAAAATTCAGACATACACAGACACTGGACCAGGAATTGTGACAGATATCACTTACCGATTGCACGAACTAAGACAGGACAATCAAGGATATTGTACAATGGACTGAAACTTTACAATGAACTACCTAAAGACACAAGGAATCTCACTACAACTCAATATAAAAAATATCTGAAACAATACATAATTAATAGTAAGATCTAAAAATGTAACCATATAACCCAATTGGGTTTTTAAAAAAAAAAAATTAAATAAAAAAAAAAAAAAATTAATGAAACTTAACTAACTAACTAACCATCACGCCGTTTCCCCGAAAGGGTAGACAGAAAGAATGGACTGCAACACTTTCGATGCTGCACTCCATTCTTCTCTTTTCGCCAACGCGAGAGACGCGGTGTGATGGGTTGCGAACCTCATCGCCACCAAAAGGCATCTCCCGCGCACACTTCAATCATTCAACGTCTACATAATAAATCTAAAACAAATTATACAAAATACAATGATATAAAATTAAATAACACATAAAAATAATTTAACACATAATGTTCTTTTAGATGGTGCACTTGTCGTCAGCTGGACGATCCGGACATTTGTGTTTAATGAAACTTAACAACATAATACAAATAATAAGTTGTTTTTGTAAAATATTTTTAATTAATCGTATATTATAAGACCGCATACGCATTTTGAACCTTATTTCAGATAAATTGGTCTTTAGATATAATTTTTTTATAAATTTATAATACATAATAATATATAAAACATCACAAATCCGTCCACAAGTGAAAGTTAAATTGAAAAGTTATAGTGTAATACTGGCCTAAGGAATTTGAGATACTTCAAACTTAAATTGTTTTGCGTTGTGTTAAGGCTAACGAAAGGCAGAAACGAATAAAATGGACGAACGCCATCTTAATTGAATCTGAAAACATGGCTTGAGGACAAATTTAATAACACGGGATTACGCGAAACTCACATTTTCAATTTCAAACCTGAAAAGACCCATCAGCACAATAAATGAGCGTTATTCAAAAAACGAACCAAAAGCCGAAATTCGAAGTGAGATTTAATCATATTATATTTAAAAAAATAATGTAAACACACTCAAATCAGCACGGCTTGGAATGATTTCGCCATTCAAAAACATATTAAGATATAATAAAATTTTGATATTTAATTTAACGTTCATCTTTAAGATAATCAAATGATTATACTGAAATATCTTGATGGAAATTCATTTTAAATAATAGTTAAAAAAACGATGTTTTACTACTTTCACTTTGGTCTTTATTTCAATAGCGACCGGTTTCGCCAGGCTCGCTGGCATCGACAGACTGGTGACACTATTGTTAACTTGGTCCTTTATATACATGCAGATCAGAGGTGGTAAACATGATTCTATACAAACATAATTTTCTAATATTTATCTAAAATTTACTGAATTTATCTGTCGCCATTTATTGTCACGTGAATTATACTGCAGACCAAAGACAGTGTGACAATCACACTGCCCTCGTCGGGAATCTAACCCGGAACCTTCGGGGTTGTACTTACCACGAATGCACTTACCAATCGGTCACGAAGGTCTTCAATTGAACAATAAACCATCATCATCGAGTAATGATACGATATGAATAACAGTTCTTTATGAAATACGATGTAAATATTTGACAATGCCATAGCAAAGCAAAATATTTCATTACCATAAAATATAATAATACTTCTGGAAACTAGATGTTTTCATTCGTATTAATTATTAGATGTGTAGTTTTAATTTATTGTTGCAAAACGATTATATATTGAATTACGTTTTAAGTACCTATTTCGTGAAATTTGATTGAACATCTCGATCGTTTAAACGATGGATTAAACTTGCAATTATTAGATGTGTAGTTTTACTTTATTGTTGCAAAACGATTATATATTGAATTACGTTTTAAGTGCCTATTCCGTGAAATTTGATTGAACATCTCGATCGTTTAAACGATGGATTAAACTTGCAATTATTAGATGTGTAGTTTTACTTTATTGTTGCAAAACGATTATATATTGAATTACGTTTTAAGTGCCTATTCCGTGAAATTTGATTGAACATCTCGATCGTTTAAACGATGGATTAAACTTGCAATTATTAGATGTGTAGTTTTACTTTATTGTTGCAAAACGATTATATATTGAATTACGTTTTAAGTGCCTATTCCGTGAAATTTGATTGAACATCTCGATCGTTTAAACGATGGATTAAACTTGCAACGAGCAAGGCAACATGTAAGAGTATATGGTGTTTTTGAGGTTAAACTAATGACACTTTGAAAAAAATCAGATTAACCTTGCGATCCCCAAGAGCAAATTAAAAGATTTCGTACCAGTTTCGGGAACCCATGTATAAAAAATAGATTAAAAACATTACTTGGAAAATTTAGGGCAGGGAAAAGTATTTGTTAGTGTAGTAAGAAAGAAGAAAGAAGTTAGGACTTGTGGGAAAGGTAAAATGAGAAAGTTCTTAGTCGAATAAAAATCAGGCGAAAAAAATCCCTCGGTTGTGAGGGTACAGTTACTAATTGCGAGTTTAGAACATTTCTTTTCGGTTTGTACTATCTTCCTTTTATTCGGGAATTCTGACACAGAAGTGTGAGAGAGAGAGGAATAATTAAACACGAAAGGCACTTGTAAGAACAATAGCAACGATAAATTAAGCGCTTCGCTCGGACGGTTTGATAATGATATTATCAGAGGGAGGCCTTTCACTTAAATATAATTAATACGAACCAAAAAACATCGCCAAGAAAAGAAAACGTTTCGAAATGAATACATAATAAATACGTTTTAAAACGAGCAGTTAACCAGACGGTATACACAGAGGAGGGACCGTCAGACTCTAGTCATTACTTCAATGGAGTTACTTCTACATCAAAATATTGTTAACAGCAAGATCTTACTCATGCTGAATCACCGACGATTAAGATATCGAAGATATTTGTCATTAAATTCTAGCAGAGATTATACAAAATACTGTTGAAACTTTAATATGACTCGTACTCGTATTTTCTCTTGTATTTCGAATTTTTTTGTTATTTATTCAATGTTGACGACAGTCTGCAACATTAGCGTGAATGGTGAAAACTTGGAGCAAGTAGTTGAGTTTGTGTATTTAGGTAGTATGTTTACAAGAGATGGGAGAGTGGAGAGGGATATTGAAAGAAGGGTTGAGGCAGGCAACAAAGTGAATGGTGCACTTAAAGTTGTCATCGCAAACAAAACCTATCCAAAAAAGCTAGAATGGCAGTGCACAATGGTGTTCTTCTACCGACCCTTATGTATGGAAGCGAAGCATGGAACTGGCAAAAGAAGGATGAAAGTAGAATAAATGCAGTAGAAATGAGATCTCTTAGACAAATGTGTGGATACTCTGTGTATGATAGAGTGTCGAATGAAAACATAAGAAGTGAATGCGGTGCGAATGATGGTGTCATGAACAAAATAATGAATGGATCATTAAGATGGTTTGGACATATGGAAAGAATGAATGAAGAAAGAATGGTAAAAAAATTATATGTTAATGATGTAAATGGTACCAGAAATATAGGAAGACCAAGGAAAACGTGGCACGATCAAATAAATCAAATATTGAATGTCGGCCATGTGAGGAGTCAGAGAAATCGACGCGTGCATGACACGATGTATGAATGTTGAGGAAGCGAGAGAAATATGTCAGGAAAGAAAGGTGTGGCAGTCCATTCTTTCTGCCTACCCCTTCGGGGAGACGGCGTGATGGTTAGTTAGTTAGTTAGTTTTATTCAATGTTAATAAAATGTCAACAACAACAACAACAGCACCATCAGGCCATTTCGCCGCAGGGATAGGCAGAGAGAATGGACCGCCACACTACTCTATCTTCGCATACCTCTCTAGCTTCCTCCACATTCATACAGCGAGTCATACACGCACGTCGATTCTTCCGCAGACATGACCAACCTTTAAAATTTGAAATATTTGGTCATGTCATGTTTTCCGCGATATACCTCGACTCCGTACTCCATTCACAGCGTTACCGTATACTTTTTGACCATTATTTATTCACCCATGCGCTCCGTATGTCCGAACGAACGCAGCAATTCTTTCATAATTTTGTTCATAATACTCGTACCTTCTTTCGCTCTACATTTCTTTCGAATATCAGCATTTTAGATTCTGTCGTACATCGTTCTACCACACATACGTCTCAGGGACCTCATCTCTACCGCATTTATTCTGCTCTCATCTTTCTTCAGCTAGTTCCATGCTTCGCTTCCATACATAAGGGTTGGGACCAGAACTCCATTGCGAACGGCCATTTTCGCTTTCATTGATAAATTCTAGTTTCCAATAACTATTTTTAAAGCTCCATTCACTTTGTTATGAATTAAATCATAAGTTTAATTTGAAAGTTTAATGCGAAGATCCACAACAAACTACTAAATAAATAAATAAATTAAGAGCACGAATGTTATTTCAATAAATCCTTTCATAAAACTAAAATCTATATTATTAATATTATTAGTCAAGTAAAACTTTTGAACTACATCAATGCTCGAGTAATTATGTCGTTGAAAGGTTATCCATTATATTCAGGAGTGTTAGAAAATTGTTAGTGTTGATGGAAACAGATGGAGTCAAAGTGCAGCCTTAATGGAACTATAGACAGTTGAATAATTGAAATATTAATCAATGTGATGTCTCCGTGGTTGTTTAATCTGTATATGGACAAGTGTATTAAAGAAGCAAAGATGGCATTGCACAATGGAGTTTTAGTGCCGACCTTTATGTATGGAAATGAAGCTTGGAGTTGGCAGAAGATGGATGAAAGTAGGATAAATGCCGTAGAAATGAGGTCACTAAGAAGGATGTGCGCAAAAACAATGTGTGATAGAATATCTAATGATGAAGTAAGAAAGGAATGTAAATCAGATGAATGCGTGATAAATAAAATCAAGTAATGGTCACTAAGATTGTTTGGACATATTGAACGAATGGATGAGGGAAGAATGTTTAAAAAAATACATACAAGTAGTGTGAATGGAAAACGAAGTCGAGGAAGGCCAAGGAAGACATGGCATGACCAAATTAATAAATTACTGAAAGGCGGCCGTGTTCGAAGTAGGAACAATCGACGAGCGTGCATGTCACAATGTGTGAATGTAGAAGAGGCACGAGAGTTATGTCAGGATAGAACAACGTGGCGATCCATCCTTTCTGCCTACCCCATCCAGGGAAACGGCATGATGGTTAGTTAGTATGAAAGAACAGAAACGAATAAATGCTGGTGCTAAGATGAGTGATTTGTCTGTAAATTGTCTGCTTTACACGGACGATGCCGTTCTCGTTGCGGATAGTGCGGACGAATTGCAAGTATTGGTGTCGAGAATGTATGAGATATGCAAGTCAAACGATTTAATGATGAATGTCGGAAAGTCGAAGGTGTTAGTTTTTGAAAGGGAAAAGCGAATAACAATTTGTAACATACGTGTGAACGAAGAGAACTTGGAATAGGTGAGTGAATTTGTGTATTTAAGTATCATGTTCACAGCGGATGGCCGAACGGATAGTGACGTCGAAAGATGGGTTGGTGCGGGTAACAAAGTGAATGGAGCTTTGAATTGAAAACACGAATTTATCAATTTAAGCGAAAATGGCAGTTTATGCATGGAAGCGAAGCATAGAACTGGCAGAAGAAGGATGAGAACAGAATAAATGCGGTTGATATGAGGTCGCTTAGAAGTATGTGTAGTAGAACGATGTACGACATAATTATAAATGCGATATGAGAAAGGAATGAAGAGCGGAGAAGGTATTATGAATAAATTATGAAAGGATCGCTGCGTCGGTTCGGACATATGGAGCGCATGGATGTAGAAAGGAAAGTTAAAAAGTATACGTTAACGATGTAAATGGAGTACGGAGTAGACCGAGGAAAAAAATGCATGATCAAATTAATCAAATTTTAAAGGTTGGTCATGTAAGAAGTCGGAAATATCGACGTGCGTGCATGACTCGTTGTATGAATGTGGAGGAAGCAAGAAAAGTATGTCAGGACATAGTAGTGTGGCGGTCAGTTCTTTTTGAAAGGATTGTTATAGCATTAATGATGTGTCTTTGGAATAGCAATATAGATTGAAATCCAGACAATAATAATTCTCTAACTCACATAAAAAAGATTTCACATTGAAATGATTGCTATTGCGTAAGTGAGGTGTCTTTGGAATTGCAATCTAGATTGAAATCCAGACAATAAGAATTTTCCAACTCACATATAAAAAATTCACATTGAAAGGATTGCTATAGCGTAAACGATGTGTCTTTGGAATTACAATCTAGATTGAAATCCAGACAATAAGAATTCTCCAACTCACATACAAAAAATTAACATTGAAAGGATTGCTATAGCGTAAATGATGTGTCTTTGGAATTACAATCTAGATTGAAATCCATTAAATAAGAATTCTCCAACTCACATAAAAATTTTCACACTGAAAGGATTGCTATAGCGTAAATGATGTGTTTTTGGAATTGCAATCTAGATTGAAATCCAGACAATAAGATTTCTCCATCTCACTACCATTTTTGTATAAACGAAACTAGATCGGTTATTATCCTTCTAGCTTTCAAATAATATATCGCATTCAAATATCTGCTTTGTTGAAAACGCAATGTGTTTTAGTTATTACATATCAGGTATGTATATTTCTCCGTGAAACATACCCAGAGGTACGTTCTGACAGCAGAATTAATATTTCTCTCCTCTTCCACATTTTGTTAAATCCGTTGTATAACACATTTTTCAGTGATGGTACGTTAAGGAAATACTTTATGCAATATTAAAAAAAGGCGTATGAGACAATTGTTTTAATATCAATAATTGAACATTCATATTTTAATACACATTTATATTATGTTAAAAATAAACAGATTTTATTATTAAATGTTTAAATATTGAAACACTGTTATTGTATATATCACTATTGACGCAATCTTTTTTTAAAACTGTCGCAACAGCTGTTTCTTCAACCAATGTTTGTATTATAAGATGTTACAAACAACTAAATATTCAAATGATTTTACTGAAATCTCTTGATGGAAGTTCATTTTAAATAATAATTTAATAAAACGACATTTTGAATGTATACAAATACTTGTAGACGAATACTGGATTTTACCCTTTGCGGGTATCATTTTAAGGATTGATTGTATCTCAATAGAGACGAAGATGCAAATTGGAAACAGAATATGGTGGTCGAGGCGTTTACAGGACTTATGATTTGTCATTGGTTGGGTTAAGCGCACGCTTTATGTAATTCAATCAAATAATGTGCATTCACAAAACGATGTTTTTTTAACTACACGCACTTCCACTTTTGTCTTTTTTTCGACAAGCCTGGCGAAACCGGTCGCTGTCAAAATAAAGACAAAAGTGAAAGTAGTTAAAAAACATCGTTTTATTTAATAATTAACTTAATGTTCAACAAGAGAGGCTTACTTTATACAGGGAACAATTTTTTTTTCTGTGATTAGTCTAATCATTGTTATTAAATTTTTAATAACATTAGATATTATTTGTAGTATATTAGATTTTGGGTTTTTAAGTTTGTATAAAATGTTTACGATAATATAATGGTATTAAATTTTTATGCTTAAAGTTGTGATTTTGTTAAATATAATTTACTCATTAATATTTTATAAAAATAAATATTTCATTTGTTCCAATGACAAATTTCTTCAATATTCTTTTAAAGTTCTTGCTAGTGTTGGTTTGTATTAAGTGCCTAATTACTGCTTATTAAAAAAAACACGCTAGATACGAGGAACATTGATTATATCACATAATAGACAATATGTGCACCATCTAAAAAGAACATTTTGTGTTAAATTATTTTTATTTTATTATTTTATTTTGTTTTATTGTATTTTATATTATTTTTTTGTGGTGGCGATAAGGTTCGCAACCCATCACACCGCGTCTCCCGCGGGGCGAAAAGAGAAGGATGGAGTGCCGCATCGGTTAAAGTGTGACAGTCCATTATTTCTGCCTACCCTTTCGGGCAGACGGCGTGATGGTTAGTTAGTTAGTTAGTTATATTATATTACAACTTTCACTTTATAAAACTGCACATAATTTTGATAAATTAACCTCTCCGTGTATACCGCCCCAACCTTTGGGGCGCTGAAATACTGAATCAAATTGTATATGGCCCCATGCGTGGGACGCCATGGTTATTTTAAGAATATAACGTCAGGATATACCAACGAGATAAATTGATTAAACCACACAATAAAATAATTAACATGATTAATTGTTTCTTGAACTATGATGTAAAACTCTATATTAAATAATTAATAGGAATATAAACGTCTGCATTCTACATATTGTATTATATATTATGCTGTTATAATTTAAAACACTGTTATAATATCACAATTTATTTTTATTCACCGAAAGTGTTGCGACAGCTGTTTCGCCAAACCGATGTTTTCATCATCAGATGTTACAATAAACTGTAAGTTTAAGTTAACTGTAAAAATAAGTTTATTGTAACACCTGATGATGCCAACATCGTTTGGCGAAACAGCTGTCGCAACACTCTCAGTGAATAAAAAAAAATTGTGATATTGTAACAGTGTTTTAAATTTTAACAGTAATAATGTTGATGTATCATAGTGTTTCGGCTAAAAAAATGGACTATTTATATTTTATATGTATGACACGATACACCTGTCTAAGGCATTCCTTAATATCCTTAAGTTTATTACAATAATTAGATATTGAATAATGCCTTATGCAGCCGAAACGTGTCATTTACATAAAATATAATAATACAAGAAAACATATGTTTTCATTCATAATAATTAATTAATGTGATAGTTGTATTACCAACTACATAAATTACATTTCAAAATATCAATAATATCTTATTACTCAAGAGGTTTAAGTTAATACGTCCTTATTAATCAAGTTATTTTTTTGCATAAACAAGGTTGTGTTCGATAAAAGAGAATTGTTATTTGTTTTGATTAGCGGAAATAAATTATTGAAGGGATTTTAATTAAAAAACTCGGGACCTACGTATAAAGCTCACGAACCACCCCAAGCGGAATCCTCCCCCAGTACGGGATTATAGGAGGCTTACTGGACGCAATTGCGAGATTGAACCGTTGTCATGGTGACGAAAATCTGACGCGGATATATATATAAATGAGATCGTAGACAATGCTCATTGAAAACCAGGTAGCATCCAGAAGGGATAAATAAATTGCTCCTTCGTCTCTAGGAATGTAGGCTGTAGCTATGGAAGGGATGAATATTAATTAATTGATGTCACTACTACTTGTTTAGCTCTATGTAACAACAACACGCCATTTTGATTTTACTGATGAAAAAAAGAACAGCTATTTTTTAATGTACTGTATTTTAAGAACCTGTAGGCAAAGTAATATAAATAAATATAAATTAGATCACTAAGAAGAATGTGAAGAAAAAACAACGGATGATAACTAAGTAACCATCACGCCGTTTCACCGGAGGGGTAGGCAGATAGGATGGATCGCCACATTGTTCTATTCTGACATTACTCTCGCGCCTCTTCTACATTCACTCATCGTGAAATGCACGCTCGTCGATTGTTCCCACTCTTCGAATATAGCCGCCTTTCAGTAATATTTGGTCAAGACATGTCTTCCTTGACCTTCCTCGACTTCTTTTTTCATTCACACTACTTGTATATATATTTTTAACCATTCTTCCCTCATCCATTCGTTCCATATGTCCAAACCATCTTAGTGACCCTTTTTTGATTTTATATATCATGCATTCATCCGCCTTGCATTCCTTCCTTACTTCATCATAATTTATTTTATCATACATTGTTTTTCCGAGTATCCTTCTTAGTGACCTTATTTCTGCGGTATTCATCCTACTTTCATCTTTCTTCTGCCAACTTCAAGCTTCACTTCCAAACATAAGGGTCGGCACTAATAAACAATAAACAATGAATACCGATAGAAGAAGTAGGAACGCAAGGAGTAATTAGTATGAATGAAAACGTATTTTTTAGAAGAATTTATGGGAATGACACATTTTTCCTTTCTAAGGCAATATGAAATGTCATTAGTATTAATTATTTAATAACTAACTAACTAACTAACTAACCATCACGTCGTTTCCCCGAAAGGGTAGACAGAAAGAATGGGCTGCAACACTTTAATCGATGCTGCACTCCATCCTTCTCTTTTCGCCAACGCGAGAGACGCGGTGTGATGGGTTGCGAACCTCATCGCCACCAATAGGCATCTCCCGCGCACACTTCGATCATTCAACGTCTACATAATAAATCTAAAACAAATTATATAAAATACAATGATATAAAATAAAATAACACATAAAAATAATTTAACACATAATGTTCTTTTAGATGGTGCACTTGTCGTCAGCTGGACGATCCGGACATTTGTGTTTATTTAATTTTTTATTCCTCTGTTTTCATTTTAATTAGGCACTATAAACAATCCAACACCAGCAAAAACTTGAAAATTTGATTGAAGAATTTATTCAAATTGTCATTGGAACAAATGAAAAATTAATTTTTACACCTGTCAAAATTATTTTTATAAACGAAAAAACTTGTATTATTTTAACATCAGAAGAGTGAAAACGTATTTTGTGTCACAAATAACTATCATAAACTGCGGCAACAATCAAATTGACCAAAACAATTCACTTATACAAGAAATTTCTCCAAATTTACGGGAGCAGCGCACCACATGAACCAAACCAAATTTTCAAAATCGAATCTTTTTATTATGAAATTTCAAATCATTGTTCAAGAATAAATGAATGTGAGGAGGATGAAAGCGCCCTAAACATTATTAAAAAGGGACCGGTAAGATGGTTGGATATATGTATAGAATGGAAGGAGGAATAATTGTTCAAAATATTTATACAAGTAGTTTGAATGGAAAAATAAGTCGAGGATGGCCAAGAAAGACATGGTATGAGCAAAATAATCGATTACTAAAAGGGTTCATGTTCGAAGTCGGAACAATCGACGAGCATGCTTGTCACGGTGTATGAATTAAAAAGGGGCACTAGAGGTATGTCAGAATAGAACAGTGTGGTGGTTCATTCTCTCTGTCTACCCCTCCATGGAAACGGAGTTATGGTTAGTTAGTTGGTAAGTCAAGAATTCACAGTGAAATCAGTCCATAAATATGCTTAAAAAACACGTCGATCAGTCAAGAATATACTTTTTGTGATGTCTATAGGTTGAACACTTTTATCAGGACTATGGAGATTATTCAAACAAATACATAAACTTTCAATGCTAATATTATGTAGAATTATTATAAAATTTAATTATTTTTCTCTTGAATATTGTTTCAAATATCAAAATCTACATCTGAAGTAATGTAGTTTTCTTTGCTTTGAATATAATATATCCGCAATCTTCCAATTTATATAATAAATTATAATTGAATAAAACGACGTTGTTTAACTACGTACTTCCACTTTTGTCTAAATTTTGACAGCGACCGGTTTTGCCAGGCTCGCTGGCATCGACAGACTGGTGACACTATTGCAAACGAGTGCAAAAACAAAATAAGGTGACGCCAACCTAATGGACCAAGATACATAACAAATTATATTGAAATTCAGTCTTAACAAAAACATGAGTACCATTTTTTCAAAGAAAGTATTGTTCCTCAGTATGTCAAAAATTAAAAGAGTGATGTAGGACTTTTGATATTTACCGCACTAAGGAATTAAGTACATATTTATAACAAATTATGTATTTAGAAATACAGAAATTCTATAGAACATTTTTAATTCAATACTACGCGCTATAATTTTATTTTCATTAAGACATAATTTGCCTTGTTTCACCTCGCTAAGGCATGATGAAATGATAATTGATAATTTTTTAGCAAGGTGAAAAATATCATTCTCATAAAAAAGTTAAATACATAGATAATATATATAAAAGTGGAGTTTATATACCAAATCTGGAGTTTATATACTTTCTCCGCACCTGATTCATTTTACATATAATACATTATAAGATGAAAATATTAATATTGCCGAGAACATGGAGAAAATTTTTGTTTTAAATAGTATCATTAATTTTCTACCCTCACTAATACGGTTAGAATTTGATGTGGATCCTAAAAGATGTCAGTAAATTGCCGAAACCGGGCGGCCGTATGTAAAATAACAAGTGGAAAAAATCTTATATTTTTTTATCTGTATTTTATTTACAATATGAACTCGTCAATCCGAGAAAACTATAAAATAACTGTATGTTTTGATTTTTAAAATTTCTTAGATTCTTCTTCTTCTTCTTCCCTTTTGGTAGACTCAGGAGTCTGTTATTTCAGGCGGGTTCTCTTGAAATGCTGAACTCCAGCTTTCTCTCCACCGTTTCGGGGGTCTTCCTGGTCGGCGTTGTCCGTTTGGCGTTCCATGGAGAGCTATGTGTGGTATTCTATTTGAGCTCATCCTTTCTACGTGTTCATGCCAGTATCGCCGTCTTTGACGTCCCCATCTGACCACATCTTCGACCTCGCAGATTTCTCGGATTGCTGTATTCCTAACTCGATCACATAGGGTCTTGCCAGCTATAGCGCGGAGCGTTTTCATCTCGGTTGTCCTGAGCATGCTCTTTGTCTTGACAGTGTCTCTTAGATTATACATTTTAATTTTGAATGAGATTTTCTACGAATAAATGTGACTGTTATGGTAAATTTCAGTAGTAATTTTATAAAAATATACATTATATTATTATTTTGAATTTTTCTTTTAAAAGTCTTAACCGTCAAACGTAGAATAATCAAATTATCGAAAGAAAGTTAAAACGAATATCGATTGAAAGATGAGACTGTATAAAGGGTTCACTATCTTAAAAGTTCCATCGAGCTGTTATCGCCGGAATATTAAGCCTTTGGCGTAGAAAAAAATTGACAAACTGCGGCAAGAACCTAAAACAATGAAAATAATTGACTCGAAAATATCTCGTCTCTCGAGCTTACACTTTTTTCATTACGGGTCCCAACTTGCCTCTCGGTTATTTATGTAACGAGACACGAAATTTGGAAATGCCTAATTTAGTGGGCAATTCGGCAGAAGCCGTGAGAAAATTTAAGAGAATTAAGTTAAAAAGTGTTTTAAACATCTCAACGTGGAAAGACAACTCCGTAAGCCGTTAACAACAGAGGGGAACAAATTTAAAATGAAGAATTTATATTTCACCACCCCAAAACAGAATGACATAATTTTTAATGTGACTTTGGAGATTTAATTAATTTAAGTATTGTTTTATTATTCTCATAACATTAACATTTGAATGGTGATTTTCGACACAAATTAGTATTCTTCTTCTTCTTCTTTGCTAGCCTTCCTCCCTCCACTGCTGAATATAGGTCTCTTCCAATTTCCTTCACTCGTCTCTATCCTGCCCCCTTTGTATCCAAGATTTTCCAACCCCTTTGACAATATCATCGGTCCATCTCATCGGTGGCCTTCCAACACTTCGCCTATTTGCCCATGGTCTCCAACTGAGTATCCTGGGTGCCCATCTGTTGCCACCCTGTCTAGCCAAGTGTCCAGCCCATTGCCATTTCAATTTTGCCACTCGGTCCATGACGTCAGCAACCTTGGTGCGGCGTCTGATTCTTCTTTCCTTATGCGGTCACGCAAGCTCACACCAAGTATCTGTCTTTCCATGGACCTCTGTGTACACTTGAGCCTGTGGACACTTTTTGCTGTAAGAGTTGTCGTCTCTAGTCCGTATGTCATCATGGGCAGTATACACATGTCGTAGACCTTTCTTTTGAGACAAACCGGTATTTCATCATTTTCAAAGACATGTTTACCAAAGGCGGCCCAACCCAGTCCAACTCTTCGAGGTAGCTTAAATTTGTATTAGTCGGAACAATTTCTTTGTCAAAAAAATAATAGTATATTTGTTTTATTTTACTTTGTAACCGATCGCGAATATCAGATAAAGCGTTTATTTTAGATTGTTAAGATTTAAAACACTTCATAATGCGCGCTTGCGGTGATTAAATCACAAAAACGTCGCTTTAAAAGATAGCATATTATTATTATGATTATTATTATTATTATTATTATTATTATTACTATTATTATTAATATTATTATTATTATTATTACTATTATTATTAATATTATTATTATTATTATTAATATTATTATCATAAAACATTTAACAAATGATAGACAATGCTGTGTAAAATATATACACGAAAAAACTTGTTTAAATATTTATTTTGTATGTACAAAAACTAACAAAACACTTATAAAGGGCTTTTGTTTCCGAAACATAATTTTTTCATTTTAATATTTTAATAAAGTATGTGATGTTTACAAATTAATAACCATTGTTCAATGAATTGGCAACACAACGTTATGGCGAATATAGAGGAAATTAAATGAAAAACTTTCATAGGAAGCATTTAATTTGTGGTTTGACATTATTGAATAAAATAATAATACACTTTTAGTATTTGTATTTAAACCACTTTGTTCAAACAAAGTGGTTTAAATACAAATAATAAAAGTGTATTAAATATTTTATCGAATAAAATTAAAGCTTAACAAAACTAATTCAGACGACTGGATCATACTGATTCGGTGATGCAACTGAACGGTTACAATGTTGAAAAGGTGGAAAAGTTCAGATACCTCGGCAGCATGCTTACAGACACCCTTGACCCAGATGTAGAGTTGAAATGTCGGATTGAAGCAACAAGAACAGTATTTAACAAAATGAAGTCACTCTTTTGCAATGACAATGTCAACTTAAAACTAAGACAGAGGATGTTAAAGTGTTATGTGTGGTCTGTTCTGTTATATGGGTGTGAGACATGGACATTAAAAGTAAATACAATGAACCGGGGTAAGAGGAATTTGAAATGTGGCTTCACCGAAGAATGTTCAGGATCCCATTAACAGACAGAGTGACGAACACAGAAGTCCTGAATCGTGCAGGAGTAAATAGAGAGCTGCTGACATTGATCAAAGTCCTCAAGATTTCATATCTGGGTCACGTTCTACGAGGAGAAAAATATCGCCTGATGCATCTAATTTTGAAGGGAAAAATAGAGGGCCGCAGGGAGGCAGGGAGAAGGCAGATCTCTTGGCTGCGCAATGTGAGGGAATGGACGGGAATCGGAACTGTGGAGGAGCTATTCCGGACAGCGCAGGATAGGGAAGAGTTTACCAGAGTGATTGCCAACGTCAGATGGACCTGACAGGGGACTTTAAGAAGAAGAAAAAAACTAAACGTTCATTACAAATCAAGTACATCTTTTCGAATTCATCTATTTTACTTGTGTTTTAAATATTTTTCTAGTACCTCTTTAAAACTTTTGTTAAAGGTTACATTGTTCCTTAAAATAATTTTATTCGTTGCAGTACTTTTAATTAGGAAATTCTATTAATAGGCGTTCAAAATCTTCTATAATTTTATGCCTTTTGAAAGTGAAGTATTTGGGATATTTTCTTAAGCTTCAAGCTCTTGATTTAATTAAACCTATTATGAATCAAATTAGGGACGAACGCGCTGATATTTCAGATAAGTCTTAGCAAGGTTGTAAGACTTCCAATGCAATATTGTAAATATTTAAGGTAATTTTCGCTCCCCGGGTTCTGTGGAGCTAATCTTAAGTATTTAACAATACTCTCCCTAGTGAAAGTTTGTACGCAAATTCACGCATTCACACGGCAGCTTCCAATTGGGAAACTTCGACGAAAAAGGCAAGACAATGACCTGATAAAGATATAAATTTAATATATGCATAAAGTGATTACGTTTTGCAATCGTTACGCAGAGATTAACTAAGTTTCTTGTTGATTTTTATTAATTTAATTCGTGTTTCTATTTCTCGTTCTCTCTTTCAAAGGTCGTCATCTTCGTCTATCTTTGTCATCGTAATTTTTTTCTTATTCATAAAATCAAAAATTTAGTTTCTCGCCACTTCCATGACGGAATACGTAGATGGACTTCCATACTGTTATTTCTTGATTGGCTTCTAGACTCTACTCCATCTAAGCATCATGACACGTACACTAGTGGATATTTTTCACCACGATCATGATATTTTTGAAATAATCGTTTTATATGGTCATTACATATTATCCTCACCTTTCTTAGATTTAAATATAGGAAGACCGAGAATACGTGGCACGATCAAATAAATCAAATATTGAATGTCGGCCACGTGAGAAATCCGAGAAATCGACGTGCGTGCATAACACGATTTATGAATGTTGAGGAATCGAGATGCTCACCCTTGGGATAAATAACACAATGGTTAGTTAGTTTTTCGACTTATTTTATTTACTAATCTTCCTAGCAACATTTTTCACATTCAATTTATTTGATCCTCGGTCTTCTTCTATTTCTTGGGCTACATATTATACATCGTTCTCAAATACATTTTTTATTATGCTTTCTTCAATTTTTTATTATGCTTTCTTCAAGCTTCTTGCTTTCTCCAGGGCGCTGACTGATCTCTCATATTTTACAGCGTGACAGGTGACAGGAGCACATGGCGTGCTATGGTAAATAGTTTACAGGATGGACACGACCTTTAATCATAAGGAATACGATTGAGAAGAAGAAGATGACCTTCGTGGCAGAGTGGTAAGAGCTCTGATTCCCATTCCGAAGGTTCTGGGTTCGATTCCCGGCGATGGCAGTGTGATTGTCACACTGTCTTTGGTCTGGCGTAGTATTCTCGTGACAATAAAATGGCGATAGATTGGCTACCTGTCACATGTCACGAGAATCAATATATCAGCTTAAAAACAAATTGTATACTGTAATTGGGTTCAAGCGACCTGCTGTATACGTAAAAAAAAAAAAAAGATGAAAAAAAAGTAAATTACCATTGGCTCATCCGTGTTCTTCTGGAACTGTACGAGGCGGACGCGCGTGACGGTCTCTAGGTCCGGGGGCGCTGCAGGGTCCAGGCCGTCCTCCAAGCCGGCTCCGTCCCCACCGTTGGCGAGGGCGCTCAGGTAGGGCGGCCCGGTGGGCGGCGGCGTCACCCGCAGCGCCTCCTCGCCGTACACCTCGTGCGCCACCACGTCGTGCGCCTGCAGAAGGGCCTGGAACAAACGATACATACCAATTAATTTTTTTTTTTTTTTTTTTAACCTCGGCCAATCGTCTCGACCGGACGTTGCCGTTTTGTGAAGTCACTTGCCCCTTTGAGGGGGTGCCGATTATCTTGCTGGGGGGAGGGGACACTGATCCGCAATGCCGGACCTCGTCCTCCTCCTGCTTAGTTCAATTGCATTATTTATCTTCTCTTCAATATATATAGAATAAACTTCCTATGTTACCTTCCTTTGTCCACACATTAAATAAATTTCCTTATTTCCCCCATCCTGCATTTTGTCTCTCCCCTCCCTCCTGTGCCTCCTGCTGTGCATTATTTCTTTTATTTATTTATTCTTTCTCTAACATATGTTATTTATGTATCAATTGTGTATTTGCTTTTGCTGTTGTATTGCTATGTGTGTACGGCGGGACATCGACCGAGGGAGGGTAGCGTAGCTTAAATGTGGTCTGGGTCCTTCTTGGTTTCAAATATATATATATTTTTTTAACGTAAGTCCCGCATGGACGGGGGACGGGCCTAGGGAGTGCACAAGTGAAACTGACGAATGGCGCCGCTGCGCCTATAACAGCTTCGGGTAAGCGGAGGGAGCCCTCTATGGCTCGGCCATTTAAAAATACCAATTAATATGACTGTTACAATAGTTTTGTGCATTTTAGTATTGTTTTCTGTTTCTGCGTCCCTGAGTTGCTGCTCATGGATGTTGCCACTGGCTCCTTTTCGTTGATTTTGTTTGACCGGAAGTCTACACTACCCCTTGGTGGGTGTGTTCTGATCTATTGTTCTGTTTATAATGTGTTTTTTATATATACTGTTTTTTTAATTCATTTCTGCTCTTTCTAAAACTTGCCCTTCATCTATCCCACCCCAATTAATTCATTCTTACTTTACATTTTCCCGCCTCCCTCATACACTATCTTCTTCCTGTTTTAAAATTTAGTTTGTCCTATTGTGTATTGTGTATTAATGTGTGTTTTATACAATTTTAATGTGTTTTTACTAATTTAAGGTGTGTTTTATATAATATTTACTTCTGTTTTTATTTAATAATAACGAGATGTGAGGCCGCGCGGGAGATACATAAGGTTAAAAGAATGGATTAAATGTGGTCTGTCATCCTTTTGATTGATGACAAGAATTAAATTAACGTAAGTCCCGGATGGACAAGGAACAGGCCTAGATAGTGCAGCGAGACTGACGAAAGGGCGTCGCTTCGTCTTATAACAGTCTCGGGTGGTGGTGGGAACCTTATATATATATATATATACCGATTAATACATTTTATGTTATTTTATTAATTTTCATGTGCTCCCTTTGCTTTCTCTTTACCTTCACCCAATGACCCCCTTTACCTCGCTTTAATCCACCCCTTCGCATTTTTCCTCTCTCTCTTCCCCAAGCGCTTTATCTTCATTGTGATACCTAGATTATGCTTTAGAAGGGCAAAATATGTCATTGCTATTAACAAATAATAAAACTCCTAGAAAAAAGACATTTTTATTTTATTTCCACGATTCTTTGATATTCGAGAAAGGTACTAATGTATACAATTATTGCTTCAGTGCTTTGGAATATCATTCGAAAAGCGATATTTTATTTAATATGCGTCGATGAAGAAAATACCGCGTAATGATGACACATTGAACAACGTTTGCCTAACGGTCTCATAAACACCCTATGATGCCAACATCAGTTGGCGATACAGCTGTCGCGACACTCCCAAATAGTGAATAATAAAAATTGTGATATCATAACAAGGTTAAAATTTTAACAGTTAATAATGTTGAAGTTGAAGCCAAACTATAGACAATATAAATTCAAATGTTCCGAAATTATCTAATGAAAGGTTTAGTTGGGTTAATGAGGCAAAACTTGTCAATAATAAAAATAAAACGTTTTCGTTTTTTGAATGTATACAAAAACTTGTAGACAAACCTGCTTAGTGCTTACATCTAATCTCAATAGATGGCGCTAGTGTAGATTGAACTAAAATATGTGAAATGTTTCTCAACATGGCGGCATTTACACAACTTTAAAAAAATGGTTTTCAGACGTGGTGTTCGTGAGAAGTGTGGAATGGGGAATGTTGTATTACATAAAGCGATCGCTTAACCCAACCAATAGCAGGTCAAAAGCCTGTAAACGCCTTGACCACCATATTCTGTTTTCAAATAATTTACATCTTCATCTCTATTGAGATACAATTAATTCTTAAAAATAAATCAGTTAAAAATAATAAATTGATAAAATCTTATATGATATACATAACTAACTAACTAACTAACTAACTAACTAGCCATCACGCCGTCTCCCCAAAGGGGTAGGCAGATATAATGGACTGCCATAATTTTTATTCCTGACATATTTCTCTCGCTTCCTCAATATTCATATATCGTGTCATGCACGCGCGTCGATTTCTCTCACTCATCACATGGCCGATATTCAATATTTGATTTATTTGATCGTGTCACGTTTTCCTCGTTCTTCCTCTATTTCTGGTTCCATTTACATCGTTAACATATAATTTTTTTTAACATTCTTTCTTCATTCATTCTTTCCATATGTCCAAACCATCTTAAAGATCCTTTAATTATTTTGTTCATAACACCATAATTCGCACCGCATTCACTTCTTATATTTTCATTCGACACTCTATCATATACAGAGTATCTACACATTCGTCTAAGAGATCTCATTTCTACAGCATTTATTCTACTTTCATCCTTCTTTTGCCAGTTCCATGCTTCGCTTCCATACATAAGGGTCGATAGAAGAACAACATTGTGCGCTGCCATTCTAGCTTTTTTGGATAGGTTTTTGTTTGCTTTGATAACTAAGGGTTTTGTTTTTTTTGATAACTTTAAGTGCACCATTCACTTTGTTGCCTGCCCCAACCCTTCTTTCAATATCCCTCTCCACTCGCCCATCTCTTGTAAACATACTACCTAAATGATATACATTAAAAGTTTTATACAATATAGGCAGCTCAGTATAAAAACAAGTGAAAAATAATACTTAAATTTTTACATAAATATTTTCGTTTTCGGGTATAAATAAAAATGATAATCGTTGTTGGTATTTTCATGCTCGTTAAACGCTTCGCTGTGTATCTTATTATATGAAACCTTCAGTAATGTGCGAGGGATAAGCATCGAGTTTATTTTGGCTAAAGATACGCTAAACTTTTTTTAAAACACAACACAATACAATTTTTTACCGTTTGAGCACTTAAATATCAAATGTATGTTTGCCCTAGTTTCTATCAGGGTTATTCTAAATAATGGATGTAATAATAATAATAATAATAAATTGGATGATTTATAGAGCGCCATTTTTATGAATTAATCATCTCAAGGGCGCTGTAGCTCCATTTTGTGAACTAGTTGAAGATACATATTTTAGTAAATGTGAAAAATTTTGGTTCAGAATATAGATTTTGTTAAAAATAAACATTTTGTTAAAAATAAAGATTTTCTTAAAAATAAACATGTTGTTAAAAATAAACATTTTGTTCAAGATAAACATTTAGTTAAGAATAAACATTTTGTTAAAAATATTTAAAAAAAAATTAAATGAACGTTTTGTTAAGAATAAACATTTTTGTAAAAAATAAACATACAGTTGAAAATAAACATTTTTGCTAAAAATAAAACATTTTAGTATGGGGGATGCACCTGACGCAGTCGATCACCATTTGCATCAGGATAGGATAGTTTGAACAGGTGCGTTTTGAGCCTCGATCTAAACTCTGACGGGTTATCAATGCACTTTAAGTCTGCAGGGAGAGCGTTCCAGGCCGAGGGGCCAGCTACAGCAAAGGCCCGGTCGCCGAAATTTGTGCGAGGATAACGCTTCGGTACGTACAATTTACCCATCGCAGAAGACCTTGCTGATCGCAATGTAGACTGCCTCGCATTCTCGGTGATGCAGAGTTCAGATATGTAGGCGGGTGCCATTCCATGCAGCGCCTTAAATACAGTCCAGCAGAGCTTATATTGTATTCTTTCCGGACATTTCAGCCAATGGAGCTCCTTAAGGTGTTTCGTTATGTGACAATACTTCGGAACACCCTTAATCAATCTGGCTGCCGCGTTAAATGCAGACTGGAGTTTATTGATTTGCTGTTTTGGAATGTTGGCGTAGATTCCATTGCAGTAATCTAGTCGTGACACGACGAAGGAGTTGATCAGCGTTTTAAAACTGTCAACGGGAATATTTCTTTTTACAGATCTTAATTGCCTTAGATGAAAAAAGCTGTTGCTGACTGTTTTATTGATTTGGGATTTCAATGAAAGATCAGTCTCTAAATGGACGCCAAGAAGTTTTATTATAAATGAAGAAAAAATGATACGTTTGATTTATTCAGTTTAGTATGTTTGGTTTCGACGTGAATTATTGGAGCATCAAAGTAATGAATCTGTAAGAACTTCTGACTCTTGGTTAAAAAAATCGTATAAAAAATATACTCCGTTTCAACTACATTTCTGTAAGTGTCTAACTTTATGAAAAGTATAATAAAGATGCCTGGAAAAGTTGCTAAAGGGAACGGAGATCCCGTATTAAATAGGAAAACATCATTTTAATATCAAATAAACATATTTATGATGAATAATGAGTTAAGGTGGAGAAGGCCAAACGAGTAAAAATAAAGTATGTAAATATACAAAAAATATTAAGGACTCCACGTAGTAAGCGATACCAAAACAAGATTTACTAGAGTGCAAAGTATGAAAATGAGGTAAAAGGGATAAAACGAGACTATAAAAAACCATCTCAGAACCAAAGTATAAAAAATACGTTTTTTATATTTTCCATCCCACAAAAAAAGCTTCGGTTGCCAGTATGTAATTTTACGACCTCCTGGACTTAAATATTCCAAGGAACGTTTTTTTTTATTTGCGGGAAGACCGCAAATCTTATTAGCATTGCATAATGGCCGGGCGATTTGAGCTTGGAAAAAAGCTGATGTCTCTGATTGGGCGGGATGTCCGCCAATCGCGAGGCGAGTTATAAAAGTTGATCGCCTCGAAAGGAGCCATCTATGAACTGACCGAGGGAAAGTGCTGACGGGAAGATTTCTGATAAATCAAGAGACGACCAAACCACGAGTTTAGTAGGTAAACTTTTGTAATTACGCGTGTATACTGGAAGCCACGAACTAAAACTTGAGGCTTTGCGGGAAAACAATGATTAAATCAAGCGAACTCGTGAACAAGTATTTATTAAAATATAAGAAGTAAGTCGGGATATTAAGGGTTTAAAAGAAAGTCAGAAAAAACAGATCTATCAATTTCTAAGAGTCCACGATGCTGGACGTTGGAAAAACAAACGCACGTGTTAAATATGATAAATACCGAGGACCTTACAGAATTATGTGTGAATAGAAGTGTCATTGTATCCTCTTTGCCTACCCCATCAAATCAGCAATGCAAAGTGCTTTATTATAACTACAGTCTTCACACTTTTATATTATTTCGGAAATTATTCTGTGCGTATTTGATTAAAAGATATTACTCCACTTCTGAAAGTGTACATTCGACGTTCCATACGTGTTTCTGAGTTATTAATACTAATAAAAACGTCTATTTTCTAGAAGTTTTAGAACACATTTTATAGAAATGATATGCTTCGCCTGATAGCAATGTATCCTTGCATTATGCGAAGACATTTGATATTACCTTAGCAAGGCAAAACAAGGTATTCCCATAAAATATAATAAAACTTCTTAAAAACAGACGCTTTTATTTGTATTAATTATTTAAATTGGAATTTTACAACATTATTCAAGAAACAATAATGTTTCTAAGTTATTTTTTTCTTTATATCGAAATAATGAAATAAACTGAAGATTAAGAACTCATATTATAAAACATTTTCAGAATTAAAAAATAATCCGGAATTAAGAGTATAAAAAAATTAATTAAACTGTTTTTTTTTACGTATTTGGTACACTTTATTAATAATAAAGTGGTTGTATACCAAACACATAAAAAAATTGTTTAATTAATTTTTAAATATGTCCCACCACCAAGTGATAGATTCTTATCAAAATAACAGTATTATTGATTGATAACACTGGAGAAGTGATCTGTTTTTGTTTTCTGCAAAAAACACACCCTATATCACAATTTTCCTGATTTTCTCCAAATTTTTCATTGGCAATATCAGTCAGCTGGGTCTAGAAGTCTAGAATCTCCTCGCCCTCTACCTTTTATTCAGCTTATTATTAATAATTGATGAATTTATTTAACAACATTAATACGTAACATTATATGTGTATTACCGTACGGTGAGTTGTCTTGTATTCTCTGAAAACTTGTGAAAACTTTCCGAATGTACCTAGTTTTTCATAGAACGAAGGCACTAAGTTGAACACTGGCTAACTCAATTTACTTTTTAGAGAAGTTATGATTAGTTTTTTTTCGAAGCCTAACGTAATATTTATAATTTAATGAGATTATAGTTTTTACGCTAATTTTCACAGTACTAAAAGTTTACATATAACAACATATTCAAATGAACTGAAAAGATTTGCAACTTAGGAATGAATTAGTTCCATAAATTAGTAACAACAACAACAACAACAACAATCCATCACGCCGTTTCCCCGCAGGGGTAGGCAGAGAGAATGGACCGCCACACTACTTTATCCTGTCACACCACTCTAACTTTCTCCATATTCATACAGCAAGTCATACACGCACGTTCATTCTTCCGACTTCTAACAAGACCAACCTTTAAAATTTGATTAATTTGATCATGCCATGTTTTCCTCGGTCTGCATCGACTCCGTACTCCATTTACATCTCCACCTTTCTCCATCCTTGCGCTCCACATGTCCGAACCAATGCAGCGATCCTTTCATAATTTTGTTCATTATACCTTTTTCCGCTCTACATTCCTTTCTTATATCAGCATTTGAGATTCTGTCGTAATCGTTGTACCACACATACGTCTAAGGGACCTCATCTCTACCGCATTTATTCTGCTCTCATCCTTCTTCTGCCAGTTCCATGCTTCGCTACCATACATTAGGGTTGGGACCAGAACTCTAATGTGAACGGCCGTTTTCGCTTTTATTGATAAATTCTTGTTTCCAATAACTGTTTTTAATAAATAAGTAAATATTATTAATTATATAATAACATACCATCACCGTCGCACAACTGGATCCTGAAATACACCTCTAGCTTCCTCCACATTCACACAGTGAGTCTTACGCGCATGTTGATTCTTCCGGCTTTTAACATGGCCGATTTTTGTTCTTGGAGCATCCCTGACCACAAAACGAACTTATCTCTATGCTCTCTGGATCTGCACTCGTTAACCATACATTCGGTCATACATAAAATATCTAAATATTCATTCTCAAATTTATCGTACATCTCTCTAAACTTTTCTTCAATTTCTCCTCTTATATTCCAAGTACCCATGCGGCATTCCATTTTCTTCTGTTCGCCCCGCTGGAAAAGCGACGTGGTTGGTGGCTGATTTCATCGCAGTTTCTGGGCATCAACCCGCTTTCCCTTATCTTAAGCCTAATTACATTTACAAATACTTATTGTCAAGTAAATAAATAGTATTTGTTCCATAAATTTCAGTTTATTTTGAAAATTCCCCTTGAAGATAAAAAAAAACACCTTCATTATCAAAGAACGTTAGAGTATGTTATGTAGCTATTAAAACATTTGCATTAAATATTCATTTTTTAAAGAATTAACTGTATTAATAAAATCATGTTATTGGTGGAAAAACGTCTGTTTTCATCAGGTTTAATATATTTTTTTTCAAGCAATAGGCTTAGGCATAGGCATTATTAAATATCAATAAAAATTGATTATGACTTAGCAAGACAAAATATGTCAATCCCGTTAACGAATTTATAATAAGAAAACATATATTTTAAAACAATTGTCCATTGTTTAGTCCCAAACACTGTGATTCATTAACATAATTAAATGTTTTCATTTTGAAATACTGTTATTATACGTATAACAAATTATATATAATATTAATATTTAGGATAGCTGTTTCGCTAAATTATGCTGTAATCAGGTGGAGTTTATAACACCTAATGATGTAAGCATAAGTTGGTGAAACAGCTGTAGCGACAATATCATAATAAATTAAATAATATATTGCGAAATATATAAATACGACAGTTATCTTTCAGAGAGCTGTAGTCGAGTTTGAAGGTTAGAAAGGCCTTATATTTAGGTCATATACTAAGGGGAGAAAGATACCACCTCCTTCGACTGATAATCATGGGAAAGATAGAGGGAGCTGGAAGAAGGCAGTTGTCCTGACTGCGGAATAAAAGAGAGTGGACAGGAATGAGCCGAGTTTGAGAACCTATTCCAAGTGCCAGAAAACAGAGATACTTTCGCTACAGTGATCGGCAATGTTAGGGGGACCTGACACGACACAGAAAAAGACGTAAAATAACAGTGTTTTTAAAAATTAAAACATTTAATAAGATATTTGAAATTTACGTAAGACCAAAATAGTGTTTTGATTCATTAAAATAGAAAATAAATGTCTCTCTTGTGAAAATTCGTAGAACATTTACCGCTGTGAATAATCGGATACTGAGAGAATTTTGTTAAATTGCGTAAAAACAAGTTTTGTGTGTACGCAGGTTTTGCAAACGTTGAGGGAGTGAACACAAACAAGTTAATAAATTTACTTAAAATAAATCAAAAATGGTAATGTACTTTAACTTATGTGGACCGTATGCTGCTTGTAATAAAAAACCTCTCCGTTTGACCCAATTGCAGATAGCTTCTGTTTGAAATTCCGTTCTCTGGCTATGATGTCAGTTGAAAAGGCTATTAAGGAAGATTCATGTTCGGTCCATTATCGGTGGAAAGTTTATTAACCCCATCAAAATGGTAAAATATACTATATTTGCATTTAATAATGTTAAACAGGTTAAGGGTACTTATTTAAACCTATAACTATGTATTTGATACATTTTGAGAAATCGATATTCAATATTTTTTACTTCTATGTTCGCTTTTAATTTGGCTTGTTAATATGAGGACAGTTATTCTGATGATCGCTCCTTCCGTCAGCTGGATTTCCTGTTGTACTTCCATTTTTTAGGAGATCTTCCTCGAGGACAATTATTTTTAAGCAAACATGTTTTGTATGGTTGTCATTCTTATTCATTGAAAACATTTTGATTTCGCGTTTAAGAATTTTGTACTCTAAATAAAGAAGATAATTACCCAAATACAAGTTTTTCCAAAATAAATACATACGGTGATTGAAAATAAGGAAAACAAATTTATCCATAAATCAATAATTTTTATTTTTGTATACAACAGGTCTTTTGAATCCAATTACTGTTTATAGTTTGTATTTTATTATATTGATTCTATTTCTAGTAAACGGTTTGTTTTTAGTTATTATACTGATTTTGGTATCTAATCTATCGCCATTTTATTGTCACGTGAACTCTACACCAGACTAAAGTGTACCAATCACGCAGCCATTACCGGGAATCAAACCTTGGACTTTTGGTGTGACATTTGTAGCTCTTGCCATTCTGCCACGAAGGTTATCAATGTTCATATGTTCCCATTGCTCATAATAATAATAAACCCTGCTTTAACTCCACACCCTTCAATTTATAATGTACATTTACATGTGTTTGTACATTTTTTTTTCGTTTGTACCATTTGCATACGGAAGATTAATGACAACTAACTGAAACAAATTTGTGAAGAGTATTAAAAAGAGCAGAAAAAATATAATATTATTAAAATTAAAGAAATTAATACATCGTTTTGACAAATGAGTGTATTTCACAACAACGGTATCATGAAGACATATTATTCTAAAGGCATATTATTCTGTAAGCTTTATTTAGGTTATAGGGCACTAGTGAAGAAGATTACCAACTAGATCGGTCCGGAGATTATTATATACAATATTATTTAAGCAATATTCAAAAGGCGAATACACTTACTTCTATTGGGTATTCTGCCTTCTTAGGGTTGGCGCATTGCTCTTTTGTTCCCGACTGACTTAATTATCATTTGTACATTTATTCGCATATTATTTATATTATTACATAGTTATCCGCAATTTTAAAGTTGAAATTATAAATTTTTGGCCGAAACACTATGATACTTCAACATTATTACTGTTAAAATTTAAAACACCGCTATAATATTAAAATTTCTTTTTATTCAATGAGAGCGTCGCGACAGCTGTTTCGCCAACCGATGTTGGCATATCAGGTGTTACAATAAACTCTCGCGACACTCTCAGTGAATAAAAAGAAATTGTGATATTATAAGAGTGTTTTATTATTTTTTATACTTCTTCTTGTTTCTCTCCTACAGGATGTTCGACAACATCTTGGCTATTTTTAATCGAGACGTAAAGTAGTTTTTTTTTATTGGGTTCCGTATTCAAAAGTTAAAAAAAAAATTTAACTAAAAAATTTGATGGAATAGGATATTTTTTGCAATAGCTGTCAATTCTCCAACATGTTTTTAAATTTTTTTCCCTACGTCACGTTAGCTATTACCTTCCTGAATAATAAATATATGTGTATTTTTTTCAGACAATGCTGGACGGGGAAATTATATCACCGTCAGCAAGGATTTTAAAAAGAGGGTCCCACTGAGCGACTCATATCTCCGCCATTTTTATTGTTATTTTTTTTTCAATATTGGAAATTGTTTATAAATCTATTATATGTATACGTAAAATATTTTACGTACGAAAAATATATTATTATATACGTAATAATTAATATATTTAATGGCAGAGTCAAAAAAAGTTTATTTTTATGCCAACTTTTTCGAGCGTCAGTGTGGTGTAATCCCTTAAATTTTCTATACGGAAGATGGGCATATAGAAGAAAATTAAAATGGTTTGAGTCCTTTATTTAAAATTGAATACTTTGGTTTTATGCATAAATAGATAGGCTTGAGAAAAATAAACTGATTTGAATCTGTAAACCTCTTGTAAATATTTATCTATGAAAAAATAATGTCTATATTTTGATTTTACGAGCGTTAATGAAATAGAATATGTAATTTAATATAATGACCACTTCGAATAATTTTCACAGTGAATGTGTTGAATATCTGTACAAAAGTTGATTAATCAGCCGGGACACTTTTTATGACCACAAGTGACATCTGTCGAATACAGGTATAAACCGTTGGGCTGATTTGGGTTTAGGAACTTCTAGTGTTCCCCGGGGGCTAAAATGGAACACTTTTATACTCCTTCAGACCCAGCGAAATCGCGTTAAAAATTACGATTCATGTTTTAGCCATAAATTATTATGAGAATATATTCTAAAATAATTTGCTTAATAATACAATTAAGAGGCAATAAAATTGATGCAGGACTCGATTTTTTTTATTAAATATTATTATTGGGTGGTCTAGGGGATAGAACGCTTAGCTCCAGATCTAGGGGACATGGGTTCGAGCCTAGACACGACCCGATTCCTTCTTCATGATAATGAGCTATTTTCTGCTCATATTGAAGATTGTAAAATAAATTATCATTGACGACCTTCGGGGCAGAATGGTAAGAGCTCTGACTATCATACTGAAGTTCCTGTATTCGATCCTCGGTGATGGCAGTGTGATTGTCACACTGCCATCACTGGTCTACAATAAAAATAACAATATAAATATTTATATACATACGTTTACGATTTGTAATGAAATGCCTGAAAATAACTGTGCTTATTTGTAATAATTAAGAAGAAAATGTGGGTTCTGTTTGAGAATTCACATGAAAATATAAAATGACGATAGATAAGCTACCTATAACATGTTATGAGAATCAATATTATGGCGAAAAACATAAATTGAATACATTAAAGGCAGAAACATACTATTAACACGCGACGTGGCGTGTTTACTTCCACCACCGGCAACACGTCGATCTAGCTCGTCTGGATCGGGTGGCGTGTGCGCGCATGGCGTCGTGTCGGGTGTTCATAGTGTGATTCTGTCCATAGACAAAAATACAATTTGATTCGACTCAACACGCATCACGTGGCATCGGGTGGCGTGGCGTGTTAATAGTATGTTTCTGCCTTTATTGGATTCAAACGAACTGTTGTATAAAACATGAAATATATCTATATATATTTTTTTAAATATTCGTCAAATATACAATAAAACTGAATAACTAACTAACCATCATACCGTTTCTCCGGAGGGATAGGCAGAGAGTATGAAACACCATACTGCTTTGTTCTGACAAAACCTCTCTAGATATTTTTACATGCATGCTATCCTTGGTCTTTCACAGCTCAAATTAAAAATATATACATATTTATATACATACGTTTAAGATTTGTAATGAAATGCATTGTGCTTATATGTAATAGTTAAGAAGATAATGTGGGTTCAACTAAAAATATTATTACCACTTCCAAATAATCATTACGTACGTAGCTAAAGCAGTAAAGTAAAGTTATAATAACCACATTAAAACATATTTAGATGAAATATCCGCAGTGTTTAGAACATAAGTGTAGAGATACAAGAGTTATAATAATTAATCTTGTTACTAAATTATCGGTAAATGTATTATACTTGAACTGTTAAGAGCCATTAAATACTTGGTAGTTAGGAAAATGGCTATATTGTATGTCTATTGTACAAAGTCATTAATCAAATGTCACGAAATATTAAAAGCAATAATATTATAAAGTTGTTGTTTCTTTGAACTAAGATGTAAAAGTCCATATTAAATCGTAAATATGAATGAAAACATCTATTTTCTAGTAGTTTTATTAAAATTTATGTGTTGTTAATTACCTGTTTTCAAATAATAACACTGATAACATATTTATCACAATTTTCATTATTCATTTTTTAATTGTGTCGTGACAGTTGTTCCCCAACCGATGTTGTAATCATCAGGTGTTATAAACAATTGTTGTTGATGCCAATATCGGTTGATGAAACAGCTGTCGCGACACTCAAAAAGTGAATAGTAAAAATTGTGATACATATGTTATTAATGTTAAAAATTTAAAACAGGTAATTAACAACACATACATTTTAATAAAGCTACTAGAAAATAGATGTTTTCATTCATTCATTTTTTGTTCAAGAAATAGTGTCTTTAATTGTTTGCAATAAAATCTGTATGCGAGTACATAAATGATTCCCATAAATTTGAAATTATGTTGCTTATTGTTTCTTGAACAATTATTAAAAATTCTAACTAACTAACTAACTAACTATCACGTCTCCCCGAAACGGTAGGCAGAAAGAATGGACTGTCACACTTTTACTGATGCGGCACTCCATCCTTCTCTTTTCGCCCCGCGGGAGACGCGGTGTGATGTGTTGCGAACCTCATCGCCACCAATAGGCATCTCCCGCGCACACTTCGATCGTCCAACACCCACAAAATAAATCTAAAACAAATAATATAAAATACAATGATATAAAATAAAATAACAAAATAATTATAATTTAACACAAAATGTTCTTTTTAGATGGTGCACATATTGTCTATTTAATTTATGTTCCACGAATCCACCGCTTTTTAATTTAGCACATAATGTAATAACACATAATTTGTTGATTGATTGTTAACTATTATTTTTAATCTGTGGTAGCATGTAATTGGCCTTATTTTAATTATTCTGAATGTTTCCTTTATATATATGTTATTGATATCGCTGTATGTTACCCTAAATAAATAAATAAATAAATAAATAAATAAATAAATAAATAAATAAATAAATAAATAAATAAATAAATAAAGTTTTTTTTTTTCGATTTTGCACATGTTGACATGGACGATCCGGACTTTTGTGTTTATTTTGTTTATGTTACACGTATCCACCGTTTTTTTAAATTAGCTGTAATTAGGCACTTAACCAGCAAGAACTTTAAAATAATATTGAAGAAATTTTTTAAATTGTCATTGGAACAAATGAAAAAATTATTTTTACACCTGTCAAAATTCTTTATAAAAACGATAAAACTAATATAATTTTAACAGCAAAACAGTACAAACGTATTACGTGTCACAATTAACTATTATAAAGTGCGGCAACAGTTAAATTGACCAAAAAAAATCCAAATGAAATATTACTGAAAACATCTGTTTCATAGTATTTTTATCATATTATATGGAAGTGACATGTTTCACCTTGCCAACATTGGATATTTGATTATGTTCAAAGAATTTGAAATATATCAGTACCATAAATTTGTCTCTTCCTTGTGGAGCCACAGAAAGGCTGTTTAACAATATTATATGGTCGCGTGGTATTCTTATAACATGAGTATACCATCGGTGCTTTGATTCTGTTAATATTATATTTCGATTAGGGGTGGATCTTTAAAACACACTCTCACATATTTTTTGTGCATCTTCTCTTTTAATGTGACTCCTCTTGATCATTGCAATATGTCATTTCTGTTCATGGATCTTATTTGCTCATACTTCACTGTTTTAAAACCCTGTTAAGTTTTTGCAGATCGGTGTTATATGATTTCGCTTTTGTCATTAATTTATTATGGAATTTCTGGTGACAAAGAATACCAATTAGTATAAAATTAAGTTAATGTTATATATGGTCTGTTCTACTATATGGCTGCGAAATCTGGATTCTGAAAGTGAATGTAATGAACCGGTTGGAAGCGTTCGACATGTGGATATACCGCAGAAAGCTCCGTATACCGTGGACCGATAGGTTCAGTAATGCAGACAGACCAATAGATAGCTGTTGTCGAGTGTGAAAATTAAAAAGGTCTTATAATTGGGTCATGTGCTAAGGGGAGAAAAATACCACCTCCTTTGACTGATATTGATGGGTAAAATAGAGAGACGCCGAGGAGTTGCTATAAGGCAGTTGTACTGGCTACGAAATATAAGAGAATGGACAAGAATAACAAGAGTTCAGAACCCGTTCCAAGTGGCGCAGGATGGAGATTCCTTTGCTGCGGGGATCGCCAACGTTGGGGGGACCTGACACGGCACCGAACAAATAATAAGATTAAGGAAAAAAATGGTTAAAGACTTGTGATTTTAAATGACTCATGGTTTGAAAAGTGCGCGTATTTGTAAAAGTATTGACTAGTAATTTTTGGTCGTCTTTGGAAAAATCACACAAAAGTTGGTGGTTATAAATGTGCGGGACCGAAAGGGTAAAAAGTTTCCAATTTTCAAGCTGATCGGGTAAAAACGAATCTTGTATTCTGTGAATAATGAAATAAAAAAGGTAAGGCACACGTTGCAAATTTAAGCTTAGGCAAGTCGAAAGTTAACTACACACCTGTTAGGGACTTTCAAAGATTTTGTAGAAGAAGAAAAAGGATTTTCGGCCGCCGCTAAGGGATGTGGATTTTATATTTAAAAGAAGATTATAATTCTTGAATATGAGTATACCTCAGAGTTTTCACATTCTAAGAACTACTTTTAAATCACTATTTATAAATGATTTTAATGACAAGAAATTCTTTGCTTAATATTCATATAATCAGTCGATAAATGGAGTTATGGTTTATTAAACAAAACAAAGAAACCAATATGTTGTTTCCTCGGATCGAATGAACCGCTAATCTACTGTATTCTATTTCACACCTCTAGATTCTATCACATTCACGTGAGTAATAACCGCACGTCGATTTTTCCGACCACTAACATGACCAACAATTAATATTTGAGTGATTTGATCATGCCATGTTTTCATCGGTTTTTTCCTACTCCGTAATCCATTCCCATCGTTACCGTATACTTTTCTTACCATTCTTTCTTCATTATTGCATTTCAAATTAAAACATAATTCGTATTACTACACATATCTAAGGCAACTATACTCAACCTGCGGCCTGCCAAGCTTTTTTGTGCGGCCCTAAACACATTTATAACCAGGGACATGATTTACAAAATCTGGCATTCTATATTTCGTATATCTTGATACATGAACGATACTAATATGAAAGCTAATTTTGAAGAAAAAAGAGAGGGAAAGAAGTACATCCATTTTTGGAAATGAGTTCCTGAAAAAAACAAGATTAAAAAATTGTGCTTTCCTGCTCCTCACGTTGTTTGCATCAACATATATTTGTGAATCATCATATTCCAAAATGAAATATGCAAAAAACGTATAAGGAATCGACTTACTGATTCTCACCTTGATGACGTATTGAGGGTAGCATGCACCAATTATAAACACGATTTGTCTAAAATTGTTGAAAATTTATCTCAATGTCAAAAATCTCACTTATTTCGAAATAAACGCCTTGATACATGTTACTTTTGAGTTTTACTTTTTTCACTATTGTAATTTTTAAGGAACCGTATGCTGATAATGAAAAGTGATATGTACTATTATTATTCTGTTTTAATTTATAATTTTTTAAATCTCAAATTGTTTTCCAAAAAAATGGGGGGTGGGGGGTTTCATGATTTTTTTCTTCATACCAGTATAGTGTTGCGGCCCGCGTAGCTTTACAAATATACGAGTATGTATGTGGCCCGAAGACAAAAAAGGTTGAGTATCATTGGTCTAAGGGATCTCATCCTTACCGCATTTATTCTTCTCTCACCCTTCTTCTACCATTAAATACCGTCGTTAGTTAACGTAGTCAACGTCATTTAATTTTACTTAAACGAAAAAATTTGTCATTTTAAGGAATTTTCATGAGTGAATCAATATTATTTCAAATATTAATTTTAATTTTTATCTGCGATACTTTCAGTTGTCAACGTCAGGTGGTAATTAGACGCAATTTAAAATTCACAAAGAATTCACGAAGAATCACATAAGTATTTTTTAAGTGTTTGATGGAGGTAACAAATGAAAATAATCTAATTAATTTAGACATCTGAATGGCGTTAACAGATCGAATACAAAATATAACATAACACAATATGCAGACAATAGAAAGCCTGGGCTATATTTTCAGTTGGTTATTTATAACTTACTTAGTTATAAAAGAGAAAAGCGGCTATTGTATGAGGTGAAAGCTTCCAAATTAATTCTCTGTTATCTAAATCCCGAATCTTCGGCGTTACACACAGCGGGCTGCGGCGGTTGATAACTGGAAGGTCGTATCTCAACATAAAAGGTAAAAATAGGTAAGTGAGAAAAAGAAAAAAAAACTATAAATTTAAAGATGACAGGTGATAAATTTAAAAAAATATATGTTTTTCGGTGAAATTAGCATTAAAAAACGTTTTAAATAAAGTATAACTAAACGAAAAGAAATTCATTATTAAAACTGCATTTAAGACACCTACTTCTTGATGTTTTTTAAATTATAAAAAAAAATTGTTTTAGAAATTATGGTAGGAATTTATGCCGTAACTAAAAATTTCATTAATATCATTAAAATTTGCATTTTTATTTTAAATAATGAATGTACGAAAAATTGTTAGAAAACATAATCGTGCAGATATAAAATAATAAAACACTTTGTATTCAACCATGGTATATGGTAGTTATTATAAAATATATATATACACTAAAGCGCTTGACTCGGACATTGAAATAAACTGCAGAATTGAAGTTGCAAGAGCTGCACTTAATAAAATTCGAACCTTCTTGTGCAACGAAAATCTTAACTTGAAACTCCGACAAAGAAAGATTAAATGTTAAATATGGTATGTTCTACTATGTGGCTGCGAAACCTGGACTCTGTAACGTGTAAGTGAATGTAATGAACCGATTGGAGTTCGAGATGTGGATATACCGCAGAATGCTCCGTATACCGTGGACCGAGAGGGTCCGTAATGTAGACGTACTACAGAGAGGCAGAGCCAATAGAGAGCTGTTGTCGAGTAAAAAGGCCTCATATTTGGGTTATGTGTTAAGCTTTTAAGATCTGGCTGCGGAACATTAAAGAGTGGACAGCAATCACAAGAGTTCATAACCTGTTCCAAGTGGCGCAGGATAGAGATGCATTTGGTGCAGTGATTGCTAACGTTGGGGGGACCTGACACGGCACCGAAAAAATATAGTTATTATAAATGACGAAGCTTGGGTACAAGCGAAATTTGAAGAAGAAGCTGCACGTGGCCAAAACAAAACGCCTCCAATCCTCTCTGTTCTCCGCAGCCCTTACCGTCGAGTATAAGTCTCTCCCAGTCATCTCCTTAATCTGTTTACACCACCGCGCAGGAGATCTGTCTCTTTTGACTGAAACACTTCCCCTGTGGCAAATACTTTATCCAGGTTTCCTAGCTCTCTCCTGGGAATGTGACCAAAGAAACTCAATACTCGCCGACTGCATAATGATAATAATAATAATAATAAAATGTTAACTATAAAAGCGCCGTTTTGGTGATGTAATCACCTCAAGGGCGCATTAAGACGTACTGCATCTGATTGATATTCGCGATCGATTAGAAAGTATAATTGCAAGTTTTAAATTGGGTACGAAATATGTAAAATATGGGTTTTCAGCTTAGATCTGAAGTCTGTCGGATCATTAATGCTATCTAAAGGGGTGAAGTAAGATTGCTCCAAGCTGATGGACCGGCTACCGCAAACGCTCGATCCCCCAAATTTGTACTAGGGCAATATTACAGATAGTCTTTCTGTTATAAATGCATATTACAGATATTCTTCCTGTTAGGCTCATGAAAAACTTAGTCGATTGTCCTTTTTGCAATTCACAGTTCATAATGCGACGCCAACTCCAAATTTTAAAGGCGTCAATACTGGCGCAGTCACGGGATTTGTTTGTCTAGCTGCGTCAAGAAATATTGGAAAAATGAGGGTGCGTATAATTTTAATATTAGATGTAATATTTTTTAATTAACCGTATTTTACCTATCGCTTTCATAAAGCACAGCTAATAATCTAGAGAGGCGATTTATGCAGAGGCTACTGCTCCTCCAATGGAAGCTAGTACTTAATCTAGTAATGTTTCAATTGCTCGTATATTAGTCGGGTTAATACGGTAAACTCGAGGTTTTAAATGCCCATAAATTTGGTTATTTGGGATAAATTTATATACCATTAAGTCTGTCTGATAAGCTGATTAACTTTTCTAATCGTCTTGCGGATTAATCGAAAAACAGTGCACAAGTTTGAAACGCCACTTAATTCGATTGAATTGTTCTTTAATCAATATTATTTATTTCAGATCTTACCTAATCATTAAACGACTCTTCTTTATTTATTGTTTCTTGTACAATTATGTGAAACTACATATTAAATATTCAATATGAATGAAAACGTCTGTTTTCTAGGATTAATAAATTATATGGGAACAATTTGTTTCGCCTTACTTAATCATTTTCAAATGTCTCTTCAAGGTTTTATGAATTTTCTACATTCAAAACGTATTTATACGCATTTTTTTTCCATATTCTTAAAAGCGTATCTTTTTGGAAAGAGCTTATTTTTCGTTTCTTAAAAATATTTTTCATAGAATATTAAAAAAATATGTAAATAATCGGAACGTTTTTTTATGAATGTTCAACTGTATATTTTTTTTAAAAATAACTGTTTATTTTTTAAAATAATAAATAAACGTATTCCACATATGCGCTTATTTTTCTCGACATGTTTCGAAGGCTTACACCTTCATCATCGGGAGAACTTTATAAACTGATCGTTCTCTCGATGATGAAGGTGTAAGTCTTCGAAACATGTCGAGAAAAATAAACTCATAAGTGGAATAAATTTATGCCGATATTTAAATCATTTTCGAAATCTTGTTAAGTGCTCAATACGTGCCCAACGCGTATATGATTTTTGTGAATACTCACCGACATGTATAATGTACAAAAATAAGTCGTTAATATTTATTAGGATTTTTTTATCGGTTTTATTCTATGTTTAAATAAGACATAATTTGAGCATCTGAACAGATTACTTGAAATTGTTTTACACAGATTTATACACCATATGTAGAGACACAAGAAGAATTACAATACAGCAATAAACGGTTCCGTGTACTTTAAATCAGAAGTATTGTGTTATTTCCGGGAATCATTCTTACAAATGTGTAACATCACGTTCTAAAAATTGTGTGTTTTCACTTAATGGGAGGTAAAGTTTCATTATTTTAGGCGAAAACAACATTTGAAATACAAGGTTTTGTCATTTAAGTTAATTTATTACTTCTAGTACCGGACCCTGGAATGAAATATATGTTAAAAATAAGGACATTATGTTAAATAACCACTGAGTATGAAGAAATTCCTCAGAGGATAGAAGTTAGTGTGAAATATGCTAAAAGCAAAAATATGTTTTTAGCTGTATATATTTTTTGTAAGATACCAGAGTTTCAAGATTTTTTTTAATATATATAATACATATATTTTGCGTAAATAAAAAGAAAAAAAACATCATGCCTGTACTAACACTTTATTAGACACCACTCTCTACTTTTTTTCTTTCTTTTCTTTGTAAATATATATACTTCAATCATCCAATCGCTATAGAGTTTCATTGTTTAAAGATCGTCGGTTCTATCTTCTTAATTTTTTAAATAAATAACATTGGAATTGCTCACATTATTTACAGGTATTATTTCTTGAACAATGATGTAAAACTCCATATCAAATAATTAATATGAATGAAAACGGCTGCCTTCTAGGAGCTTAATTATATTTAAGATGAAATGATATTTTTAGACCTTCTAAGGCAATATCAAAGTCATTTGATTATCCTTTAGAAGGGCAAAATATGTCATTGTTTCTCGCATTATTATTTTGTGTACACACTGATTTAAATCTCTCCGATCGTGTACACATGATAATAATTTGATAATTCGATAAAACTTACATTCCCTGGGCGCTAAAGATGTTTTACTGTATTTATTATTATTCTACTTGCGTCTCTTAAACTGCAAAAAACAGTTCGAAATTATAATAAGACAAATGCGAAGAAAAAACAATTATAAATAAAACATAACTTTGATTTCATTTGATTGGGATTGAAGATGTAGTGTAGAATTTTTAACCTTTAAGCTTTGTATTTAATGCAGCGTAGAAGAAATAAATCTGCAATGACCGTTCAATACTTATCTTTAAGGCGCACGGAAAATTGTTTTTTCCCGAGTTTTCCACAGTTTGTTTTTCCACCCTGCTGGCGATTTATAGCTAACACTTGACCAAGCCTTCCATCGACTCGCGATTTGTGAGCTCCGTATTTATCACTCAGATTGGCAGTACAACCCCCCAATATCACGTGTTATTTAACTCAAGAACCCTTCCATTGATTAAGCGGGAAAGGGAATGAAAATTCGGTTTGTGTATTCGGACCTTTGGCAAGATAATGTCGACTTGATATAAGCGGTATCAAGGCCAATTTACGGGGTAGATTTGGACATGAAAGCTACGCCGTAAGTCAAAAAGATTAAGAACTAGAAAAACTAACGACAAAAATCTGGTTCTTTGTTTGCGAATTCAATTGAATTTCTATTTATTTATTGTTTCTTGAACAATGATGGAAAACGTCTGACAGTTGACTAAATTTTTGAAAAGGCGATATATGTCTTTCTCATTAAATACAATCAATCTAAAAAAACAGGCGTTTTCAATCGTATTAATAAATGAATTTCTACATTTTAAATATGATAAAAAAAACTATCTAATTCTTCTTTTTCTTCCGGTGCCGTGTCACGTTGTCATCATGATCATTGCAGAGAAGGAATCTCTGTCCTGGTCCATTTGGAACAAGTTCTAAACTCTGCTCATTCTTGTTCATTCTCTTATATTTCGTAGCCAGTACAACTGTCTTCTTGCAACTCTTCGGCGTCTCTCTATTTTACCCATTAATACTATCTAGGTAATTACTTATTTTTTTAAATGTATTTTATTGATGATGGGTTATCAATTTCTTAATAGCGGAAACGAAAGGCCGAACGACCTGAAGGAAGACTTAGATTGCGCCTAATGGATAAAGTTCTGATTGATGTGGTTAAATTGGGCGAAACAGAGTGCTGGGAGTAAAAGGCGCAGGATCGAGGAGCTTGTAAAAAATCATAAAAGAGGCTTAATTTTATCACAAGTTGTACGGCCATATAAAATAAGTAAGTTTACTGGTGAGTATCGTATTGAAGCATTATATTAAGTATTTCATATGAAAGTACGAATCAAGAGTCTACTATAAACATCTGAGATGAAGAACATAACTAAAGGATCCATTACTGGAAAAACTCTCCGAGATTATGTCCGTAACGAAAATATAAGAAACACTAGCGAAAACGTGCATATCTTTGTATGGAGTGGATCCAGACGAAGAAGTGAGAGACTCGCATATAAAGCCCCTTACGAAATCCCCTCTGGGCACTGCCCACCTGGAAGACCAAATATAATATGGAGGGACAGTTGGGCCTCATCATCTCAGGAGAAAAGATTTCTACGTCACAATTCGTCAGATCAATTAAAAGAAAAAGTAAATACGTAAGTATTAACATTGTAACGAAAAAATTTAAGTAAAAATTCAAGAAATAAAATTTATAAGAAAAAGCGTATTTCGAAAATTGACTTCAAATATGTTGCAACTAAAATATTACAAAGATTGCCTCTGCTTGGTATATAAAGGATGTCATTAAAGCGAACCGACAGTTCTCCCCCAAAGGGTGCGCAAGGCTAATCGAAAAGTAGTGTTATTAAAGTCTTATGGAGGGAACGGTTGATGGATGAACCAAGGAGTACCACATTCTCATTAAAAAAATCAAATTTGCATATTTTTTCTTTTTTCAAAATTGCAAAAAAAATCCATTGTTTTGGCGGAAATATTACGATACTTCAAGATAATTAATTGTTTTATTTGTTAACAATATCAGAATTTCTTCTCTATTCGCCATAATTTTGTGTTGTGGATGAAGGGCTTGTTAGTCCGAAACATGTTTGATATTTAATTTTTATTTTTTTAATAAAGTGAGTGTTGTATACTAAGTATATAAAAAAACATATCAGAATTTATTTATTTAATAATTTTATACGAAAGCTGTTTTGCCAACTTATTTTGGCATCAAAAGGTTTTACAATCAATTAATTTGTTGATTCTAAGTTGATTTTAACACCAGAAACAACTACTCACAATTGATGATGACACCGAAAGAAGAAGAAGACGAGACACTATTTGATATTTAATTACATCATGCCCATAGTTAAATATCAGATTTTTTCATATCTCCTTTAAATTTAAATACATATATTTATAAAATAATCTTACAACCTGATCAAAAAAAAATCCTAAAATATTGGAATAAAATGGTAACAAGAAACAATTTATTTTGAAGATGTTCTTATCATTTATCAAGAAAAACAATGTTTTTTTAGATGAGTTAATGGTAATCGGAAACCTCTTTATCCATCTCTCTCCTCTGGGACCAGTAAACATAAAAGCGTAGATCATTTTTAACGTGGGTTACCCACCAAACTTGAAATATGACGATATCCACAGAGAGAAGAAAGTGCTCTTAGCAAATCTTAAATATTTAGAGGTAAACAACGTTAAGTGCACATTGAAGGTATACTTGGATTTTCTGGCTTACAGAGGTTCAGCTCTAATGGCTATTCATTTTACGTCTGTAGGAAACATTGTTGGAAATGTGATTTGGTAGTTGTTTATGCGGGGGCTAGATGTATGGCCCGGAGTGCTCCTCCGATGAAGGTATACTTAACAATTTGAATTCATAAATAAAAAACGTATTTTTTCCAACAACTAATTATACTTACTTATCAAAAATATATTTTGGATAATTTTATCATTTTTTCGGTGTACAGAAAGGGTGAAATTAACTTAAATAAACACTGTAGAAGGATTAGAGGCATCCGAAATATGTCAGTGAAGAGTGTAATGTAGTACCTATTGTAAATTAATTTTTTTAGAAATTTTAACAGGCTATTCAAATATGGATTCAAAATAAAATGATGGCGAATATAGAAGAAAGACTTAACAATGTTACACGGTGTATATTACTATAAGATTAGAGCTATTAATCATTTTAATATAAATAAATGACTATTTATCGTAATTTTAATAAATTTTAATGTTGTTCATTGAAATTTTTTGTGTTCATTGCAAATATTGAAAATTAAATGGTGGTTTAAATCAAAAGATATCAGCAAGCTGTAGAAACCGATTGAAACAAAAACACACGCGGAATAAAAACTAAATACATATAATAATTTTTGAAATTAATTTTTATCATTATCTACATTATATAATTAATAAGAATAAAAACATATATTTTAAAGAAGTTTAATAATATATTTTATGAGATCTTATTGTATGATACGAGTATATAATTGTAATAAAATAAAGTAAACGTTTTCATTCATATTTATTATAAATTAAAGCCTTGGAAAATATGACAAGACAATAAAAACACGAAAAAAAAGGCTGCGTATACGGAGTTGCAACAATCAATAAACTTGTCTGTTACGATTAATGGATGTATACTCGTATGTTCAAGAGACTTTATACGCTTTTTATCACGCATAAGTTATACAGAGCAATATGTTTTAATGGTAAAAATAAAATATAAATGTTGAATAACTTTTACTAACATCTCTATAATATTCTTCCCTGATCGTTTTTTTGTTATTAATTGAATTATATTATTTAAAAAAACACTAACTAACAAACTAACCATCACGCCATCTCCCCGAAGGGGCAGCAGAAAGAATGGACTGCCACACTTTTCTTTCCTGATATATTTCTCTCGTTTCCTCAACATTCATACATCGTGTCATGCACGCGCGTCGATTTCTCTGACTCTTCACATGGCATTTGATTTATTTGATCGTGACACGTTTTTCTTGGTCTTCCTCTATTTCTGGTTCCATTTTTTTTACTATTGTTTCTATATTATTTATGTGTTACATATAAAAGATTAAAATTAAAATAAAAATAAAAATATGATACCACAATTAGGCTTAAAAGATAATTAAAATATGAACTAAATCGTGGGGTTAGCGTCGCATGTTGAGGATACCGTGGACTGAAAAAAAAGAATGACTCAGTTATTGAGTTTCTTTGGTCACGTTACTAGAAGAGAACTGGGCAACCTTATAAAATATCACATTAAGTGTTCGGGGAATAAGAAGTTGAGGCAGACCTCCTGCGCGTTGTTGTGACCAGATTAAGAAGATGATTGGGAAGAACCCAGCTCGACGATGCGGGTTGTGGAGAACAGCGGATTGGAGGCGTTTTGTTTTAGCCACGGGTAGCTCAATGGATCACGACAGTTTTGAGAAAACGAAGAAAAAAGAAGAAGACAATTAAAATGTTTTTATTACTTCAAGAAAATAAAATAAATGATTTTTTTATCTTGGAATTATACATGATAGGCGCATCGAAACAAAAAAAAGAAAATGTAGTCTTAACGTTCTTTACGTCAAGTTTCAGATTTACTCTGTCGGGTATAGAATGAAAAATCTATATGGTAGGATATAGGATATCCATTCTTCGTGGCTGACTTCGTGGCGTTACCCGTCCCTCATCAGGATTATGGAATGATAAAAGGGTATCATGCCATAAGCAAGGATTAAACCCTTTAAGGGTGGCTCAGCAAAACGGTTTTATATTATTTATATCATATTACAGGATATTGTTTTGTCCAGTGTGAAAGCGCACACCTAATACAAAAAGCCATTTGCGAATTTGTTTTCCATTTGTGTGGAAATCGGAAGTTATCTGAGAACAAAGCAACTTGACCAACACCAGAGTTCTGTATTTTTTGCTATTAGAATATGTTTAAAAACGCACTTAAATTTTTAAAGACAACTCTTATTATTATTATTTTATTTCTCATTTTAATGTTTCATTAAAAGTGACAGAAATAGGAATATATAAAAATCGTATAAAAAATGATTATTTTATCAAATCAAATCAGTTTATTAAATTAATAGACATTACAAATAGGAAAATGTTTAAGGCATCTATTAAGTACAGGTAAAATATCATAAAAATATTACAACAAAGTACCAGGAACGCATTAGAAATGGTTCGACATTAGGAAGACAAGATACTTTCTTAAGTCAATAGTATTTGCCCCCTATAACTTTTAAAGCCAATCTAAAGATTCAGGGAAGCACATTGATGCGAACAATTAATGTCATTTAGTGTAAACTGATAATTTATAAATTGATACTAATGGAAAAGTCTTTTTACTAGAATATTTATTATATTTTATGTGATGACATATTTCGCCTCGCTAAGGCGTTATTAAAATGGATTGTTTCTTGAACAATAAGGTTAAATTCCATATAAAATTATTAATACGAAAGAAAACGTCTGTTTTCAAGAAGTTCACATTGTGATGCCTTAGAAAGGCGAAGTATGTCATTCTCATAAATTATAATAAAATTTATAGAAAACATACGTTTTTATTCGTACCAATTATTATTAATATGTATGAAAAAACGATAGGTTCAAGGAGTTTTATTATAATATTTATGTATAACATGTTTCACCTTTCTAAGGCATTATCACGTATCAATTATGTTTTGAATTACAGCTTTAAAAACTATGCAGTTTAAACTATTATACTTAAAAACAGTACTACTTTTCATAATATTAATTTGGTATCAGAGAAAGAATTGATTTTAAATTTGGAAATTTCGAAAGGAACATATATTTTTTACATTTTAATTGTAGCGTGACAACATTTTAACATTTTAATTGTAGCGTGATATGTTATCAATTGATCTTATAAATATTAGTAAAAAATATTATGAATTTTCGTTATCGACTAGCGAATTTTAATTTAATATTGTTTCGCTATGACATATTGTTTTTAATTTAAACTTAATTATTACAAATATTGATTAACATCCGTTGTCAATAAGTACAATTTTTATTTATGAAAGTGACATGTTTCGTTTTGCAAGGGCATTAAAATGTTTAAAGACACGTTTTATAAACATAAAGCTAATATCACTAAAAAATTCCTTTCACGAGAATTCGTAGGCGATTTTGAATAAAACCAATAAAAAAAGATCCGCCCTCGTGATTGATCGTAGGGAAAATGGTATTCGACACAAGAACAATGCCTCAGAAATGCAATATGTCGGCGATTGAAGTGTGTCTCTGAATTGCAAATTGGAGAATTTACGCAGCGACGCCATGGAAAGACGCCGCTAGCGCCATCGGGGATCTAACGGAAAGAAGACTTGTTATAAACAAATGTAAAATATTGAAAGGAAGATAATGTGTGCTTACAAATGGCCAAGAATTCTACAAAGATACACAACATTTTCATATAATTAGGCCTACACTTAGAATAAGAAGAAGAAGAAGAAGAAAATTGAGTAGTAAAATTAAACTTGATGCTGTTTCGGACAGCGCAGGATAAGGAAGAGTTTACCAGAGTGATCGCCAACGTCGGGGGAACCTGACAGGGCACTTTAAGAAGAAGAAGAAGCTGATTGATTGATTATGAATTATAGAATTGGAATTATATTATGTTCTTTTAATATGTTTTTTTTATTATCACAAATTATGTATTGTAAGTATTACATAATCACAATCGGGAAAAATATTTGAACGAAGAATAAATAATAAAAAATCAAATGTGGAAAACAAGGATTAATTTCATAAATGTTTGAAATTGAATTAAGGTCATACTCGTACTTTGCATATGTCTAAAGGATTTCATGTCTACTGCATATACTCAGCTATCATATTCATCTGCTAGATCCATAAAAAAGGGATGGAACAAGGAAGTGGAACAAGAACTAGTGATGGTAATTTTGACTTCTATTGTTAAATCAGTAGTAACATAATTTTTAAAATATTCCTAATGTAATTAAAAAATGATGCTGCAAAATAAAGGCATTAAATTTCTTTAAATTACCCAAAAATATTTGGAAAATTCTCTAGTTCGCTAGTATTGAAAAACTACAGTAAAAAATAGGTAGAGCTCTTCAACTGTTAAAACTCATTTATATCAATGAAAGCGTTTGTTTTTTGAAGTTTTATCATATTTTATAGCAATATTTTGAAATCCTATATAAAAGTTATATATGTCATCCCATAAAATATAATAAAACGTCTAGAAAAAGACGTTTTCATTCGTAATAATTATTACATTTTATCTGGAATTTAACTTCCTTGTTCAAAAACAATGAGTAAGTTACGACTCACGTTGATTATAATCTTAATTTAAAAATAAGAAAGGCACCACACACCCCTATACTTGCAATAAAGCTAAAATGAATTTAATCAAGAAAAATTGCAATAACAAAGCACAGCGTCTTAAAATAGCATGAATAAGAACGCCTTATTAAGAGTCCTTTAAAATAATGAGTTCCATTCGTTGAAAGTAAGATGGACCGCCTGAGCCTCTTCAGGCTGCATTAGGTTTCCGGACGGTGAAAGGTGTATACCAATTCCGCCGTATTTGAATAATTCCAACTTTTGTAAAAGCGAAATGAGGAAAAATTCGATCAAACTTTTAAGAAATTACTCGGAAGGAAAAAATAAAATTGCACCCATTTTCGTTAACGTCCAGACTTCTTCATTTCGACTGCGCCATTTTAAATGATTATCCTCCAAACTATTTGAGCTAAAAACTATCAAATATTTTATTCTAATTCGACGAGGCTTTGCAAACAGACATGTCACAATGGTTATGGTTTCAATCAATGTTTTAATCAAATTAATGGAATTTTTATTTTAAGCAGCGTGAGTGGAAAAAGAAGCCGAGGACGACCGTGGAAAACATGGCATGACCAAACTAATCAATTACTAAAAGGCGGTCACATTCAAAATCGAAATAATCGACGTGCGTGCATGGTACGATGTATGAATGTAGAGGAAGTCCGAGAGGTATGCCAGGACAGAGCATTGTGGCGATCCATCCTCTCTGCCTACCCCTCCGGAGAAATGGCGTGATGGTTAGTTAGTTAGTTAGTTTTTATGAATTGTTTTTTCCTCATAAAATGCTATTGTCTCGTGTTACCTACTGAAATCTCTTCTTTATGATGTGCTGTTGTCTTGCTATTTTTGATTTGTGTTTTTTTGTTGTCTAATGCCTTATTTTATCTGATTTGTATATTTCTTCTTCGTCTTTTGCTATTGCCTTGTTTTACTTAATTTGTATGTTTCTCTATCTTACATTAATGTCTTGTTTTGCTTGACGGTTGTTAACACTAAGGGGTGGTACAAGACACTTGAACTACCGGTGTTATAACCTTGGTATGCACATCTATCTGAGTATATTAATTATTGTACATTCGATGTCTTGTTTGTGTACCGACAATAAATTAAAAAATGTGGAGAAATCTAGAGAAATTTGCACGGCGGTCTGTTCTCTCTGCCTCCCCTTCCGGAGAATTGGGGTGATGATTGGGGTGATTGAGAACATTATTGGAAGGTGATTTGGTGGGTTGTTAGTTTATGCGGGGGCATGATTTGTGTGGCCCGGAGTGTTCCTCTGAAGAAAGATCGATTTTGGGCGCTTGTGGCCGCTGGAGGTGTTTTGGTCGTAATTTGAGAGGTATTTTATTGTGGGGTTAGGATGTGAAGGGAGTCCTTTGTAAAAACGTTCGGCAAGTTTCAGAATGAATTCATCTATCATCGGGATTCCCAATTCTAGGTGCAGTTGTGTGATCCTGGCCCATGAAGGCGCATAGCCTTATTATAATACGATAAACGGATAGCCTTATTTTTTGCAGGATTTGGAGTTTTCGTATGTTGGGGCTGCGTAAGTGAAGATCGGCCTTATGGCCGTTTTGTATATTGAAATATACATATTTATAAGAAAATTTAATAATTTTTATATTTTTTATATTTACACATTCAAAATGTCTAACCACGAAGTGAGTGCCTCATATATCATATTAATTTAATATTTTTTATCAAGTAAAACTCACCCCGTATAGCGCATACTGAGGAATGCCAAATTAACTTTGTGCTTAAAATTTCAATGTATTATGATAATATGTCTGCGTAGCAATATATCTAGACGATTTCAAACTCGAAGTAGATGGATTATACCATCTGTGTATGTCCCTAATCTTAATAGACTTGTTAATTATAATTTTAAAGAGTATAAATATACAACGCGCTGCTATGATAATATTACATATTAACACAATATATCAGCTCTATGTATTGTTTAGGATGATGAGGAATTCCGTTCCGCTGCGGGTGCGGTTGTGGGAAAGCTGCGCGTCAATCTGTCACTTTATTTCACGTGGATAACGGTAATACGAGCATTAATTTACAAGCTACAAATATTATATGCTCATATATTATATAAACACACGTAATTATGTGTACTACGTTCACTGTATATTTGAATCCATTCTGGGGTAGTAACGGCGTAATCAAATAGTAGGATGCAGGCATCAAGGATTTGGTAATGATATATTTTATTCGTATTTATTATTACATTTGATTATTTTTTTATAAATGAAATATTTCGCTTTGCTATGGAATTATAAAATGTAGCTCGGCTGCGAGACTTGGTGCCTGGGCGAAAGAGAGCGTAAAAGGCTGGAGGCATTTGAGATGTGGACCTACCGACGAGTTGCCCGTGTTTCATGGAGGGACCACATTACAAATGAAGAAGTTCTCAGGAGAGTTGAAGAGAGTAGGCACGTGTTGAACACCATAGCGAAGAGGCGCGCAAGATGGATTGGTCATGTGTTGCGATACGAATGTTTCTTGCATAATGTGTTGGAGGGAATGGTCGAGGGATCGATTGGCAGAGGAAGACCTAGCCAAGAGTACCTAGACCAGATTTATCGAGATATAGGCTGCACCTCTTATGCGGAGTTGAAGAGAGTTGCCGAGGATCGAGCGGAGTGGAAGAGGAGATGCGTCGCCTTGCTGTAGACCAATCGCTAGATTGAGATCGGAGAGAACATTATATTGATAACTAAGTAAGTCATCCTATAAAATACAATAAAATTTCAATAATACGTTTTCATTTGTGGATCCAACATACAATATTTAATATAATTTATTTTTTATAAATCAAAGCATTTGTGAATTCATGTGACTAATAATCAATAGATTTCATGATTTAAAATGACATTTGTTCCATTTAAACGAAAAAATTCAAAAAGTCACCAATGTTCATCTATTCGAATTCATATTTTACACTTGGAACAAATGAATAACGCTTATATGATTTAATTAAAACGAATAAAAATATCTGTTTCTGGAAGTTTTATAGGAATGATATTTTTCGCCTTTCAAAGGCATTATCAAATGTCATTAAATTTTACGGAAGCCGCTTTATAAATTTGAACATTGATTAATTTTAATAAAATTTCTAATTTGAAATTACTGAAAACGATAATAATTTATTTACTATGGTATACATTTACTATTGTCATCATGTGAATAAGACAAATGAAATTTTATATTTATATTATAGACACGTCTATATATAATAATACATTTGATTTTGTTGGTATCATGTTGATATTAAAACAAAAACAGATTTATTGCAATAACAAGCGAGCCACATTCGTCAACTTTATGTGATATTCGTCGATGTAAAATGCAATGTATCCGGATAACTGCGGCAATAAACAAGTCTCGTGATGTGTTTTGAGGGGGCTGCCCACATCACTGGGGCAATTTACTTGAAATATGAGTAATATGTATTGATATACTCGTATATCTAATATTCGGTATGTTTAGTTGAATCGACCAAGTGTAAAAATATTTCCTCTATATTATAGATCTAAACTTATCTTTAATAAAAATTTGATCGTACATAAACCAAAGTAAAAAACAGTGATTCCCAAAGTGGTCTATATAGACCCCCAGGGGTCCACGACAGCTTGTAGGGGGTCCACGACAGTTGCAAAAAAAAAATTCGGAGTCCACGAGATGTAAATGAGGGTCCACGAGATAGAAATATGGGTCCACGGGATGATTCCACTAAATTGGAACGAATATTGATGAAATTGTTTTTTTTAGCTTGAAAGCAACTTCCGGTTAGTAGGTACAGAATTTGGTGGCGACCTTTTATTTTAGCTCGATAACGACTTCCGGCCAGTACAATTTTCGGTAGCGACCAATTTTTTTTAGCAATCGATTAAAAAAATCAATTAAAAAAGCTGGGGGTCTACACGAGATAGAAAAAATTGGCAAGGGGTCTACGGGACAAAAAAGTTTGGGAACCTCTGCTCTATAACATTATGGCAAGTCTTGATGTGGAGACAGTGGGAGCAAAAAAGGCCATTGCTGTTTCTTTTAGTGCAAAATTGTGTTGGGATTGTGACTACATCTTCAGCCTGTTGTGGTCGTCCACTCCTGGACATAGGCCTCCTCTCGTATTTTCCACTCCATTTTATTCTAAACGATCCGCATCCAGCCACTTCCCGCACTCTTTCAGATATCGTCGTGCCAACTCAACTGTGGGCGCCCAACTCCACGCTTTACAGTTCCTCCGGTATAAGCACAGCAGTCGTTTTATCCAGTTTTCATCGGGGTCATGAGCGACGTGTCCCGCCCAACTCCACTTAAGAGTTACGACCAACGATGTTTTATTGCCAACCCCCTTTTGTATTGCGACATCGTAGGTTAACTATTCGTCAAATATATAAATCGAATCAATCATCAAATCAAATCAGTTTATTTTCTCAAAAATTATTACAAATAACAATTATAGTTTAAGACATCTATTGAGAATAGGTTGGATATAATAAATATATAATATATTATATCAGGAACTAAAATGAAGGTAAGGAATACTAAAACTGAAGTGGATGGATGGTGTGGAGGGGGACCTTAGGACAATTGGTGTTACAAACTGGAGGATGTACCGGGGAGAGTGGTGAATAATTCTTGAGGAGGTCGAAGCCCATAGTGGGCTGTAGCGCCATTGTTGTTGTTGTTGTTCTAGAAGCAATACATATAATTCATATTCGTGAAAGTACTCGTACTTCCAGAAGAGAAATATTCTTGACTTTGGATATCTTGTTTTCCTAAAATCGAACCATCTCTCATACGTTCCTGGTATTACATTATATATTATATTTTACATGTTCTCAATAGTTGACTTAAACTATAATTGTTATTTGTAATATCTTTTTATAAAACAAACTGATTTGATTTGAAATATTGTATTTCCCACAGTTGTTTAATTTGTTTTTCTACAAAAGGTTTCACCGGTTATGGAGACTCGCTGCCATCCTATCTCAGATGATCGTCCGATCGAAATTAGAAGAACAAGTGGAATGAAAATAAATTATTGTTTATATTGGAAACCATAAGAAAACTTTCAAAATTGAGTATATCATATTCTAATATCAAATGTTTAAATGTCGATATATTGTCATAACAAAGCTATTTATAACCCCTTCCGTTAAAAGACCACCCTTGGCTCTTATGTAGTGTCTCGTGTTCGTAAGAAAGTATGGGTTTAATATATTGCGAAAAGATAAAATTTTGCCATGCTCGTATTAAAGGTAGTGTAAAATTTATTGCCAACATTGTGTATAAGTGAACAGTCATTTATAAAAACGTTTTCAATTTTTTTGTTTTGTGTTTTCTAGGGGAGAAAATTTGTCAACGCGGTCTTTCATTATCTAACATGTAACGCGAAACCTTTCCTTTGAAAAGAGGCTTCTCCTTATATTTATTGTAATTTTCCGAGTTATTTGTTGGGTTTTAGGATCCTTTGTGATATAATTTTAGCTTAGTCAACACCACGTTTCGAGATATTATTTTAAAGCTCGAATGAAATAAAATGAAGGGTTCATTCTTTGTCATCTGAATTCAATTTGAGATTGTGATTACGTTCATTACTATTAAACACATCGCTAAGCCTTTTTGATTATACGGCCCGTATGAAATTTAGACGACGCAGCGGGAACATAATTCTTTATTGTTCTTTTCTTAAACAAACAAACTAACTAACTAACTAACGATCACGTCGTCCCCACAAAGATATAGATAAAAAAATGGACTGCTACACTGCTCTTTCCTGACATTCTTCTGTCGTATTCTCAACATACACACATCGTGGCATATACGCACGTCGATTTCTCCGACTCCTCACTTGGCCGACATTCTATATTTGATTTATTTGAATGAGCCACGTTTTATTAAATTACTAATAGCCGAATATTTCATAGCGACACAAAAGAAGGAGAAGAAAATGGCATGACCAAGTTAATTACATATACAGGTCGGCCAAGTTAGAAATTGGAAGAATCGATGTATGTGAACGACTCGCTTTATGAATGTGGAGGAATTTGTAAGGATAGAGTAGTGTGGTGTTTCAGGGAAATGGTGCAATGATTTGTTTTGAATCCTAATAAATCAGCCAATAAACTGAGAACCACGAATTAATGCGATAACTATAATCTATATATTGATATGTATGGACTTACGATAGTTTTCAAGAAGTTTTATTATAATATTTATGTATGACACGTTTTGCCCTTCTTAAGCACTATCAAATGTAGGCGAAACATTATAAATATTATAATAAAACTCCTTGAAAACTATCGTTTTTCATACATATTAATAATTTTATATGGAGTTTTACATCATTGTTCAAGAAACAATAAATAATCTATATACAATATAGATCAATGTTCTTCTATCTGTCTTTTATTTTCTCAAAAATTACTGAACCGATTTCGCTAAATATATTACAGTTTGTTCTTATTGGTCCCAGAAAAGTTTTGAGAGTAGTTTGAATGAAATCCAATATGTAAAACTGTTACTATCACTTGTTTATTGTTTATTGAACAATGATGTAAAACTCCATATTAAATAATTAATACGAAAGAAAACGTCGGTTGTTGGATGTTTTATTATATTTTATGGGAATGAAATGTTTCGTCCTTCTAAGGCATTATCAAATGTTACAATTACGTTTTAAAATTAGTATGAAAAACATGAATCCTGTCAAGTTGTATTGAGCTCAGCGCATAGGGATATCTGATATTAAATAAAAAAACGTTGACTATTTCACAATTGCTTGGGAAGTCGTCTGTGGTCGTCGTATTTCCAGAGCTGCTTATAATTAAAGGGGTTTATCATAAACATGACATAATAGGGGACATTATTAGTCAGAAAGTCAATAGGGCCGTAGTCCAAACGCTTAACTTTAAGGATTGCGAAAGTTGTTTCAGGCGCGACTAATAGCAGATTAGCCCTAATACTGAAAGCTTAAGTAACTCCGCTATACGGAATGGTGTTTAAATATTTAATGGCGAAACGTTAACAATAATTCATAATAAAACGTAGAAGAAAAGGGAATTCAAATAAGCTACTCTTGTCTTAAGGATCCGCCGGAAGGAAAATATCAAAAGTTTAAAGGTTAAAGAACCAAGTTTATAAAATATACAATGATTTAGTTGTTATATAATAAATATATAATATTTTCTGAGAACAAAGTTTCAGTAGATAATCAGTATTAAATTGTACTCGTATAATGAATCCATAAATTTTATAATTGTCTTGTTCAAATTTCAAATTAAAACTTATCTTTAATAAAACTTTGACCGTACACAAACCAAAGGAAAAAAAAACATGCGGATTACTTTAAATTTTCATGTTATATCATAATAATAACAATTAAGTGGTTTTATAAGTTGTGTAAATTATTGAGTATAACATGGGTTCATAAAATTGTTTTAAAAAAGTGTACGATAAAAATAACTGATTTTAAAAATAACACCACAATTAATTAATATTATTAAAAAGGTCAGTTTTATAGTGTTATTATATTTTATGTAAATGTCATGCTTTCCCCTTCTACGCCATTATCAAATATTACCATAATCTTAATAATATTAAATGTAATAAAATTTCTAGAAAACGGACGTTTTTCTTCGTATGAATTTTTTAATATGGAGTTTTACATCATCGAAGAAACAATAAACAATACCACAATTATTCTTATAGAAGATCAGTAGCAACGTGAGAATTTATAAGACTTGTGTACCACGCATCATGACATATAGGGTCGAGTGCAGGGCGGACACCACAATCACAAAAAAATGGGCTCAGAGTATCAGAAATGAAGACGCTCAAACACATATATGGCAAGACACTGCGAGATAATTTAAGGAACTTAAGGATAAGGGAGATATGCGAGGTCAAGGATGTCGTTGCGTGGGGAAGGCAAAAGAGATACTAGTATGCACACGTGAAGATAATGGATCCACCCAGACTACCCCTCATTGTGTTGCACGGCCAACTCCAAGGTAGACGAGCCCCGGGCAGATCACCAAAGAGTTGTATCGACAGCTGTGAGTTGACCTCGCAGGAGGCCAATTCCTTTTAAAATCAGACTACAAGGCCTACACTAAGTAGAAGAAGAAGAAGAATTATTCGTATGAAAAGCCAATTCTGTGAACATATTGAAAGCTGTTTTTGTGCATTTTGATATATACGACGACCTTCGTGGCAGAGTAGTAAGAGCTCTGACTGCCATACCGAAGGTTCCTGGTTCGATTCCCGGCGATGGTAGTGTGATTGTCACACTGTCTTTGGTCTGGTATAGAATTCTCGTGACAATAAAATGGCGATAGATTAGCTACCTATCACATGTCACGGGAATCACTATGATAGCTATACTATACCCTTTACATCGATTTGGCTTTTGCTGTCATGATGTAAAGAGCGATTCAACAAAATACTAATAATATTAAGAATAATAAATAAATGTGGCCTAACTTATGCGAAATCGATAAATACTTCTGTGTTAAATTTATTGCCACTATTACAAAGTTTGACAAATAAAAAATGTAATAATATGATCAGTTCTTGTTTTTACGTACATTAAACATTTACGTGATAAGTTTATACACATATCGGTATATATACAAATATTGGGGTCTTGAGATCATAACAATGTACACTTTATTCCGGCCGAAATGTAAATATCGATATACGCTTGTAAATCTCGAAATCCGATATTCTGCCACAGATGTTGACTTATTGTGAAAGCACAGATTGTGTGAAACCTCTTGAGCCGGCAGAAAGCCGTCGAAAGCTCTCTGAAAAGCTTTCGACCAGACTATCCGTTTCGCGTTTCATAATACATATATACAAATAATCAATCAAATATATCTAACGGTTCCACATTTATACATATTTCAATAAAATAAAATAACGAGTTTTTAAAGTCAATAACATTGAAATAAAATGTAATTTGTTATGTTATCCTGATGAAGGTTCGGCTGGAGCAAGAGCATTTGGTATTTCAAAAATCAAAAGTGTGGTGTACAAACAAATAATAAAAATATCATTTTTTATATGTTTTACCACAATATATGATTCAAATGAAAGTACAATTTTTAAACGGTTGTAAACCTTTGAGAAGTGTGTAATAAATCAGTGTGAAGTAACTTCAAATGTACATAATAAATAAAGTAGAAATAACAAAATAAGACTAAGAAAAAACTTCAGCATATATATATTTTTTCAATATTGTACAATGTATAAATATAGGAGCCTCAAGCATTTTTTTAAAACTAAAAGTGACTTCGGTCAAGAGGACTTTTATTTTTAGCGAATATGTCTGGGTTTTAGTTGAAGGAATAACTACGGTCTGAGACTGGGAATATTTTGCACTAGTAATCAGTCAATGGAAAGATTGTTAAATATATTATACATATCTTAGAACCTAAGCATACTTCTAAGTAGTAAAGTATAACTAAGAAAGGGATTATTATGAAATAATTATCACACCCATTTGATAGATCGCCACACTGATCTATACTTAAATATGTCAATGTATGTCTTGATTCTTGTGTATTTATATGCCCATTTTCATTTTGTTTCTCGATTCTCATACACTTTTTTCTCACTTCTCATACACTTTTGATGTTGCGTATTTTCATTATTTCCTCTTTCAGTACTCTTTTTCTGTACATTATTCTTAGTGATCGCATTTTGGCGGCTTTTATCCTATTATCACCCTTATTCTGCTAGATCCAAACTTTACGAATATGAAATATTATAAAACTAACTTGCTAACTAACCACCACGCCGCTTTCCGGCTAGACAGAGAGGATGGACTGCTATACTGCTCTCTCCTGACATATTTTCTAGGTTCCTCTACATTCGTGCATCGTAACATGCACGTTCTTGGCTATTTTTCCGACATAGAATGTGGCCACCTTTCCTTGGTTTCTTTGGTTTCACCTTTCCTACGGTTTCTCTTTCCACTCATACTGCTTGTATACAACATTTTAGCAATTTTTTTCTCGTCCATTCGTTCCGTATGTCCAAACCATTTCAGGGATTCTATTTTGATGCATTCATCTGCCTTATTTCGTCGTTCGGTATCCTCATCATATATTGTTTTCCCGCACATTTATCCTACTAATATAGTATTATAACAAATTCCATAAATAATATGGTGTATATATATTGAATTAAAGGCGATTGTCATTTTAAAATTTGCATAAGAAAGACGTTTATATAAATTATAATAATAATTTAAATATCAATTAAGACATATGGCTCGAATAACAGAAATAAAAAATATATTTTAATATTGCAAAAATAAAACGATTTGTTTAAAAATAATTGACTAAAACATAACAATTTTCAAACGGCAGTTTCTACGTTGACAAATCCGTATTTTTTGACATTTTATCTGTAATATGTCGCCAGAATCGAGAGCGTTGCAATAAACTCAATCAGAAAGGGTTTACGTAATACAATTTACGAGGATACAGAAATCAAGAAAATGGGGAAAATCCCGCTAGAGGAAGGGCCTTGATAGACAGATGTACATCAAATAGTCTTATTGAATTTATTGACAAAAGGGTATAAGAATGAACCTTTGTTAAGGGTTGATCCGACAAATGAAAGGTTTAGCACAAAGGCACATGTGTTGTGAGGATCTTCTGTTGTTAACTATCTATACTTCGGGTTTGAGTCTAGTTTTAAAGCGATCAGAAAAACAATTATGTGATACGTAGGTAACTGTGAGCGAAAATACGTTTGCTTCTTGTACGAGTATATTGAGTTAAATGGCGAAGTAAATAAAGTTATATGGCGTGAATAAAACTCAGAGAAGTTGATAAAAGGGAACATGAGTTACGTTTGATAAATTTCTTAATATACACGAATTTAAGGGTAGTTTTGAAAAAGGGTATATTAGCGAGTGTTATTGGTTTACTAAATAAAGAATACCGAAAAGGCGAAATAAATAAAGTATAATTGAAGGAACTCTCTAGGTACGTAACTATTGCTTAATCTAATAAACATTCGATAAACTAAAATAATAATTAATACGAATGAGAACGTCAGTTTTCTAGAAGTTTTATTATATTTTATTCGCCCTTCTAAGCCATTATCAAATAAATAATATTGTTGTCGTAGTTTACTGTTGATAACTTGTAAACAAGTACAATTGAAAAAAAAATTATAATCGTAAACACGATTGTACCGTGGTTTTACTTGGATTTAATTTATATTTGTTCCATTTTGCGCAGAGTTTGAGAATGCCCTCGCAAGGCGAAACAAATATAAATTAAATCCAAGTAAAACCACTAAACAATCCGGTTTACTATGATAAATTAATAATGGAGTTTAAAAAAAATTATACCTCAACTATCAATAAGATTTACAATAATAATGAGTTATAAGATACAATCTTAATTTACATTTGATAATGTCCTAGAAAGGTGAAATATGTCATTCTCATAAATTATAATAAAACTTCTAGGAAACAGACGTTTCCGTTCATATTGATTATTGAATTATCTATTTAAGTTTAATTATGTTAAACGCGATGTTAATTTTATTAAAATATTCATGTAATAAAAGGAAATTACAGATTATTATAAAGGTGCCAAGTATCAACATATAAAGGTGCCAAGTCAAAAATGAGTTTTTGATCTTAATTGGTGTTAAATACGAGTATAAACGCCAATAAATGTATATAATGATAATAAATATAATAAATTTATTTTTAAATGTGTATGTAGTATCCACTAAAGCGGATTTTAACTAAATATACTACTACTTCTTTTTGAGAGCTTCCGAAATGACACTGAGGATATTATAAAATGGAGCAGGCAGCAAAAAAGCGACTGGGACGGTCATAATAATAATAATAATAACAATAAATTGGATAATTTATAAAGCGCTATTTTTATGAATTGCTCATCTCAAGGGCGCTGTAGAAGATGGTCCGTTTTATCAATCTTAATGTTTTGGCACATAGTAAAAGTTCACAAATTATTTCCAAGAATTTGGGCGTTCCCTCATAAATCATCCTGTTGCACTTCACACAATTCACTGGACACTCGGACACTCGGACACACATGTGGCAACCATCTTTGAGGTCTCGACTCGGAAATAGCCGTTTAGAGACGTTTACACGATGCACTTTATATTTAAAACTTTCACGTATTTCAACTTAATTTGTTCTTTTCACTGAAACTATACGTAAATAATTAATTTTGGATACACAGATTTGTTTGATTCATTAAAAGGTGATAATAGATGTTAAATAGACGCAAATGGAGTACTCAGACCCTCAAAATTTTATTTAAATGGGGAGCTATTTGAAAAAACGTCCGGCAGCTACAGAGCGCCAGGTCATATGTAAAGAATGGACACCACCAGACTCATCTATATTGCATTGCATAATCAGCCTCATGGGACTCGTCCTCGTGGAAGACCTCCTAAAAGATGGAAGAACAGCTGGGAATCTACCTCACAGGAGGAGCAACACTCTGGAGAACAGACCGCATAGGTGTACAGCAAGGAAGAATAATAATACTACAACTTCTTCTAGGCGCTACATCCCGGCGAGGGACTTGGCCTCCTGCACAGTAGTCCTCATCTGGCTTTTGTCCCTAAATATACATTTATACACATTTTAACTAAATATAATTTTAAAAAATACATAATTTAAATTTATTTATTTATATAGTTCCAAATAACAAAATTAATAGCCAATAACTGTGAAAAGACACAAAGCAATTGAAACTGATTTTTTGCTAGGGATGCTAGGCTACCAGTCACTCGAGATGAGACGAGACATTCACTCGGGTGTTCATTTCCTTCGACTGATAGGCGGTTGTATACACAAATCAGAAATCCTGAGTGATGTAGGTCTGTTCGTCTTTGATAATTATCTTCGACAAAGGGGCCATAGATTGTTTTATCTCCCCCGATACAGAACCAACCTGCCAATAGTTATGCCGGTAGGTAAAGCAATATCTTTGCTTAATCGTATCACCTCGGAGTTTGACATATTTTGTGATAGTTTGGCTCATCTGAGGGAAGTACTATCTTTATTATTATTGTATGTTATATTTATTTTATTAATTTGTCATGCATCTTATGTTTCTCGCTCTTTTTATTTATCTATTTTATTAATCTTTTATGTATTACTTATTATTGTGTATCTCTAACTTGTATCTTTAGTGTATTGGAAAAAAAATTCTGTAATGCTTTAGATATGTTTCAAATAAATAAATGAAATGAAATAAACAATATAGTGTTGTATAAACTTAACCAAAAGATGCCACCCGTGGTACATGACACTCGTTAATATAAACAGTTTTTTCTCTTTCTCTTTGTTTTACGATTAAACCACTTAGAACCTTTGTAATAACTATGATTCAATAACATATTTTTTGTTTCTTTTTTAGAAATTGCAAAACGAATATATTGTTTATACGTAATAAGTAAAATAATTAGACCAGTCATTTCATTGTGCGTGTCTTGTAATTTGTATTACACCCGTAACGAAGTAAGGATTAGTAAGAAATTAGTTGTAGCTAGATTGGTCAGCAATTACGGCGGCCACAGAAAGGGCTTATTTGCATACTTGGTGAGAAATTAAGTTACGTGTGGACGCGTTGCGGTCTGAGCGAAATTTATGTGAAGTCACCTTAAGTCTGTGAAACAGTATTATGCAGAAGCTTTTTGGGCAACCATAATGCAATATGCATATGAAGTAGTTTATAATGATCCAGGAACACGAATTCATCGAGGTAGCGGTCTAAATTTAAAGTCTTACTGTTATGAATGTATAGAAAGCTAGAGAGGTTTGTCAGGATAGAATAGTGTGGCGGTCCATTAACTCTGCTTACCCTTCCGTGAAATCATGTAATGTTTTGTTTGTTTGTATAACAAAAAAAACTAACTAACCATCACGCCGTCTCCCCGAAGGGGTAGGCAGAAAGAAACGACTGCCACACTTTTCTTTCCTGACATATTTCTCTCGCTTCCTCAACATTCATACATCGTGTCATGCACGCGCGTCGATTTCTCTGACTCCTCACTTGGCCGACATTCAATATTTGTTTTATTTGATCGTTTCACGTTTTCAACTTCCTCTATTTCTGGTTCCATTTTCATCGTTAACATATACTTTTTTACCATTCTTTCTTCATTAATTCTTTCCATATGTCCAAATCATCTTAACGATCCTTTCATTATTTTGTTCATAACACCATCATTCGCACTGCAATTACTTTTTATATTTTCATTCGACACTCTATCATACACAAATTATCACACATTCGTCTAAGAGATCTCATTTCTACTGCATTTACTCTCAGGTGACGATATGTAAAATGTAAATCCCGGATGGATGGATAACAGGCCTAGGAAGTGAATGAGCGAGGCTGACGAAAGGGCAACTCTACGCCCTATAACAGCCTCAGGTATGTGGTGGGAACCCCCTTCTCTGTAAATGGTATTGGCTGTGAATACCACAGTTTCCAATCCATATGTAATCACCGGAAGGATGCATGTCTCATAGACTTTTCTTTTGAGATGCATGGAAATGTCATTGGCCTTTAGTACTTGATCTAGTTTAACAAACACTGCCCAACCCAAGTCTATAAATCTTAACTTGTATAAATAATTGTGATTGTTTTATTTGGGTCGCAATATGCAATCAAATGTATAGTGGACGTATTTGAAATGCAAGGTTCCGTTGTATTGAACGGCTATTTACCAAGAACGGGGTAGCATTTTTTCAAATCACAAAAGCTTGTGAAAAGTTGAACGTACTTTATCACGCTTTTAAAGCAGTCATGGGAAAAGCGCTGACAATAGAAACCCTTCATGCGCTAGTCGCATGTTTGCTTCGGTACTGAGGCCGGCTGCGCGCTTGGGAAAAATATTTGTTTGCAAGTCACCAGGCGCATCATTACGAGACTTGGAGTCCGTAAACTACATCATGGAAAACGAAGACGTGAAGAAATGATACAAAAAAAACTTATTTACAAGCTTTATTTTAAAAACAACAACAATAAATCATCACGCCGTTTCCCAGCAGGGGTAGGCAGAGAAAATGGACCGCCACACTACTCTATCCTGATATACCTCTCTAGCTATTCATACAGCGAGTCATACACGCACGTCGATTCTTCTGGCTTCTAACATGCCCAATCTTTGAAATTTGTGGTCATGCCATGTTTTCCTCGGTCTACCTCGACTCCGTACTCCATTTACATTATTAACGTATACTTTTTTAACCATCCTTTCTTCATCCATGCACTCCATATGTCCGAACCAACGCAGCGATCCTTTCATAATACCTTATTTCGTTCTACATTCCTTTCTAATATCAGCATTTGAGATTCTGTCGTACATCGTTCTAACACACATACGTCTTAGAGACCTCATCTCTACCGCATTTATTCTGCTCTCATCCTTCTTCTGCTAGTTCCATGCTTCGCTTCCATACATAATGCTTTATTTTAAATCTAAAAAATAAAAAGTGTGCAGATAATATTTTGAAGTTTGTGTTTTTATAGAGCATCAAATATATACATTTTGTTTTATAATATGGCATGACATTATTTTGTAAATGTTATAAGAATAAACACCAAATAGAATATGCTAAACCACAATAGATTTTCAAAATTGTATTATCAAGTTTATATCGGAGTTTAATACAGCTCTCAAAGGTTCTATTGAATTTACATCAAAGTAATAGAAACAATTTATATCTTAATGGATAACTGTATGTATTTACATATATATTTTCTGTATTTCAGGAATCACTTTAAATGTTTCCTACAGACTTAAGAGGAATAGCCATTAGAGCTGAACCTCTGTAAGCCAGAAGATCTAAGTTTGAAATTTAAGGAAATTTTAACATTGGGTTAAGTCCATTTTTATATATTTTATGACAAAAAAAGACACAAAAATGGTTTAACTCAAAGTAAAATTTTCCATCCAAATTCTTCTTCTTCTTCTTCCTTGTTGTAAGCCTATGTGATCTGTTCTTCTCATGCGAAAATTGCTCCTCCTGTGAGGTAGATTTCCAGCTGTCCTTCCATATTTTAAGAGGTCTTCCACGAGCACGAGTTCCATGAGGATGATTATGCAATGCAATATAGGGGAGTCTGGTGGTGTTCATTCTTTGAACATGACCGTACCAGTCCCTTTTTCGCTATCTGCTGCATCTTATAATATCCTCGACCTCACATATCTCTCTTATTATGGTGTTCCTCACGCGATATCTCAGTATCTTGCCTGCTATCGTCCTTAGTGTCTTCATCTCGGAAGTCCTTAAAACTTGTTTGGTCCTTGCTGTGTCTGCCCTTGCTTCGACACCATATGTTATTATTGGTCTTACGCATGTTTTATAGATTCTCATCTTACTCTTAACGGCCATGTCTTTGTTTTTCCATATTGTGGATTTTAGAGCCCCAGAGATCGCAGCTGCCTTGTTTACTTGGGTTTGTATTTCTTCCACTCCATTTAACAATGAAGTTTATTAGTTTAAACGCCTGAGACAAAGCTAGAATAATTTTATAGGTCAAACGTAAAAGAGTATTTGTTTCATAGTTCATTGTTTTGGCCGAAACACTATGAAGCTTCAACATTATTCCTGTTAAATTTTAAAACACTTTTAGAATATCACAATTCCTTTTTATTCACTGAGAGTGTCACGACAGCTGTTTCGCCAAACCGATGTTGGCATCATCAGGTGTTACAATAAACAGTTTATTGTCACACCTGATGATGACAACATCGGTTTGCGAAACAGCTGTAGCTACACTCTCAGTGACTAAAAAGAAATTGTGAAATTATAACAATGTTGTCAATTTTAACAGTAACAGTATTTTTTTAAGGATTAATTATATCTCAATAGAGACGATGATGTAAATTATTTAGAAACAGAATATGGAAGTCGAGGCGTTGACAGGACAGTCCTGTAAATGCCTCGACTACCATATTCTGTTTTAAATAATTGACATCATCGTCTCTATTGAGATATAATTCATCCTTAAAAAAAAAAGATTAAGCCGCAATGGGTAAAAATCCAGTATTTGTCTACAAGTATAAAAAAAAACAAAAAGTAATAGTATTTGTTTCATTACAAATACGCAGTCAGTACGAAACATACCTGACGACTCTCATAAAATATGAAATCATGACTTTTATATGAATGCACACATAGTGTGATTTTATGGCAAGACTTCTGTATTTTTTAATCGTTGTTACGAATGTACGTTCGCGCGGTTTCAATATGAATGGGAACAGGAACGCGCTCCGCCGCAATCTAAGCTTTTAATTTTTGCTTCATGACTCGTAGGAATTGAAGAATGGAACGGATTGAAGCATTTGACGTCATGGTAAAAGTACACGTACGAACAGAGTGACACGGCGTGCTTAATAATCTGTGACGCGAGTCTGGCAGTCGCATTACTGGCCTTTATCTGCTTCGGGGGAGGAGAACTCAAAGAAATGTACAAAATTTCAAGCAAATGGGAGATTTCTGCTACAGAAATGCTGGGTATTTAATGAAATATTCTTATGATACATGTTAGAAACCCGTTGTGGTTGGGACTATAACATATTTTAAATTATAACTCAATATTATTATTAAGGATTAATTGTATCTCAATAGAGACGAAGATGTAAATTGTTTTCTGGGAACAGAAGGTGGTAGCCGAGGCGCTTACAGGACTTATGACCGGTTGAGCAATCGCTTTATGTTTAACAACATTCCCCATTCCTCCTTTTTTTCCTTATGACCATCACGTCTGACAAATTTTTGAAACTTGTATATATGCTAGAATTCCACGCCTATCTTTACATTTTAAAGTTCACTCTACATTAGCGTCATCTATTAAGATTGGAAAGCATTAATTCAACCAAATTAAGATTGCAAAGCATCAATATTATTGTTTATTAAAAATGAATATAATAATTTACACAAAGAAATGCGTCGTTGACCTTATAATACTTTATAATAATAATAATAATAATAATAATAATAATATGCTAACTATTATAGCTCCGTTTTTGTGATGTAATCACCTCAAGGGCGCATTAAGACGTGTTTTAAATCTAAAAATCTAAATGTGAACGCTGCATTTGATTTTCGTGATCGGTTAAAAAGTATAGTAGAAAAAAGTATAAACGTTTAAATTGGGTATGAACTATGAAAAACATGGGTTTTCAGTTTATATCTGAAATCTGTTGGATCATTTATGCATCTGAGGTGTGAAGGGAGATTGTTCCAAGCTGATGGACCGGCTACCGCGAAGGCTCGATCCTCGAAATTTGTACTGGGGCAACGCTTCGGCTGAACTAATCTTCCTATTGCCACTTTGATAGATAAGAAAAATTATTTTGCTCTCTGTATGAAATTCTGAATAATTTATTATTATTATTTATATTTAAAACAAAATAAAATAAAAACACTGCACTTTGTTTTTCAGCACTGTGCGGTTATTTTAATTGCCGACTAGTTTCGCTTGTACCCAAGCTTCCTCAGATCTTCGTAATAACATTTAATTATTACGAAGATATTAATTAGATTTTTAAGCTTTTATATCGATTCTCATGACATGTGAAAGATAGCTAAAAATCGCCATTTTATTGTCACATGAATTCTACACCAGACCAAAGACAGTGTGAGAATAATACTAGCATCGCTTGGAATCGAACCCTGGAACCTTTGGTGTGGCAGTCATAGCTCTTGCAACTCAGTCACGAAGGCCGTCAATCGTTTTAAAAGTGATATTTCATTTTTTATGCGTCGATGAAAAATGAGGCGCATAGCGATTACAAATAGAGGCAACTGGCTAAACGGTCTAAGGGTTAATTTATTTAGATAAATGGAAAAAAAAACATTTTAACATGCTAAATAATCCTACGATCGGTTCCGATCTAAAAAATATAACAATAATTTAAAATGAAGGTCTATGGTGCCTTTACTGACAGTTGCTTTCAAATATACCTAACGAAGTGATTTGATGAAGTTTTTTTATACCATTTTTTTCTCGATAATTTGGAACATAGATAGTCGCTATTAATGATATAATAAAAAAAGCAATGTTCATATTTCAATGATGATATAAATAGAAAAAAAACCTTTTTATTGGTCTACCAACTTCAAAAGCTTTCTGAAATGAAAATCTTTATTAAATATACACCACGAGATAAAAAACGATGTGATAAATTAAACATTTAAGTCTTGTATGAAATAATATTAAGAACTTTAAATGATAAAGAGAATCAGGAGATTATAACGTTCCCAGCAGCTTTGGGCGGTTCTTAGAAATTAAGGTATTTTTGGTTCCTTTTAAAATGGAACTTAAACATGAAGGACGTTTAATCCCAGATCAATGGAGACTCTTCAAATAGAGAGGGAATTCCCAAAAGAATAAATAAATAAATAACATACAAACCCGCAGTCTGAATAAATTTATTTGGAAAACACAAAACAAACGCTTTCAGGATATGCGCTTTCGAAAATTAATACAAAGTTTTTACTAAAAATATTTCTGGACCCTCAAGATGAAATCACAATAACAGCGCTTTATAATAATAATTAATTAAAAGAAGCAAAGCGGCGCTTTTGGAGGGATAATGTGGACCGTGTGGAGGATACAAGAATTGTCAATGACGAATAGCCCACCAGCAAGAGACTATCAGGAAGGCCGCTGAAGAGATATAGGGATGGCTAAACATCATCCCAGGACAGCTCTCCTTCATAAAAATGTCATACGACTTAAACTAAAAAGAAGAATTTTTCTAAACACTGAAATACGTATATGTATTAATTAGCCCTTAAAACTCCTGGTCTGTAGTTAAAGGGCCTTTGTTCAGGAGTGGATGGGTAAAGGCTAATGTCAGTTTTACGAGGGTGGTTAATTGACGCGCAGACATGAAACTAACACTTATCAACTCTCCTGATGGTGATATTAGTATAGCATTTGAGATATCGAGTCGATGAGATTCAAGCCCACATCGGTGACGTAACGGTGCCGTTACGGTTACTGTCCAGCTTAAATGGACCTTAAGGAAGAATAATACGTCTTAGGACTGTACCGTACCGTAAGCACCACCAATCTTAGTTTAAATGGCACTTAATTTAAATATAATATTATTTAAATGTAATACGTATATCTCAAAACGTATTATGATTTAAATTTCATTTGGTAATGCGTAACAAGGAAAATTATGTCATTTCTATAAAATAAACTCGTAAAAAAAAAATATTTTTCCTTATATATTATTTTTTTACATTAACAGTATTTGTTTAACAGCTGAAAACGCCTATTTTTTAAGATGTTTTATTGAATTTTATGGGAATGACATGTTTCGCCTAGCTAAAACTAACTAACTTACCATCACGCCGTCTCCCCGGAGGGGTAGGCAGAAAGAATGGAACGCCACACTGTTCTGTCCTGACATACGCCTCTCGCTTCCTCTACATTCATACATCTTGTCATGCATGCACGTCGATTTTTCCGACTCCTCACGTGACCGACATTCAATATTTGATTGATTTGATCGTGCCACGTTTTCCTCGGCCTTTCTCTATTTCTAGCTCCGTTCACGCCGTTTACATATACCTTCTTTACCATTCTGTCTTCACTCATTCTTTCCATGTGTCCAAACCATCTAGATAATTATGTATATTTTTCGAATTTTAATTGGAGTTCAAAATAAAAAAAATTAATCCCAAAATCCTTAATTTATATATCTGTTAATACTGATTTGTTCATATCTGGGTAGATTATTAAACCCAAAGAATTTTTTTTAACAAAACGTCAAAAATAACAAATAAAAACGTCAATAACGAAATTGAACCTTTCTACAATATTTCAATTATATTAGAAAAATATGAAAAACGCTTAGTATACTTTTTTGTTGTGCAAACTACAAACGCTTTGTTGAACATAAATATTATACATTAAAATCTCTTTAAACATTATTTATATGGTTGGCATTTACGGTAAGAGATTTATCAAATTGTGATTTAATAATGCCAAACAACGAAACAATATTTAATTCACCAAATATTTATTTTATTTTACCCTTAGAGGAGACACTGGACATGAACAGGTCATTTTAATTTCATAATAATATCACTTTCAGATGAGCTCTTCGCGGTAAGCCGCAGCATTCTACAAAAGGAATCTAAATTAAGTTAACAATGAAATGGAATTTTAAACATTTACAAAAATAAACAGTCTGATTTTCAAAACCTTTAAATTATAAAGCTCCGAATGGAACAGAAAAATACGCCTGAAGAGAATAAAATACAAAGTTAATTTTATTAAGCATTAATTGTATCTCAATGGAGACGAAGATGTAAATTATTTGGAAACAGAAAATGGTAGACGAGGCGTTTACAGGACTTGGTTGGGTTAAGCGATCACTTTATGTTTAACAACATTCACCAATCCGCCCTTCTTACGACACCACGTCTGACAATTTTTTTTGGGATATTTTTTTTAATAACTTCACTGTTGGTAGGTCCATCTACACTAGCGCCATCTATTAAGATAATTTATAAGCATTAATCAGAAAATCTTAATTAATGCAATGTGAAAGACTTTTACGCAATTATCACATTGCTAGACATTGACAGATAACGCCTGGAGTGAAATTCTAATTTTTATGCTATTAGCTTGCACCAGTTTTTTATAGAATTTTTTTTTTGTATACAAATACTTGTAGAGAAATACTGGATTTTTACCCATTGCGGGTTAATCATTTTAATAAATTATGCATTTGACATTCCAACACTTCACTTCTTATGCATTTGACACTCCATCATATACAGATTTACTACACATTCTAGACTAAAATATCCATATTATAAAAAACTTTATCTATGACAGATCAATACATATTTTTCTAAAAAGGTCAAATCAGGTGAGCATTGCTGACATGTGTATTATTAAAATTTGTACACTGAAAAAGGAAGTTTACCATTCGAAACATATTCGAGTAGTATACATAAGAATGTAGTGAGGATACAATATTTTTCACGACATAGAGTAGTGACAAATACTCAGTACAGTCAATACAGTTTAGCTGCAGGAAGCAAATTTATACTCATCTTGCATTGGGAACTTTGTAGAGATGAAGACATTCTCAATTATATAACCTGTGAAACTATAGTACCAACAGGAAACAAGAAATTGAAACCATTCAAGGGGTGGGTGAGGATGGGTAGATCTCGAAGGTTGTGGTATTGCGAACTTCCAATGCACTTTATGGCAGCTGTTGCACAAATAATAATTGATCGGGTAGTTTTCCGAGAGTGTTTTCCCAGCGAGATATTGGAGTAGCGCATTGTGAACGGGAATTGTGAAGAAACATCAAACACAATATGGTGCTTCGTGATATCGAAAATATTATACTTCTATTCATATAAAAATGCCTTACAATCCTAAGATAATTAAAAGCATTATTGTTGTAATTTGAAATTTTCTTGATAGAAAAAAAAAACTAACCAACTTACTAACCATCGCGCTGTTTCCCGGAGGCGTAGGCAGAGAGGATGGATCGCAACATTGTTCTATCCTGGCATAATTCTCACGCCTATTCTACGCCTCGTCGATTGTTCCTACTTCGAACATGGCCGCCTTTCAGTAATGGTCATGACATATCTTCCTTGGCCTTCCTCGACTTCTTTTTCCATTCGCACTACTTGTATATATCTTTTTAACCATTCTTCCCTCATCCATTCGTTCCATTTATCCAAACCATCTTAGTGACCCTTTTTTAATTTTATTTTTCACGTATTCATCCGCCTTACATTCCTTTCTTACTTCATCATTAGATATTCTATCATACATTGTTTTCCGCATATTTTTCTTAGTGACCTCATTTCTACGGCGTTTATCCTACTTTCATCCTACTTCTGCCAACTCCAAGCTTTACTTTAATACATAAAGGTCGGGACTAGAACTCCATTGTGGACTGCCATCTTTGCTTCAGTCGATATATTTCTATTTGCGGTAATGACTTTGAGTGCACCATTTATTTTGTTTCCAGCTACAACCGTTCTTCCGATATCTTTCTCCATTCTTCCATCTCTTGTTAACATGATTCATAGAAAAACAAATTCGCTCACTTGCTCTAATAAGCTCGTTGTAAATAATGAAAAAAAAAAAATATTAAAAATTCATTTAAAAGTATATATTAAGTTTAATTAAACGATAGTTTGATGACATCAAGAGAGTGGCAGGATTCAATGGCACAGAGTGGCGAGGGATAGAGAGTTATGAAAGTCGGAAAGGAAGGACTATGTGCAACACTGGACGGCTAAGATTATGACGATGATGATGATGAGTAGAAAACAAATAGAGAAAAACTTGCGAAATAGAGAATATAAATCGGTGGAATAAATCTAGAAAAATATACTGGAGAGACCATGTAGCCAGAATGGATGGATGGTGACAGACTCGCATATACAGCCGCTTACAAAATTCTTTCAGGACACCGTCGACCTGGAACTAAGGTGTCACCTAGAAGATGGAGGGACAGCTGGACCTTACAATCCCAGGAGACATGATTTTTGAACCAGTTATAGAACCAGAAGTAATCTGGTAAAAGAAAATCAACCAATAGAACAGGTCAAGACTTTCAAGTATCTAGGGATAGACCTGGTGGGAGGAGCTGATCTGCGGGAAGAAATACAAGCCCAAGTAAACAAGACAGCTGTAATCTCTGGGGCTCTAAAATCCACAATATAGAATAACAAAGTTATGCCCATTAAGAGTAAGATGAGAATCTATAAAGCATGCGTAAGTCCAATATTAACATATGGCGTTGAAGCAAGGGCAGACACAGTAAGGATCAAACAAGTTTTAAGGACTTCCGAAATGAAGACATTGAGGACGATAGCAGGCAAGACACTGAGAAATCGCGTGAGAAACACCAGAATAAGAGAGGTATGTGAGGTTGAGTATATTATAAGATGGAGCAGACAGCGAAAAAGGCACTAGTACGGTCATGTTCAAAGAGTGGACACCACCAGACTACCCTATATTGCATTGCATAATCACCCTCATAGGACTCGTCCTCGTGGAAGACCTCCTAAAATATGGAAAAACAGCTGGGAGTCTACCTCACAGGAGGAGCAACACTCTGGAGAACAGACTACATAGGTCTACAATAAGGAAGAAGAAGAAGAAGAATTAGAAGAAGAAGAAGAAGAAGATGATCTTCATATCTATGAAAAGAAGAAGAAGAAGATTTACTTTTATTCCACCTAAGTTTATGGCTTTGAACGGTTTCGGCAGCTCGCTGCCATCTTCTGGGGACATACTTATTTTAGGTGTAAATAGATAAGATTTATGTGACAAATTTTTTTTAACAAGCCACACATAGGTTGAAGATTACAAATTCATACCATCTGTTTACTTGCTGGGAGTGAAAAACCATTTTAAACGTTAATACTTCCTCTGATAAAAGCTTTTTGATCATTTTAGTGGCGCACATATTTTGGATGAGAGAGTAGGTTGATTTATAACGTGAAACGCGGAAACTTAAGATGAAAGCCTGCGGAAAAAAAAACATCTATAGAGCATACGTATATATATAATGGAGGTAATATTAAAAAACAGGTTAACGATTTTTCTAAAATGACGAAAAACGTGTTGAAAAAAGGAAAATTTGATATCTATTTCTCGTTAAGTGATAAGATTCTCAAGGTGTAATATAATTAAATTGAATTGAATTTTTCTTTTAAGATTATATCGCTGGATGCAGGTTTCAACTGATTCTCTTTGTTGTCTTTCTAAGATGTTATCATCCGCAAAGAGGAAACCACAGAAAATTTTCTGATAAAGTAAAATGTGACTCTTGGGCTGTCTTAAATATTTTTGCCATTTTCATTTTGTCCTGTTGTGTTGGTCAGAAACTGATAACGATGAAACTTTAGTTACATAAAACGTTTTTTTTTTTTCTAAAAAACCCAACCTTGTAAGTACAATACTTTTTTGTGAATTATTAAAATGTCAGATTTATTACCTAAATATAATATGAACCAGTTACAAAATTCTTGTATATTATTGCCTTCTTTTCAATATTTCGTTGAATTTAAATGAAAATGTTTTTTTAAGGATTAATTGTATCTCAATAGAGACGAAGATGCAAATTGGAAACAGAATATGGTAGTCGAGGCGTTTACAGGACTTATGACCTGTAATTGCTTAGGTTAAGCGCACGCTTTATGTAATACAACCTTCCCCATTCCGACCTTCTTACGACCACCACGTCTGACAAATTTTTGGAAGATATATATATGCTACTTTGTTGGGATACACTTCACATTTTTTAGTTTAATCTACACTAGCGCCATCTACTAAGATTGGTTGTAAGCATTAAGCAGAAGATCTTTATTAACTGAATTAAAGGTTTTTATTTTTATTTTAGTAGTAGAAATGAGCTCTTTATGAGGAATATGTGATAAATTTGTACATGATTGAGTATCAAAATAAAATATTAGTGAATGAAGTGCCAATGAACGTGTTAACAAAATAATGAAAGGGTCATTAATATGGTATAGATCTATAGATACATGGAATGATACATGGATACATGAATGATACATGGAATACATGGAACGAACAAAAGATTTGAACAGTGTTTCTTTTTTTAATTTTCTACACACAAACTTTATTAAAAAAAAAATTAAAAACCAACATGTTTTGGACACAGAAGTCCTTCATCAGTGATATAAATATGATATACGTATTATAAATTTCTTCATGTTTTGACAGATATTAAAATGATTCATATATTTTTTCAAAAGTTTTGAGAAGAAAAATAACAATTTCATTATTATGACCAATAAATACAATTTGTAAATTGAGACAAAAATTTTACCAATAAAAGAAAAACAAGAATTCGAAGTCACAGGAGCTGAAATTCTAGAATTATTGGTAGGTCTGGAGTACGCGTGTATGGAAAGGGAATATACTCGAAGTGAAAATTCTGCGAAAAATGAAATGTCTTAGGAAATATGTCCAACACGTGAGGCATATATTGCATTCCAAAACATATTGAACACCAGAGAGACACGAGACACGGCATTCTTTAGTGATGGGACCCTCCCGAACGGTTAACGTTACTATTATGAAGGAGAATAAAAAACAAGAGAAAAACGAATGTGGCGCTTTTTCTAGATTATATCATAAGGTAGTGTCATGTTTTTATCATTTTAATTAACAATGTAAATACGAACTCACCATCACGTTATTTCTTCCAAGTTATATGCAGAGGATGAACCGTCACACTGTTCTGTCCTGACATACCTCTCTAAGTTCCTCTACATCATCATCATCATCGGCTGTCCCTCGTGTCTGAAGAAGGCTGTCCATCACGATTGTGGGTCCGCATGTGACATCTGGGGCAGGGGAAGGCGCTTGTAATGGAGCCGTCACCGTCTCCCAGTGGTTTCTCCTTTCTCCTCCTCCTCTCTTCGACGTCGTCTCTGCCCTCTGTCTTGTGTGTCTTTATGTACTGCTGTTTTCTACCTGGTATGTCTTCTGCAGTCTTTTCCCAGCAATCATAGTCGATGCAAGTCTTTTGTAGGTTTCCTTTAAGGGAGTCCTTAAAGCGTGTCCTCTGGCCACCGTGTGAGCGTTTTCCTTGCGTCATCTGAGAGTACATAATCTTTCTTGGGAGTCTTGTTTCAGGTATTCTGACGACGTGACCAGCCCAGCGCAGTTGTTTCTGAATAATGGCAGCCAAGTTCCTCTACACTCATACTCTGTTAACACGTACGCACGTGGAATATTCCGACTTATGACCGTCTTTAGAATTAATTAATTTCGTTATGCCATGCTTTATTTGGTCTTCCAAGGTTTCTCTTTCCACTCACACGGCTAGTGTAAAATACTTTAACTATTATTCTTGGTCCATTCCTAATGACATTTGATAATTAATGCCTTAAAAGGGCGAAACATGTCATTCCATAAAAAAAACTTAATAAAACTCCTAGAGACGTTATATTGTTTTAGAAACAATAAAAAACGATCCGTTTTTAATTATATAATGCAATAATCTGCCAAACATTTACTCATAATTTCGTCGTTTGGTATTCCATCATATTTTCCTGCATCTTCTGAGTGATTTCATTTCTACGGCAATTATCCTACTTTTATCTTTTGATAGCTCTGAGCTGCACTTTCAAGCGTTAAAATTATTCATACATTAACGATTTTCAGATGCCATTGCGAAACATTTACCTTTGTACTTAAGTTCTCAATTACTTCTTAATGTAGATAGACATAAAAAAAATGATATTTATTAAATCTTGAACAATAATATTGAATTATGTTTTGAATTTCATAAACGGTAGTCATTATTGAGGGTAGGGTTAGTAACGTGATAGGGACAAGCTCATCAAGATATTATAATAAAATAAAATTACCGATGATGAAAACGCACGATCTTCGAAACATGTCGAGAAAAATAAACTCCGCAGTGGAAAAAAAAAACTGTTTCAATTCGTCGTCCTGAATTCGTCATTATGGAATTCCATAGTGTTATCTAAACCTAAAATTTAATTTCAAAACGAAGTGCCAGATCTACAAGTAATGGAAAGAGACATGTTAGGAATAAGCCTCAGAGATAAAGTCAGAAATGATACCATAAGAAAAAAAGAATGGTCACTGACATCATCCACCGTGTTGCGACTCTAAAATAGCAATGGATAGGTCGCATCGCCAAAATTTCGGACGAAAAAATGGATAAGAAGACTGCTAACTTGGATTCCGTGGACCACAAGTAGAGATTCGAGGCGACAGCAACTACGGTGGCAGGAAGACCCGAACCAACACGTCGGTATAACCTGGATGCCCTCTGCAGAGGACATAGGGACATGGAAACGAAGTCTTTATTTAGGAGTGAACTGAAATAGGCTGAAGAAAAAGAAGATGAAGGAGACATTAAAAATAAGCAAATAATTATTTTCAACGGATATTTAACACAAAAAAATACCTGATATAATATCACAATTTATTTTTATTCACTGATAGTGTCGCGACAGCTATTTCGCCAACCGATGTTGGCATCATCAGGTGCTACAATAAACTAAGTTTATTGTAATACCTGATGATGCCAACATCGGTTGGCGAAACAGCTGTCGCGACACTCTCAGTGAATAAATGGAAATGATATTATAACTCTGTTTTAAATTTAACAGTAATCATGTTGAAGTACTCGTATTATAGTGTTTCGGCCAAAACCAAGGACTATTTAAACAAAAAAAAGTTTCAATACCAATAGAAATATAGTTCATAACACTTAACAAATAGCAATAAGATGGATCTGTTAATATTTACAAAGGACTTGCTTCAAAATGTTTGATTACACACTATATAAACAACTAAGAAACGAAATGCTATATTTTATTAAAGTGAAAAAATAATGAAATATTCTAAAAAAAAAAACAGTTTTTATAACCTTCGAAACATGTTGAGAAAAATAAACTCAAACGTAGAAAAATACAATTAATTGCATTTACGAAACAGTTGAAATTTCCAGTGTTGTGTAGTAAAAACACGTTTCACGCGTATAAAAACCTTCAAAGGATCGTCTGTATCAAAACACAACATTAACAAGAAGAGATAATTGAATTTATAAATGGTGCCCGCTGGTAGCTGATAGACGGGAGTAATTTAATTCACAATAAGATTTGTATCAAAGTATAACACAAGCCGGAGGGCGAGTACATCGTGGAAAACACCAGATGTTCTCATGCTTAAACAAAATGGAGGACAAGGAACGCCAAAATGGCCACACCGTGGGATCTGCGCATCTACTCGTATTTACCACAAACTGTAATATGTATTTTCACTGAATGGTTTCAATCTATATAATTAAAAGCCAAAGTGTGTTGTTGTAATGACTTTTTACTCGGCAAATAGGTAGCAGATCAAGCTGATTCTTTCAGGATTGATTAAATGGAACCCGGTGGTAGTTATAGGCATACTTTTGTTACGAATCGAGCTCTAATTAACTTAATAAATTAATAAATTTAATGATTGTTTTCGTAGTATAGGCAAATGTAGACCTTAATAATTGAGCTCCGAGTCTAATTTTTAGAGTTCATATTCGCTTGGCATAGCCGGGTAGCAATTTAGCCGCTTCGTTTGCTTTTATTCGGAACGGAAAAATATACGCACGTAATATTTTTAGCCGATCTGTCAAACCGTCTCGAATCTATGTAAATACTTTAAGACGCCATCATTCAATTTAAATATAAACGAGACATATTTGGTAGACAATTCAGCAGTAGCCAATTATATGGGCAAGCTTTTTTAATTCTTGAATACCTTTCCCCTATCTTAGAATTATAAATTCGTTAACCATTTCGTTAATATCAATATTTTATTCAAGTTGACACAGTAAATCAATCGTGTAGTTTGATGACTAATTCAAACGATTAGTTTTCTTTTATTTAACCGTATTACGTATGTGCATAATTTGCTCAAATACTGAAACCCAATCCTGAATACAAATAAGTAATTATGTTAATAAAATATTTGGTTTTTCATGAATATGGGATTCAGTTTTGTTTTTGATTGTAATAATAAAGGGTAAATGTTTAAATAAATACATAAAACATATTGAAGTTTTGAATACATTGGCTTTAACATTGAATGATTTAAGAAATTAAAAAACAAATATGCGTTATAGAGTATAATAAAATGTTAATTTTAAAATTCTAAGATATATATTTTTAAACATTTAAAAAAAACTTTATGTCAAATTTTTATAAGAATTTAAATAGTGTTTTTAACAATTATGAGTTTATTTTTCTTGACTTATTCGAAAGTTTTACACTTTCATCTTGCAGAGAACGTTATAAGTTAATATTGTTTACCGATGATGAAGGTGAAAACCTTTGAATTATATAGAAAACACAGTGTTTTAATTCATAAACAAATCTTTGAAAGCATAGCTTCTCTCACTCTCGTTAATTTTTAGGGTGTTCTTAAGGTTTCGGGTCTTCCTGAATCCCTAGGTCTTAGTGTAGAACCAGTTCCTTCCAATGTATGCACCCAAGTCACGATTAAATTACGGTGAGGGACGGTATCACGACGCCCAAGATAGAAGTGCAGCCGAAAAGCCGCTGGGTGGCGATGACAAAAGGTCATTTTCAAAAAAACGTGCGGACGGCAAAGCCTCGATGATGTCCGGACCAAATCATGGCAACGACTGAAAACGGCAAGACCCTCCCGACACAATGAGACCACTACCAGGTTTCTACCCTCACCACACGGGATGTACCGGCCTTTCAAAACTGCACTGTCTGCTCTGCCGCACCCGTATATAGTGGTTTGTATTTATATTGGTTTATTTGTATTTAAAAAGTATTTATTTTTATTTTTAAATATGCCAAATTTTAAATATGGCTTCGTATCAAAGTTTTAAATATAAACAGCCTATTTGTGATGTTTATCAAAAATATAAATTAGTAATGTCAACAAAGTAAACAACGTATTATTTTACAACAATTTTAAATGAAAGTATTTAGTATATTGTCAAAAATTTTCATTAGTTTCCGAAACAGTTGTAATTGTTATAAATTCAAAGCACCTTGATCTTTCATTGGATATGGTTGTATGGACTACGAATACAAACATAATATTATATAGGCTGGTGTTATTTTCTGTGCACTAGTACAGGCACATTGAAGTCATGGAACTTAATTAAACTCCTACAAATTAATGTTAGTCTTCGCTTGGCGGGAGCCGGGAAGGATTTCAGAACGAACGAACTGGTTGTTACCCCGGTTTGAAGAAAACATGACCGGCAATAATGAATTCAGTTAGGGATGATTATATCGGGGTCCCTTGGGTGTAAAAGCTGTTTGAATCATCATTAAAACGATTATTATGAGAGTTTATTTATGAGGGTTGTGTGGTTCATACACATTGTAAGAAGGATCACGAGTTTCACGTGTTGAATACATCATGTGAATCAATTTAATAAGTTTCGAAAATTGTAATGAAAATGAAAATTCTATTAATTAAATTCTGAGGTCAAATTAAAAAATAAATGAATTGAAATTTTTGGTTAAAAAGAGGTATGAGTATAAAAAGAGGTAGTTTCATATAATGAACTATAATTATTTTTTTGAATGAGTGTCTGTATATATTCTATCAGTTAAATTATTTGTTAATATTATAATGTTCACATTACGTACAATAAAAAAACATCAATAGAATACGCCAATTTTTGAAGTTAATAGTAAATATACAGTTTTAACTAACTAACTAACCATCACACCGTCTCCCCGAAGGGGTAGGCAGAAGGAATAGACTGCCACACTTATCTTTCCTGTCATATTTCTCTCGCTCCCTCAACATTCATACATCGTGTCATGCACGCGCGTTGATTTCTCTGACTCCTCACGTTGTAATGGCCGACATTCAATATTTGATTTATTTGATCGTGCCACGTTTTCCTCGGTCTTCCTCTATGTCTAGTTCCATTTTCATCGTTTAACATATATATATTTTTTACCATTCTTTCTTCATTCATTCTTTCCATATGTCCAAAACATCTTAAAGATCCTTTCATTATTTTGTTCATAACACTATCATTCGCACCGCATTCACTTCTTATATTTTCATTCGAAACTCTTATATCATCATACACAGAGTTTCCACTCATTCGTCTAAGAGATCTCATTTCTACTGCATTTATTCTACTTTCATCCTTTTTCTTCAGTTTTATTAATATGAATTTAATATTCTAAGATTCATATGACATAGATATGGGGTAGAAAAGGACGAGGGTACTAGAGAGTCCACGTAGCTATGATGGGTATTGCAAGAGATTTCCTGATGTAAAAGAGAGAAGATTCCCCACGTGGTTGCCCACAATACACCGGCGGGACAACGCCTGCCAGGGAGACCGCCAAAAAGAGAGAAAGATAGCTGGTGTTCCACTTCCCAAGAGGGTGACCATTGTTCAAGAACATATCAATGATCAAAAATAAGATGAAGAAGTAAAAATGTACATCATTATATTTTCGTATGGAGCCCTTCATTTGTACTTCACTTCTGTGCCTTGTTTGTACATAATTTTATTTTGTTTTATCGAACCATCCTGTTTCGCACTCGCTGAAACTGTTATGTACCTAACCACCCGTTACCACAAATCACATTCCTACGTCTCTATATTTTCAATCAATATTTGTTTATATTACCTAAGTAAACATTTGGGGATTCAGGGATATATTAATTGATCTGTTCCCACGTCTTCGTCCGACTAGTTTGTTTATATTATTAATATAAGGGCTCAAACGCGAGGTTATTGATCTGTTCCTACAGGTACCTACATGTGTCATCGAACAAAGAGCATGCACACTATTTAAGCTGAACCGCATCTAGGATTAAATCAGATACAATTGCATTTCCTTAAAAGTAACACGTCCAGATACAATTACAACTCTTCTTTACCTGTGTAATTTCTTATTGTTTATCGTCTTAAAATAAAGTTCTATATATAAAAATTCAATCGTGTTGGAAGTTATTCCATCCCTAAAATCCTCACCCGAAGGATAAATCATAAAATTGGTGGCAAAGTGGCAAGACCCATTAAAAACATAAAAAAACTTCGCCAGGGTTACAAAAACAAACGTTTTGACACGTTTCTAATGATAGAAGTTTTATTTTATTTTATGGTAATGACATGTTTTGACACCCTTCTAAGGCATTTTTAACTGAAAAAGTTTTTTTTTAAGTTTATTATAACACCTGATGATGCCAACATCGGTTGGCGAAACAGCTGTCGCGACACTCTCAGTGAGTAAAAATAAATTGTGATATTATAACAGTGTTAATATGGCCGAGCCATAGAAGGCTTCCTCCGCTTACCCGAAGCTGTTATAGGCGCCTTTCGTCAGCTTCACTCGTGCACTCCCTAGGCCCGTCCCCCGTTCATGCGGGACTTACGTTAAAAAATATATATAATAATATATGTATATTTGCAACCAAGGGGGACCCAGACCACATTTAAGCTACGTTACTCTCCCTCGATGTCCCGCCGTACACACATAGCAATACAACAGCAAAAGAAAATACACAATTGATACATAAATAACACATGTTAGATAAAGAATAAAAGAAATAATGCACAGCAGGAGGCGCAGGACTATTCATAAATTATAACAGTGTTATAAATTTTAACAGTTATAATAATGTAGTGTCATAGTGTTTTGGCCAAAACAATGGTCTAATAATTTTTTTATTAAATTTAAGTAGCCACCAGAAGATCACGGGGAGTTTGTCGAAGCTAAAAATCAAGTAGCACAAAACTAATCACATTTTAAAAAGTATTTTTAAATTATTTAATTTTTATTTTCATTATTTAAAAATCAAAATGCCTATTTTAAAAACATAGATGTACAAAAGCACGGCTATGAATCTTCCAACCTTTTTGGTATTTTACCTCCGTAGTTTAACCGGAATTTGTACTATTTCATACATTTTATTTGCGGGGGCGTGTTTTCGTTCTAATTCAAAAACTGACAGCTGGCGGTACCTACTCCTTTATGTTCCGAAGACCTCCTATAAATCAGGACTAAATAAAGAAATTTTATCTGATTCAGGGGACAGACGAAGATTTATTGGGGACTATGAATTAACAATAAATTTAAGTTTCAGGTTTAATACTGAAACGAACGGTTTCTTGAGCTAGCAAAATATCTACAAGTGACTTAAATAAATCTTAGGTTGTAGATATATACTTGGGTACATACGATTTACGTACATATTTTTTACGAATTAAAACACTGTTCTTTCCATTTTTAAGTTTATTTGTCTCTATATGTTTCAAAGGTTTAACACCTTTATCATCGGGAGACCGATATAAACTGTCCATGAAGTTTATATCGTTCCCTAACGATGAAGGGTTTTTGCCTATTAATCTTATTTTTATTTATTTATTTTTTTCATGTATACAACAGGTCGCTTAAAGCCAATTACTGTATACACATTATTTTTAGCTATTATATTGATGACCCACATGACATGTAGCCAATCTATCGCCATTTTATTGTAAGACAATGTGACAATCCACTGCCATCGCCGGGAATCGAATCCGGGACCTTCGGTATGGAAGTCAGAGCTTCTCAACACTCTGCCACAAAGGTCGGCAGGTTAATACAATAGGTCGTTTGAACTCATTGTAAACAATTTATTTTTAGTTATTATACCGATTCTTTTGACATGTGATAGATAATCTAATAGAAAAATATCAAATCTATCGCCATTTTATTATCACGTGAATTCTACACCAGACCAAAGATGTAATAATCACACTGCCGTCACCGGAAATAGAACCCGGGACCTCCGACATGGCGGTCAGGGCTCTAACCACTATGTCACAAATGTCGTCAATTTTATAATAAATCGAATTAAAATCTTATTTTAAAAAGATAATTAAAAAATAATGCCGAGATTGAAGTAGAGAAGAGATTCAAATTATCATAAATCTGAATGCTTTGAGTCTAACACAATTTCGAGCCGAAACCATTATTAGATAAGTACAGTAATCTGATATGATACCTTTTGATGTCACACTCCATCATGCCGTTATAATATAACACTGCATGTAATATCGCGAGATAATATCGTAAGAGATATTCCGGCCCGAGACTGCTAACGAAGTTAATTTACGAGATGTCTTTTATCAAAACGTATTACTGTTACCAAATAGCGCAGGCAATAAACGCCATATTTGATATAATTTCAAAGATTAATGTCCCGTTCCTTTGTGTTTAAAGTGATTATCGGCTCTTTCTGTTTGTAATATGATTTGTTGTTTTCTTTACTTCATCTCTTTCGATGTCAACAGCCATTTTTCGAAAGCAGTAGTTTGTCTTAATGCCTAACTTTTATGTTTTTAAAATGGTTTCGCCACTTTGCCACCAATTTTATGTTTTATCCTTCGGGTGAGGATTTTAAGGATGAAATAACTTCCAACACGATTAAATTTTTATGTATAGAACTTTATTTTAAGACGATTTACAATAAGAAATTACATAGGCAAAGAAGAGTTGTAATTGTATCTGGACGTGTTACTTTTAAGAAAATGCAATTGTATCTGATTTAATCTTCATCATCATCATTGGTCTGTGTTGCCGGGAGAGTCAGCCCGAGCAGCGGTTCAGTAGCAAAAAGATTGGCAATTATGGATGAAAAATATTGAATATAATGTAATCTAATGATTTTACTAAAATCTTTTGATAGTAGTTTATTTGAAATAATAATGAAAAAAATGACGTTTTTCTGTAATTCATTTTATTAACTACTTCCATTTATTGTCTTTATTTCAAGAACGACCGGTTTTGCCAGGCTACCTATCTTCGACAGATTGGTGAATCTGTCCGTAAAAAAGGCGCTCTATTAATAATCCAATTTATTATTGTAATAAAAAAAATAAGTATTGTTTTATTTAATTATAATTGATAAAAGGTATTTAAATTGAAATTAATGATTTTATAATTTAACACGTGAAGAAATAATCCTGTGGCTGATTTTCATCTCGCATTGACCTCAATGCAAGCCGTATAATAGAAATCTGCAGTAAGAAAAGGAAAAGCTTCGCCATTCTCAACTTAATGGTATCAATTACGTGAAGTTGTTTGTACAGAGCGTTTGCCGTTTGAAAGTATCCTCCAATATTCCGCCACCGAGTTCAATAGGAATGAGCTTTATATTCATAAGATCCGCTGGAATTGAATGGTACTTTGTGAGAAGAAAGGAAAGACGCACGGAGGGAAAAAAATGATAAAATATTTCCGCGGCACGGTAGGATGTGTGTCGCAAGTTATTGAACAATCTGAAAAGGAATAAAGATTTTTATTATATTCCTCTAGAAGAATGTAACACGTAGTAAACGGCAATTTATCGCGTAAGTGGTGTAAAATTCTGAACGTATTTCGCGACACGTAGATGTTTGAATTTAACCGTTTCAACGATATTGGGTAAACATTGTGTCGTGTGTGAACGACGTTAACCGTTTAATTGGCACACGGTTTACGTTTGACTCTTGTGTATTAATTATTTTGTAGTAGAGTTTCATCTGCCAAACTTAACTTACTAAAACTATAATCCCTGAAGAGGGTTCGCAGTAGTTAAGAAGATCTTCAGCTGGAAGGATTCAAGTCGACTTCCTAATCAAATTAATAATTTAAACTACCCATTTTTATCTGGTCGTAGCGTTAAAATAATAAATACAAAGTTCCAATGAATACAACATATTTTATAAGAAAATATGTTATGTACCTAACCACCCGTTACCACAAATCACTTTCCTACGTCTCTATATTTTCAATCAATATTTGTTTATATTACCTAAGTAAACATTTGGGGATTCAGGGATATATTAATTGATCTGTTCCCACGTCTTCGTCCGACTAGTTTGTTTATATTATTAATATAAGGGCTCGAACGCGAGGTTATTGATCTGTTCCTACAGGTACCTACATGTGTCATCGAACAAAGAGATGCACACTACTTAAGCCGAACCGCATCTAGGATTGAACCAGATACAATTGCATTTCCTTAAAAGTAACACGTCCAGATACAATTACAACTCTTCTTTACCTATGTAATTTCTTATTGTTTATCGTCTTAAAATAAAGTTCTATACATAAAAATTCAATCGTGTTGGAAGTTATTCCATCCCTAAAATCCTCACCCGAAGGATAAATCATAAAATTGGTGGCAAAGTGGCAAGACCCATTAAAAACATAAAAAATATACATTTATAATAAAATACTCGTATATTCATCTTGGTAAACTTAAAGCTTTGAAAGGAGACCAAACAGTTTTTTTCTTTAATGATTATTGTGTATTAAAAGGTTCTCATTAAATATGAACATTTTAATTTTTATACTGACTTAAATTCTTCTAGGGGGAGTAAGGTGGATCCTATTGACTCTTCGAGCGGTGCATGGCCATCATCGTGGTGATGGCCATGCTACGCTGGAGGATTGATCTGATCCCAAGTACCAATCCACACCTCCTCGACTTTGGTCTCCCCTGGAATCTATGCAAAATGTTAGAGATCGAGTGTGAATAACCTCGGTGGATAATATTAATGCATAGGCTAACGTAGAAGGACACCTCGCCAACCCGTCTGGCAAGCGTGGCGTTGTAATGCCAACCACCCCCTGTATGACATGTCATACATGGAGAAGTATGGGGGAGGCCTATGTCCAGCAGTGGACGACAACGGCTATTAAAAAAGAAGAAGAAGAAATTCTTCTATTTTCGCCATACTTTGTGTTGTAGATGTTTTACTTGTCTTTTTCTTTTTTTATTTACTTTGTATATACAACACTATTAAAATTACATATCAGACATGTTTCTGACAACCTGTCCTTCATCAGTGATACATATTATAAACTGTCGGTCAAAATTGATCATATTTGTAAACAATTTTATGATATTTTAAATATGTATCTTTATAATATGTACCATTTAAGAATGACAGGTTATCCGAAATATGTTTGATATGTAATTTTAATAGTGTTGTATATATTATATGAGGGTATTATTTGCAAACCCGGCAAACTCCACCAACAATCAAAAGTGTGATATGAATTGGGTCTTATTCATAATGCATTTGCACACAATTTTAATTGATTTGCAGTTTCAAATTCGGCTTAATTCTGAAGAATTTTGCTATTAAAATATAGGGTTTGTTGCAAACATGGCAACCTCCACTTGAGTGTTGCAAAGCTGGCAAACTCCAAAATGAAATTAATTATTTTACTTTAAATATCAACATAATGATGATTATTTCATGGCCGATTACTTTTAAAATACTAACTGGTTGAGATGAAAAAAATTAATATCGTAAAAAAGCGCATTTTATTAGGGTATCAGTTTTTTGCGATTTACTCAAAACATCTAATGATGGAGTTTGCCAGGTTTGTAACTAATACCCTTATATAAAGTATATAAAAAAAGAAAAAGACAAATAACCCACTTACGTTTTAAATGATTCCTTAAAAATGCTACTAACCATATAAATAAGCAATTTGAAGCGAAGCCGAAACGAATAAGTGACTTTTTGTCATCACTTTTCCTAATTTTAATTAATCCAATGCACATATTTGAGTTGCAAGGTTTGTAAAATATTCTAAGCTATTTGAGAGATGTAAAAGCATCAATGCATATGCATGAACTTCGATAAAGTTCATGTTTCCCGACTTCGCTGCCAACTTCATTGTAATTTCCAAATGCCATCCCTGGGACTTGGACATTGTGAATATTTGCATCTCATATATATTCGATTTCCAAATGAAATGGTTTCTCAAATTAAAACACAGTTAAAAGTAGTTTTAATGGTTTTTCATACTTGAATAAATCTTCGCAGATTAAGCTTAATTGAATGACTAACGGAATTGAAGCACTTTCAGGAAAAAATCTCCTAAGAGTAACAGAAATGAAAACATTCCGACCAAACGCCTATATAATATTTAATACTTAAAGGAGCAAATCGTAGATCCTGTAAAATTGAGGACATAGTGGGATGGAGTCGGCAAAGAAGACGATTTTGAAGGGACCGCCGACCACCAGGACGACCACAAAAGAGATGGAGAGAAAGCTGCACTAGCTAAGGAGTCTAAGGAGATCCTGCTAAGGAGATAAAGAAGACAGTTTAAATTCGCAGTGGTTAAATAATAATAAAATTTAATATTTTTCTTCTTTTAGTGTCTTCTCGGGTTATTTAAATTATGACTATACCTAGAGAGTAAATTAGTCTCTCGCAATTACGCAAAACTCTACTCCAATATAATATTAAGGGTAGTCTGTTATCTAACAGTTCAAAGCCAGCACATTCGTTTTTTTCATACTTATCATCTTCTTTCATTTAACGAGGTGATAAGTTATGGTTTAAACATATTTATGTAAATAAATGAACACAAATACATTCCATTTTATTTCAGGAAAACCCTTACATTTTCATCTTAATAAACCTTTTTACCTATTCAGTCTAGTGCGACGCGATGGCAGCGAGTGAGAGGCGAAGATAATTTAAACGATAAGTAAGAATTCTCGGAATGAATTTTCAAAAGAAAAGGCTTTCCGCTCCACGGCAAACCTGAGCATTGTAAGCACAAGGATCTGGTACAAGGATCTTGTTGATAAAGGATCTCACAATGGCTGGAGGCCAATAATATTCGTAGGAGACTAGCGGCATGAGAGGGACGAAATCACGAAATTAAATATTATTCGAGAGCTTTCATACAATTGATAATTGCCTAGAAAGAAATTCAAGGCCTACTTCGAGGGAGTGATTTTCGAGAATAACCTCCGGAGGTTCATATTATTTTTAGATTTAAAATAAAATATGAAAGTATAAAGGTTTTTTATTATGCGTGTAAGAAGCTTCTGGGATATAAGTTATTCAGAGGGAATACCAACATTTTAATATATAAGACTATTATAAGTCCGGTAGTTACCTACGGCTGTGAAACATGGTCATTAACGCAGAGAGAAGAAGGCAGGCTGGCAGTTTTTGAGAGGAAAATTCTGAGAATTTTTTTTGGACCAACGTCGAGGATGGGACTTACAGAATCAAAAGAAATTAAGAAGAATTTTTATGAATTAAAACACTGTTTTTTTTTAACTTTTGAGTTTATTTTTTCGACATGTTCATATCGTTCTCTCAATGATGAAGGTGTAAGCATTCGAAAAATGCCGAGAAAAATAAACTCAAAAGTGGAAAAAACAGTGTTTTAATTCATAAAATTTGTCATTATGGAATTCCACAGTGTTAACGCCTTAAGTTAATCTGAAATTAAGAAGGATTTACAGAAGAACTTTAACTTGAAGTACTGATTAACCAGGAAACATTTGTGAGATTCTGCAAGTCTCTCATAGGGTGGGCTGTCTATGTAGAAAGAATGCCAGAGGGTAGAATACCAACAATTATATTCAGATGGGTGCCCCGCGAAAAGAGACCAAGAGGCGGACCAAATAAAAAAAGGGGAGAATTGCGTGGAAGAAGATAAGGAGAAAATGGAAGGAGCTGGGGAATGAAGAGAGATGGCCAGGGACAGAAGTCAGTGGAATTTTATTGTGGATGTAGCGCCGAGAAGTAGTAGTATTAGTAGTATGAAAGTTTTGTTATTGTAACATAATTTGTGAAGATGATTATAATACATAAATATTTAAATATTCAATATACCAATGAATTGAATTTATTTTCAAATTATTATAAAATAACAACTTCAGACGTTTGTACGAATAATTATGAAATATTTGCAATAAATTAAAGAGATTCAAAAAAAGGATTTCTTTCGTATTTTTTTTTTGTATACTTCATTAGTTGAAAATATACCATAATTTCCATTTCAAATTACAATATTCATGTTTAATATGATAAATATAAAGCCAACGTAAATTATCTGTAAAATTTGGCAGTGTTTTTTTATAAAATCGAATACATTTATATACAGAATAAAGTTATTTACAAAATTTTAAGGTCTAACTTTCAAATCGTTTTATCGGTTATAAAGGGTATCGCTCTATTCAACAGATTTTTAAATTGCTATACACATTATTCATAATTAAAAAAAATAGTCTGTTATAAATTGAAGAATAAATTAATAAAATAGTGTGTTCAATGCAAGGTATCGATTACATAAATAATATTGTAGGAAGCTTTTAAATACGGTTTAATTATATTATATTCGATTCGCATTTTATCAAATGACATTTTTACTTTGAAATATAATAATATAAGATCAAAAGACAGTCTGTGACGAGGGAGTTAATCAGAAACGAGAAATTGTTAGAAAACATCTTAACTAAACTAATTTACCAACCATCACGCTGAAGGGGTGGGCAGAAAGGGTAGAACGTCACACTGTTCTTTTCTAATACTTATACACTACTTCTTTCGCAACCTCAACATCGTTTCATACATGCAAATTATTTTTTCTCCAAATATTCACGAGAAATTTTAAATTTGATTGATTTAATCGTGTCATTTTTCCCGGTCTTACTTTATTAATATTTTCCGTGTGCTCCAAACATACTAACACACCTTTCATTGTTTTTTCAATAGACTTTCATTCAAACTGCAGTCATTTCTTATGTATGCATTTTACAGTCTATCACATAAAAAATACTACACATTCGTACATAATATTTCATTTCCATCGTATTTATTCTGCTTTAATCATTAATACGAATGAAAACATAAGTTTCCTAGAAGTTTTATTATAGTTTATGAGAATGACATTATCAAATGAAATATTTGATAATACTTTAGAAAGGCGAAAATGTCATCTCCATTAACTACAATATTTTTTTTAGAAAACAACGTCTCATCATTTAATATGGAGCTTTACATTGTTGTTTTACTTCCATGCATTTACACTTCATTCTTTCATTTTATTATAATGGTATATTTGTGCACTGCCATTTAAGTTGTTTTGAGTATTCAATTGTATATTAAACAGTAGAATGATATGTGTGTTTCTATTTCGCTTATCCGATATTACGAGTAATATCACAAAATCTGGAATTACGATACCAATATGCATATCACATAATCTGGAATTACGATACCAATATGCATATCACAAAGCAAAAAAAAGCAAAAAAAAAAAAATCACATAATCTGGAATTACGATACCAATATACATATCATAAAATCTGGAATTACGATACCAATATGCATATCACATAATCTGGAATTACGACACTAATATGAATATCACATAATCTGGAATTACGATACCAATATGCATATCATAAAATCTGGAATTACGATACCAATATGCATATCAAAAAATCTGGAATCACGATACTAATATGAATATCACATAATCTGGAATTACGATACTAATATGCATATCACATAATTTGGAATTACCATACCAATATGCATATCACATAATCTGGAATTACGATACCAAAATGCATATCATAAAATCTGGAATTACGATACCAATATGCATATGACATAATCTGGAATTACGATACCAATATACATATCATAAAATCTGGAATTACGATACCAATATGCATATGACATAATCTGGAATTACGATACCAATATGCATATGATATAATTTGGAATTACGATACCAATATGCATATCACGTAATCTGAAATTACGATAACAAGATAAGAGTAAGCGAGAGCTGTATGCGCCCTAAAATGCAGATCTGGCCAATAAAAGTGGTCCATTGTTCCCGCGGGACGTAGGTGGCCAATAAACGATGATTTGCGGTGTACTGCGGGAGATTTGTGGGGGCACAATAAAATTTTCATCTCTTTCATACAGATAACAATGAAGACTGGAGGGAGCGGCAAAAATTACATTAAAACAACACAATTTAGTTTGTAGATTGTCTTTAAATTACACATTATTTCTAAGATAATTTTAAGTTTTCGATTTCAAGGATTGAAAAACAACTATACTTTAAAATAAGTTATAAACTAAAAAATGAAATTATTACTGTTAAAATTTATAACACTGTTATATTATCACAATTTATTTTTATTCACTGAGAGTGTCGCGACAGATGTTTCGCCAAACGATGTTGGCATCATCAGGTGTTACAAAAACTGCTTTTTATAACACCTGATGATGCAAACATCGGTTGGCGAAACAGCTGTCGCGACATTCTCAGTGAATAAAATAAATTGTTTTTGTAACACCTGATGATAACACAACACATTTGTAAAACCTGATAAAAATAAGCTGTTTTTTGTAATACCTGATTATGCCAACATCGGTTGGCGAAACAGAATATGATGAATAAAAATAAATTGTGATATTATAAGTGTTATAATTTTTAACAGTAATAATGTGGAAGCATCATAGTGTTTCGGCCAAAACAATGGATTATTTAAAAAAATTAAAGGTTTATATGAATAGTTTGAATGACACTTTTCGCCTGCTAAGGCATTATTAAATGTGGCGAAACATTTTTTCCACATTAAATATAATAAAACTTCTAGAAAACAGACGATTTCATTTGTAATAATTATTTTATATGGAGTTAAATATCATCTTTCAAGAAAAAATCAATAAGAGGCACACTTCTTGCAATATTTATTATATATAGATTGACGATTAACGAATAGTTTTTGTGGCAATTTTATTGTATTATTTAATCATTCTTTCCAATATTGGGAAGAATTTTCCGAAACCACGTGCCAAAATGGCGGGAATAGTAGAACATACGATATAATAATTCATTTTCTGTGTTCGATTGAGAGGTATGGAGCAATCTCTATATTCACTTAAGACATATTTATGTGCGGACGTATGTGACGCGGGTGCCGGGCCAATCGGCAGATTAAATCGAACAAAGTTACGAAGGGCGACCGGCCCTGGTGACCTTTTTTTGGTCGAACTTGATTCAATGGCCGAGGGAGAAATTTGTCAAATAACTCCAATGGCAATAAAATAGTTTCAATACGAATCTATTCATAAATGAGTAATCATTTTTAGACCACGAAATCAATTTGATTATTCGAAATCACAAAACTTAATCTTTAAGCTATTATACGTATTATACTTACAATGTCAAATCAATGCTATTTTTCGACATTTTTTTTGACGACTATTCAATTTAACTTTCTTTTCAATTATGAATTTATATTTTTTTAGAAAAGTTACTTTCTAAATTCTATCTTGAACAGTGATGTAAGACTCATACTATATAATTAATTCGAATGAAAACGTCCGTTTTCTAGAAGTTTTATTATATTTAATGCGAATGACATGATTTGCCTTGCTAAAGCATTATCATATTTAAGTTTAAAAATATTCAATAAATGTGATTTCCTTTAAAAATAATAAAACTTCTATAATAAAAGAAAACAGACGTTTCAGTCGTTTTTACTATCGATCCATAATTAATTTGAACAAAATAGAAAAGAAAAACCTTTTTTTCATATTCAGTACTCATTTTGCGGTTAGATATTAAAAAAAACTAAAAAAAAACTTTGAATTTAACCACGGTACGAAACCGTGGTTAAATACATTTTTATTAATTTATTTAATATTTTTAAAAGTACAAGCTTTCTTTTTTTTAACTATAAAAACAAAACAATTTTTTTTCCGCTTTTGAAGTTGTTTACGTACATCGTACAAGATCATCAATATGAAATATTCTCAACTTTAATATCGTCTCAACTTCAACTTGTTTTAATCTTAATTTTTACTGTTACTGTATAACCATATTTTTAGATTTATGTCAATTACCTGTATCAACAAAAAATGTAATGGAATAAATTCCGTCAATAGCAAAATAAAACTAATAATAAATAAATATCGATCGAAGTGTGCGCGGGAGATGCCTATTTAAGGCGATGAGGTTCGCAACCCATCACACCGCGTCTCTCGCGATGGCGAAAAGAGAGGGATGGAGTGCCGCATCGATTAAAGTGTGGCAGTCCATTTTTTCTGCCCATCCTTTCGGGGAGACGGCGTGATGGTTAGTTAGTTAGTTAGTTATAAATAAATATGAAGTTCAAGTAAATGATGCATACATCGTTTAATCGTTCTACCGATGATAAAGGTATACACATACAATATACGAGTATGTGATCGTATTAAACATGATAAAATATAAAAATATTAATATCGATTTATAGAGTGAGTACATGCGTTTGTTTAGATCATAAATAAAAAGTTAAAACAGTTAACTAACTAACTAACTAACCATCACGCCGTCTCCCCGAAAGGGTAGGCAGAAAGAATGGACTGTCACACTTTAACCGATGCGGCACTCCATCCTTCTCTTTTCGCCCCGCGGGAGACGCGGTGTGATGGGTTGCGAACCTCATCGCCACCAATAGGCATCTCCCGCGCACACTTAGATCTTCCAACATCCACAAAATAAATCTAAAACAAATAATATAAAATACAATGATATAAAATAAAATAACAAAATAAAAATAATTTAATACAAAATGTTATTTTTAGATGGTGCACATTTGTCTATTTAATTTATGTTCCACGAATCCACCGTTTTTTTAATTAAGCACATAATGTAATAACACATAATGTTTTTCCGATGTTGCACATGTTGACATGGACGATCCGGACTTTTGGGTTAATTTAATTTATGTTACACGTATCCGCCGTTTTTTAAATTAGCTGTTTTAAAACAGTTTTATTTGTAATATTATTTTTCATATGAATTTGAGATTTTAAAATCCGAAACAATCAAGTAATATTTATAATAAATACATTTTTTATTTTTTTTAATGTAGGTACATTTTATATAATGGCAGTATTAATTTTTAATCGTATTTTGAGAAAAGAATGATTAAATGATCGTACTTATAAAAGAATTACGTTCAGGCTTTGTATCGGTTTCGAATTCGGGCGTCATAAATCTAGAAATCTCTTTCACACAAGCGAAAGGTGAGAGGCGGAGAATTACTGGGAGAGCATAAAAAATAACATTATTCGAAAATGCGAAGACGAAATTCCATCACGGAGAATGACGGTTTGTAAGGTAAATAATTTGGATGTGTCGCGACCCACATTATCAAGGGATGGCGCTCAAATACTCCCCTTCGTATACATCTACTGAGGGTGTGGACAACCCTACATTTTACGATAATTTCGAAAATTCCTTAGCACCAATATTTAAACGAATAACAAACTGGCAGAGAGATAACAATGCTTTTATTTGTTTGCAAAAGCTTAATACATTTGGAGTGTGAGATAATTTATTGTTGTTGGTATAATCGTCAATTATGAATTAAGAAACTGAAAACTTTCATGAAGGTTTTATAACATCTAGAATTAAATACTCTTAGCATCAATTTAAGATAAAAATTAATATGATTCTAGAGAACCAGACTTATAATCTCATTGTTTAAGTTCTTTAAAGATAACATGATTAATCGCTTCTAAATATTTATTTACTTATTTATTTATTCAGTAAGGGCAGCATACAGTGATATCAATATATTAATTAAGAAACATTAAAAAAAATAATAAATAAAGCCAATTACATGCTACCACAAATACAATAAACAGTTAATTGAATTTAAGCTAAGGCATAATATGGTCAAACAAAATAATTGAGAGTTAAACATAATAATAGTAGTAGAAATAAGAATAAAATTCAAAGTAAAAATAAAAATAACATATTATTATATAAAATCATGTAACATTATGGTCTCATCCACGCCGAAAGGTTGCACCTATCGTTTTTATGAAGTTTCGTTCGTTCAAATGGAAAACATCAATGCCTCCAAAATACTTGTTGTAGTTGTCACAAATCCTGTACATTGCCGCGCTTTTTTTTTTTTTTTTTTTTTTTTTATTTAATTTATTTTTTTTAAAATCCAATTGGGTTATATGGTTACATTTCTAGATCCTACCACTAATTATGTACTGCTTCAGACACTTCTTATATTGAGTTGTAGTGAGATTCCTTGTGTCTTTAGGTAGTTCATTGTAAAGTTTCAGTCCATTGTTCAATATCCTTGATTGTCCTGTCTTAGTTCGTGCAATCGGTAAGTGATATCTGTCACAATTCCTGGTCCAGTGTCCGTGTATGTCTGAATTTTTAGTTAATTTGTAGGTGCTGTCTGTTGGCTTTTCCATGGTCACTCTGTGTACAATTTTTAAGGTCTCATATTTGGTCAGGTCTGATATGTCCATTTGTTTAGTTTGTCTGTAAACTTGTATGGTTGGGGTATGGTAGTCAATGTTATATGCTAGTTTTATTATTTTATTTTGTTGTCTTTGGAGTCTGGAGATGTCCTTTTGGTTTCCTGTCCCCCAGAAGGGAATCATATATGTCAGTCGGCTTTTTACATACGCTTCGTACATCATTGAGCGTAGTTAGTGCGATAAACAGGGAGATGGAAAACTTGGCTTGCGGTGGAAATATATCATTGACATAAAACATTTCGATCTAAGGTTTTCGAGGATTTAATTATGTAGCGTTTCAGTAAAGAGGTTACATCTCATGATATCGAAAATAATTTAGGTATTTAATATTGTTATACAATTTTAAATGAAGGTACCAAACCAAGGTACTGTCAAAAAGACATCATTTGATGCTTATTTAAAAAATTAACATAGTGGTAATCGTACAAATCCTAAAAATCACGAACAATACAAGTTTTTTAAAACTTATTTTGCTTCCTGACAAGAAAGGCATTGATAATATTATGATACATATATTTCTTTATCAAAATGCCACAGAATTGTTCTCCACACTACCCAAAAATACCTGCCATTAAGAGAAATATAAAAAAATGATCTAATTGTTAATTGTTGAAATAAGTAGTGTGATCGTATGGGAAGACAAAACAATGATTTCACGAAAGCATGTACAAATAAAAAATGCAAATAATATACTTATTTAAAATGATCCATGATATTGAAGCATAATTTTAATTATCTAGAGATTGGAAGAATGGTAAATAAAGTATATTAACGTTGTAATGAGAACAAGAAATATAGGAATATGGATGGAAAGGTTTATCAGGAACGAACCGTGATCCTATCTTACTGCCTACCTCTTTGGAAAGACGGCGTGATGATTGATTAATTTAAGTTTTTTGGACCTTAGTACTTAAAATTTTGAGAATTATTTACGAGTCTTTGCAATATTTGTATTTTTATATTAATATATTTTTCGTTTAACCAGAGCATTTCACTATTAATAATATGTTCATGAGACTATATATTTGAACATATCTACAGACATTTGATAATATTTTAGAAAGGGGAAAGATGACGCTTTCATAATGAAACTTGTAGAAAACTGACAATTGACGCAATATTATATAATTTAATAAAATGACAATATGTGAATATATTTACAAAATAATTGGGAAATATTTAATACGTCAGTTTTCTAGATGTTTTATTATAATTTATGTTGATGACATGTTTTGCTTGTTTAAGTCTTTATCAAAATACACTTAATAATGCATTAGACAGGCAAAACATGTCATTTACATAAATTATAATAAAACATGTCGAAAACTGACGTTTTCATTCGCATAAATAATTTAATATTTAAATGGTATCATTTTACTTTATAATTATTTATAGTTAATATATACAGTTAAACCTGGATAACTGGAACCTGGTTAATTGGCAAAATTCTATAAATAACATAAAGGTTCTGGTCCCAGCCCCTTGGAGCACTAAAATCCCTTTAATTGAAAAAATAATCCTGTTTAATTGAAACCGATATTCTGGCCCTAAACCTCTGTAATTGGAAAGCACTATCTTCTCAACCTCTGTAATTGGCTGGAGAGTACCTCTTTAATTGGAGAGCACTGCCTTCTTGATCTCTGTAAGCTGACAATCCCTCAGTATTTGTTCTGTACTCATCGAAGGTGGTCCATTTAAGATCGCAATATTTCACAAACGTAAATATAACGGCCTTGATTAAAACTCAAAACTAAAACAAATCCAAGAATTTTACGCCTGTAAATCTCGCGAAGAGTTGTGCAACATTTGTAGCGTGTGAAATAGGCCCATAAATTTATAATATTTTTTCAAGACACAATAATTAAATTTATTATTTGTACGCGTATGCACGTATGTACAATTACAATTTACTTTTACAACTTTTACTAAATTTTTTATTAATTGTTTTATGCATCATTAATGAATTGTTCATGTGTTTACAAAACCTGGTTAAAAAACCAAAAAACAATATGGACCAGGATATATGAGGTAGGCCTGGTCTATTGAAATGCCAATTATCCAGGTTCCACTGTAATGGTTATTGAATTAAGACAATGTCATATTTTGGCTTAAAAGCAAACGTGAAATTACATTGAAATAAACAATCTGAAAAATCTTTGACATATAATTTAAATCTAAAATGAATTGTTTACCAAATATTCGTTTAACTTAAATAAATAGTTAGCAAAAAACATAAATAAGCGTATTGAATCTAAAGACGAAGATTGAAAATACAATTTCATTCGCGAAAAGTACACGTTAGGAGACATCAAGTGAACGATGGCGATGGTAGTCGATAAACATTTATTTTTGCGTCATTCTAGAAGATGAAAGATAATACAAGTTAAGAATTTACAGCTTACGTGTAGATTTATCCCCGAGTGAAGCGTAAAGGCGACGTTATTAGAAAAACATAACATTTTCTATTAGTTCTGACGTCAATTTACGACAAAAGAAAATGAAAAAGACTCTCGCAATAAATTGTTTGGTACATAATTCGTCCCACGCTAAGCCATCGCCGTGAGAGTAGACACCGAGCTCAATTTTATAGGTATTGTTAGTAAAATTTAGATCAAAATAGAAGTTTAGGTAGGAGTTTTATATTCAGTACAGCAAATATATTATTATGTTTGTTTTTTATTAAACAATGATGTTAAACTCCTTTAAACAATAGTACACATAAAAACGTCTGTTTTATTTAATTTAAAGGCAATGTGATATGTCTTGGCATGCTCAGGCGTTACAATTAATAAATAAGCAAAAACCCGTCTGTCATGAAGAAAGAGAGCTGTTAATAAAACTGAAGAATTTTCTATTTAAAAAAAATATTTTTAATATTTGCAATGAACTTCTATCAAGAAATTTCAAATCATGCATGTCATCAAGAAATAGTACGAGAATATTTTGAATTCAAAAGATCGAGAGAGTAATATTTCGATTCTTTCCGAAAGCAATTAGAAATGCACACGATGCGCATGCCCGAGAACGTTTCGGGATTATTTTGAAATTTGTTTTAAATATTGTTGTATGAAAGTAGTGAACAAAATAAAAGGAGGAAAATGTGGTGTTGTTAATTGTAAAACTTTTAGAATATGTGAAAAAAAAATTACATTCATAATTAAAACTTATTACTGATTGCGATTATACAGTGAACCATTTTTTTAAATGGTTCACTGTATAATCGTTATATGTATTCATTAAAAAAAGTAGAAAATCTTCACTTCCGTGAATATTTTGCGGGATGCAAACGAGTTATAATTAATACAAATAAAAACACCTGATTTTTAAGATAGTTAATTGTATTTTATGTGAATGACAAGTTTTGTCATGTAAAGTCATTAACAAATGTTTTAATTATAAGTTTCATTTGATTCGTACTAGGTATAATCAAATGTGTAAGCAAGGCGAAACATTTCATTCCCATACATACAGTAAAAATTCAAGAAAACAGACATTTTAAATCGTATTAATTATTTAATATGAATATTTACTTCATTTTTCAAGAAACATTAATTTCGATATAATCAAATATAATAAAAATAACGAATTCGTGTCACCTGATTTGGCCTTGAGAACGCCATATGACACTATTTGGCGCCAAGAGATCTTCGAAAAATTCAGTATTAAAATTGAAATTATTTAAAAAATTTAAACGAAACGATAAGTTTCTTCTATGTTCGCCATACTTTGTGTTGTAGATGTTTTATATGTATATATATATTTTTTATATATTTTGTATACAACACTCACTTTTAAATCTATTTAATACAATATCACTGAGGAACGGCTGGGTAGTCCGAAACATGTTTGATATTTAATTTTAATTTGTTTGAAAAGTGAGTGCTGTATACAAAGCATATAAAAAAAAGAAAAATATGAAACGATAAGTATAAAATCTTATTTATGTTAATCAAAATATAAATGAGCAAAAATGTTATCCATTGTTTTGGCCGAAACACTATGATACTTCAAAATTATTAATTGTTTTATTTTTGAAACATTGTTATTATGTAACATATTTTAAAAATGATAATTCGTGAGATTGACGCGACAGCTATTTCGCCCACCTGGATCATCAGGTTTTACAAACAACTGTAACAAAATGTTGCTTTTAGCACTTTATGATGCCAAAATAGGCTGGCGAAAGCCGTAGCAACAATTTCATAAAAAAATGATAAATACATTATGCTACAATTAATAATAGTGTTTCAAAAGTAACTTTTTTAGCAAAAATGTAAGTTGAATCTGCATAATACCAAAACCCCATCCAGGCACTGCTCCTCTTCTCTTTCCCTCGGGAACAGATTTTTTTTAAATATACAGTCCCAACCCTAACTGGTCTTCCATTCCCTGACAATAATGTAAGACGTTATCATAAACCCTAAATCCCCCCTCGCCCTCTTCGAAGGGACACTCAGGGCCATACATTTAGCCCCATCATAAAACAACTATCAAATCATATTCCAACAATGTTTTCTACAGACGTAAGAGGAATAGCCATTAGAACCGAACCTCTGTAAGACAGAAGACCCAAGTCCAAGTCCAAGTAGTAGAGGCAAAAAAGCAATTATACGGCACTATAGCTAAACAAGAGTAAAGCAAAAATAAATTGCGTAGACGATGGACCAAGTTGGAAATCGCTGATCCGCAGGGATCTCAACGCGAGAGGGGTAGGGGCGAAGGTAGAGCCCTAGGGGCACAATTATATTGGTACGTGATCCATGATATTCCCTTTTGACAGGGGTAGCTACAGAAAATATTATGGTCGTTGTATACGCAGCGGAGTCTCATTACTAATGCAGAACCAGGTAAATCCGCAGACAGGTATACGTACTGAAAGATAAGCCCACTAAAGAGGTACAGCAATCGTACGAGGAATATTATTGCGAAAACGTGAAGTCTGACGAAAGCTTAAAATAGTTCGTCAACAGATACATTGCAGAGCGGAAATTATTTTAGGTGATTTTGAACAAAAAAATGTAATATTGAATATTAAGATAAATGTATGTTTCATTGAAGATTCAAAACAATGATTAAATTGAATGGGACGAGTTTAGCATAGGTAATACTCATGTTTTCCTAAATGAAAAACCAATTTTTTAAAATAAAATTTTGGACTTATTTAGCACAAAACACAAATGAAACATACATTTTAAAAAAGGAATTAAATATAATAGAATGGCGTTCATTAATAAAATGACAAATTAAAAAAAGTATACAAATTATTTTTTTAATTTGTCAATTTTTCATAACATGAAATATATTATAATATTTTATAATGATACCTGTTGTTGATACTAATTAAACAGGATTTAATCAAACAATGAAAGCAATCACATTAAAAAATCAATTTATTTTTTGTTTCGCGTTATAAGAATTGTTTAAATATTATAAAAATATATGTGTTGGCATTAAAATACATATTTGATAAGAAACGAAGTCCCTCAATTTTTTTTCTTTCTTTCTTCATTTCTTTCTCATACAGCTGATTGATTCCAGCCAATTCTGGACAAAGGCTTCCCCCGTTTTTCTCCACATACTCCTGCCTTTTTCTTTCTGTATCGTCACCGGCAATTCTTCAATCGTCAGATCATTTTGTGAAGTGTCCCCTGTACTTCTTTTATCTGAGCGGGGTCTCCATTCCACTACCATTTTTATCTATTTTTGCTATCTTTCACAGAATATTAAAAAAAATATTACTTCATCTCCGAAAATATCCTTCCTCTATCGCCCTAGGAGACATTCCGCATTAAATTTTGACTTTATTCAGCCTCTGATCGACTGGCATGGGATAGGCATAATGACAAAGTAAATTATTGATCGGATACCTTTTTATTGGGGATTGATACCGGAATAATAAGGTAAATGATAAGGATAAAGGTAGCATACATTTGGGAATTAATTCCCTCAGTAATTTTACCTATCTGATACTTAGTAAGAATTAATTGTGATCGAACATTACATAGATTTTTAAATCCGTATGGATGTATCTGTGCGGTATCTAAATTGTATTAATTTTGCAGAGCTGTAAGATATATTGATAATACATTTATGTAAAACAGAATGGCAAACCATGATTGCTACACCGAAGGTTCGGGTTCGTTTGTCGGGGATGGCAGTGTGATTGTCACACTGCGTATGGTCTGATGTAGAATTTACGTAACAACAAAATGGCGATAGATAAGCTACCTATCTCATGTCATAAGAATCAATAAAATAGCTTCTAACAAATTGTAAACAGTACTGTATAAATAACCTGTTTTATACAACAACAAAAAAAAATGCCAAGAGATTTTTTTTTATCAATATTCTTTGTTACTTTATAAGTTAAAATAAACAATACCCTAACCTTTTCATTCAAATAAACTAAATATAAAAATGTATGTGCTCTAGCAACGCAAATCATACCACTCCTATAAATGACAGAAAACTTGACTAGACAATGTACTATATATTTTTTAAATGTTAAATATGGAGTAACATAAATACTTATTATGGAATTAAACATAATTGTTTAAGAAACAATAAATAAAACCAAATAGCTTAAACAGAAGGCACGGTTAAGTCAGTAAGTCAATGATAGTCGATGAAATAGTGTTTTAGAGAAAACGTATATCAAAAACATTTTGCTAGATATATATATATATAATTAATCTTTATGAATAAAATATCTGCGAAAATTTCGCAACAAATTTGAAATTTTGACACAACGTTGCATTCAAATACGCGAGTGTTTTGTATTTTGGATATCGTCTTCTCGAGAGTTCTAGACCGGAAATTATTATTCCCCCACATGTCGAAAATGTATGAGTATTTTTTGGACGTTGAGGTTGGATATTGTTGAATGATGAGAGGACATTTGGACCTGACTACCCGGTTAGGGAGGAGTGTGAAGGGGTCGGGAGTGGCTTTGTTTAGAGGCCGAGGTCTTGGGTGGAGACCGAGGGACAGTGACATGGAGTGGCCTGGGAACAGAACTGAACGAGACAAGAGTGGCCATGGATGTGGGCCGGTGGATTCAGGTGGGGAACATTGTATCAGCATTAGGCACCATTTTCAATTAAACTACACTGAGTTACAGCAACGAGTGACTGAATAAGATTTATTCCCTTATAAAATGCATTCAGTTTTTTTCCGGATAAGACCGGTTTCAGCAGCTCTTTGTCATTTTTTGATGGAGAAGAAAAGGCTTCTTTTGGTGAAAGAGATCCACTGGAATCGAATTTTCGGGTGAGTTGACATTAAAATCAATAAGCAAGTATTATAAAAAATACGAAGTTACTTCTATACGTGTTAATATGGATATCACAGAGTTAAGCCGGTTTATCCAATAACAAATATTTATTAAAGAAAAACATGGAAAAATTCGTGTTAAAGCGGTCACGTTTTCAGTGACATGAAGAAAGATGTATGTATTAGGGTGTTCTTATCGACCATTAACCCTCTAAATGTATCAGATAAACAATTCAGTTAGATGTTCGGCAAACTGTTGACCCGAGACCGGACGTGATAGCGCGCCAGTCGATGGGAATTATTTAGGGTAAAAAGGTTAAACGTCACGGATTTTTCAGTGTCAGCGATGGGGTTAAAAATGTATTTATTCCTTAATAAAATATAATGATATTTTCTACCAGTTGTAGAAGGATTGCTGCGGGCAACCATGAGGTTTTAAAGTTTTTTATTAATCTTTCTTCGATTAAATAGTCCATTGTTTTGCTCGAAACACTATGATACTTCAACATTATGGCTGTTAAAATATAAAACACTCAAAATTTATTGTTACACCTGATAATGCCAACATCGGTTGGCGAAACAGCTGTCGCGACACTCTCAGTGAATAAAAATAAATTGTATTATAATATTATAACAGTGTTTTAAATTTAAACTGTAATAATCTTTCTTAGTTCATATTTATTAATATACCCTCTCGGTAAAACGGCATAAAGGTTTTATTGTTGCTAGCTTTATTTAAAATAAATACGTATTTTGGATAGGTATTTTAAAGACAAATGTTTAAAATGATAGAAAAAAATATATGATAAGTTTTTGTAAAATCCTTTACTTTGAGTAAGAAGTTGAATATCTAATTGTTATACTTTAAAACACATTATATTTAACTTACATATTCATTAAATAAAGATTTGAGATACTTAGCACATTATACATTATACGAACGGGAGGATTCAGGCGGGATAATCGTAGTGATGAAAATATCCTTTCAGAGGTGTTCCGGGACATTAGAAGATGAAAGTTGTAGATAAAACGGCAAGTCACGTACCCTTAAATATACGAGCCCTTAGTAAGGGCCGGGGGTTATTTATTAACTTAAACCGTCTTCATTTTGGAGGTTAAATATTTCCCCCATAAACGTACGCTAATTTAAATGTATTCGTAGTAAAATTTTGATTATTCCAATACACACTTTTATTTTAACTTTCCAATAAGCTATTTAAAAAAAACTAACCATCACGCCGTCTCTCGAAGGGTTAGGCAGAAATAATGGACCGTCACATCCTTTTTTGACCTTTCTTAACAAATTTCATTCATTTCCCCAAAATTCATACATCGTGTCATGCACGCGCGTCGATTTCTCTGACTCCTCACGTAGCCGAAATTTATTATTTCATATACTTTCGTATAGCGCACTTAATTTCTGGTGTGACATTATTAAATATAATAATAATACACTTGTCAAATTTGCGTATAAGCCATTTTTATTTATTTAAAACCACCAACCGGTTTCGCTCTCGCCGGAGCTTCGTCAGAATATCATATTTTTCTACTACACTTTCATCCTTCTTTTGGCAGTTTAAAAAATAAATTTGTTCTTATTTATTATAATTTAATTGACTTGCAATATATATGACAATATATGGATAACCTTGAAAAGCTCATCATCATGGGCAAAGTGGAGCGAAGGCGACCACAGGAACGACCACCGAGCCGGTGGTCCGATCAAATCAGAGATCTGACTGGACTGTCATTGGCTGCACAGCCTGGAGGCTGGCGGGTGACAGGAGCGCATGGCGTGCCATGATCAATAGTTTACAGGATAAACACGACCCTCAATTATGAGGGATACGACTGAGAACAAGCAATACATATTATGGTATTTTTTTGTTATAAATGTTTAATGTTTGGTATTAGAATCATTAATATCAGAATATCAGATTCATTGTTATATTTTTGATTGCTTTGATTTTCAATATCAATTCATTCAAATACACTATATGCAAATGAAAAAGTTTATTTGAGTCCGGGCGATTCTCTCAAAGGTTTAATAAATGCAGTTCGCATACACGGTAGTATTTCACGTTAGGTTTTCTCTGTTTATTTGATTTTGTGACGTTTCAATAAATAAAGTCAAGTGAGACCGAGTGCAGCACGGGATAAAAATTACTTTCAAACATCGTTTCCTCATATTGCACACGTATCTGGCAGGTGGAACAAAAGAAAACTCATATTTCGCGTGTGTTTTCAACAAACTTTACGTTAGATCCGTGTAGATGTGAATATATTTAAAACGCTTCTGAAATTTGCGTTATATTGTATTTAAAGTGACGTGAAAGTAACGATCGTCAACACCTCGTCACTGTGTAATACTATTTGATCTTATATATAAATATATAATAATTTCATACTTATTAATAATTTAATACGGAGTTTTACATCGTTGTTCAAGAAACAATGAATATTTATTAATCTTTATCTTCCGGATAGATCGACAGCATCAGCACAGACTGTTTTATTTCCCAACATGCAGAACCGACCTATCTCTGAAAGTACATTCAGAAGACAAATACTCTTGGCTTTAGAGAGTTCTTCTATTCTAGTTTTGTTACTTATATTAATATATTTATATTATTTTCCCTGTTCTTAATACTCGTAGATGCCTTAAACCTTAATTTTGAAATGTCTGTTGATGAAATAAACTGATTTGATAACTTAGAAAGTGATATTTGTACCACATATACAAATGCATTCACAACTGTAATTGAAGTGGTATTCCCCCCAGAGTTTCGTGAACATTGTTTTACACTCAGCGCAAGCGAAAGACAGAGAAGTTACAGAATCGCACTATTCCGTACCGAACACGGAACCCCCTACTTATACCCGCCCGAACACGAGGGCGTAAATTCATTTCACCAACACGATGCCAAGTCAAATATTATATTTCACCTGAAAGTCCAAAAAGCTGGAGTTTTAATGACTACCCTATTTGCCCGCAGTAAGCCGACAGCCGAAGGTACGAGGGAATGGGTAGCGGAAAATTCAAAACTCGTCTCTAAAAGCTCACACCGTACAAGACACACTGAAGGTAGCGCTATGTTTTATTATAGTTACGTCAACAATGCGCAACGTCAACGTTAGAATATACGGCTATTCTGATAAACAAGTTTAATATTTGAATTCTTAGGTGTTTGTTTTCAGTTTGAAATGGACTTAATTATTTTTAAACGGGTTTGAAGGCTTTCATAGAGAGTTAATACGCATTAAATACAATGTTATATTTTAAATAATTAAAAATTAAATTACGTTACGAATAAATGTGGCTTTGACAACAGTATTTAAATAAGCCTGATACTTTTGTTGTAGAAATATTTTTAATTTCTTCTATATTCGCCACAGAGAAGGTGTAAGGATACACGGGCAAAAGATAGACATGATAAAGTGTGCTGACGATATTGCTATGGTTTTTGAAAGTGAGAAGGAACTGCAGGAGGCTTTAGCAACTTTGCAAGGCATTCTTCAAGATAGCTACAACATGAAGATAAATAAAGACCAAACAAACATGCTGACTGTAGGCCGAAAGCAACATCAGATGAGAGTAGTGATGTCAGGAGTTCCACTAAAGAACACCAAGGAGTTTGTCTACCTCGGGAGCAAAATAACATAGGACGGTCGGTCTAAGTTTGAACAAAACCCGAACTTCTTAATTAATTAAAATTAAAAAAAAAAGAATTTAAATGAAACTATTGTTACTATATTTATAACACTGATGAAGGCCTTCTGTGTCCGAAACATGTGTTTTTTTTTTTAATTTTATTTTTTTCATATAGTTCGTGTTGTGTACAAAGTTAAAGAAACATTGTTCGAAATATTTTGATGCTATAAATATCAATGAATTCGAAAGAAAACGTCTGTTTTCTAAAAGTTTAATTATATTATAATTTTTTGGGAATGGCCTGATTTGCCTGTCTAAATCATTATCAATGAAAACGAAAAGTCAAATTTGATAATGCCTTAGACAAGCGAAACAAGTCTTTCCAATATGGCATTCTCATTCAATGTATTTAATTAATGTTAGTGTTTTAACTGTTTTCGTTCTTTGACCTCATACGATTTTAGACCTTCGTGGTCAAGTGGTAAGTGTTTTGACTGCCACCCTGTAGGTTCCGGGTTCGATTCCCGACGATGGGAGTGTGATTGTCACACTGTCTTTAGTCTGGTGCAGAATTTACTTTCGAATAAAATGGCGATAGATAAGCTACCTATCACATGTCACGAGAATCAATATGATAGCTATATCCTTTACATCGATTTGGCTCGCGCAGTAAGATGCAAAGAGCGATTCAACAATTAATCATCTTTGATACAGCGACAGCATAAATTATTTTACCTACCGGCCGTCAGAACCAAACTGCCTCTGGTGACACCGGTGGGAAGAGCAATTTATCTGCAGAACGCGGTCTTTTCAGAGATTGACGTCTTTTATATTAGTGAAAGTACGTATTATACAAAAGGCTACTCTTGATTTTGGAGAGTATCTTGTCTTCCTATTGTCGAACCATTTCTCGTACGTTTCTGGTAGTATACAGAACAGAACAGGTTAAATAATATACTATAAACAATATATTATTTTACCTGTTCTCAATAGATCCCTTTAACCTTAATTTTTGAATGCCTTTTGATGAAATAAACTGATTTGATTTGATAAAGTTAAACAAAAATCTTTGTAAATATCAAAACACATAAATTAAAAGCCTTTTTACTGAGCAATAAATATTTTTACGAAAAACTAAAGAGTTTGTGGAAAAAAATAGCATTGAATTATCATTATAAAAATTAGTTTAATTAAGTAAAATGTTCAATTTTTTACTAATGTTAACATTAACACTTCTGTTAATGTACTGAAATTCGGATAAATAAATGCATAAAAGCATTTTCATATGTATTATAGTATTAGGGGAGTAAAAAGATGAGTGGAAAATGTAAAAACAATTTCCCACGAATTCTAACAGAAATTAATAAGAATCATGATTTACATTACGAAAATAAATAAAATAAACAAATTCATTTCTCTGGTTTACGAAATAAAAAATAATATAATGTAATGTGTATACTACAATGATAGCATTCCTAAAGTAAATAGACATTCGAAAATACGCATTTCTCAAAATGAGTTACGGGAAATGAAAGGTTATGATTGACTGAAAACAAAATCTTTTTCGAAAGAAAATATTTGGGAAACAAAACGTTATTTACGAGGACGTAAATAAAACGTACATTTTGAGAATATTTTATTTCTCAGCCACTTTTGGAGATACATGTATTTTACGTGCATTTATCAATATTTTTTTAAACAAAATGTAAATAAATATACCATTAATAATATCAAATACTAATTGTATATAGTAAGTTACTGATGACTATTACAATAATTTTAGATTTAGAAATTTTTGAAACATTTTATTTATTTTAACTTTTTTTAATTGTTTGTAAAAATTATATGTAAATATCATACATTTTTCAGAATTTCATTCAGAAAGAGAATAATCGGTCTTGAGTGGGCGGCATATGGCAATCTGAAGAAGTTCTTTAATAGTAAATTACCCAGTGTCTGAAATGCAAAATCTATGATCAATGCGTACTTCCAGTACTGACATATGGAGCAGAAACGCTAACCCTCACCAAGTCGACCATAAGGAGACTCCGTGTAGCACAGAGGAAACACGAAAGAGTGTTAACATGCTACACGTAAGACGACCTTCGTGGCAGAGTGGTTACAAGCTCTGACTTCCATGCCGAAGGTCCTGGGTTCGATTCCCGGTGATGGCAGTGTGATTGTCACACTGTCTTTGGTCTGGTGTAGAATTCAAGTGACAATAAAATGGCGATAGATTGGCTACCTATCACATGTCACGAGAATCAATATAATAGCTAAAAAATAATAATTGTATACAGTAATTGGGTCCAAACGACCTGTTGTGTACAAAAAAAAAAAAAAAAAAAAAAAAAAAAAATATGGAAAATAAGACTCTCAGACCGGATAAGAAATACTGAAATACGTAGAAGGTCGGGAGTAACTGATGTCGTTGCAAGGGTAGCTAAGTTTAAATGGTCATTTGCGGGACATGTTGCCAGATTGGCAGACGATAGAAGGGTGGTAGAGTGGAGACCCCACGAAGAAAAACGAAACAGAGGGAGACCCCCTCCTCCACACGATGGTCCGATGACATTAGAAGAATTGCTGGCGATTGGATGCAAAAGGCACAAGACACGTTGAGACAGAGATACGTTGAGAATTATGGGGGAGGCCTATGTCCAGCAGTGGACGACAACGGCTGTCTGAGTAAGTAAACTCTTTGATATAGGGTGTGGAACATCGCTATCCGGGAAATCTGCAAGGTGGAAGACGTGTCAGGTGAAGCAGACAACGAAGAATACCCCGGAATGGGCACGTGCAGAGGATGGATCCTTCCAGAATCCCATACGTTGTGATGCATCAGATTCCTGTTGGCCACCGTCCCCCAGGAAGACCGCCGAAGATTTGGAGAGATAGCTGATTCAACTTCCCGAGAGAGGCCAGCCTGACTACAGGAACAGACCAATGGTCCAAAAGGAGAAGAAGAAGATGAAACTTTATTAAAATAATATTGAAATAAAACGATATTTTTTTTATAACTACTTCCATATTTGGCTTTATTTCGACAGCGACCGGTCTCGTCAGCCTCGCTGGCATCGACAGACTGGTTCTTTATTAAACGTATTCGTATAGGAACGAATTGATTTAGGAAGAATGGTTTTAAACAAATATACAAACAGTGTGAATGGAAATTAAGTTGAGGAAGGCCAAGGGAGATATGGCATGACCAAATTAATCAATTAATAAAAGGCGGTCTTGATCGAAGTCGGAAATATTGACGAGCGCGTGAATCATAGTGTGTAAATGTAGAAGAGGAACAAGAGTTATTTCAGGTTAGAACAGTTCGACGGTTCATCTTCTTTGCTTACCTCTCTGGGGAAATGGCGTGATGGTAAGTTATTTAGTTAGATACTAATTTTGAAGATACAGTTTTATTTGTAATACGATAGAATTGCATATTTCACTGTCCAAATAAAATCTTTAAATTAGATAATTTGGCAGAAATTTTGTATGAAGCACTTAATTTAACTGAGAGTCGCAACGGGAATTAACTCGCGCGTCACTGATCACTCGGTATCCATAACCACGCGGCGAGTGGTAAGCGCCATAAATCTGTTTGTATTGGCAGGACCCTCATTAGAAGTCCGTCTCCCCGATACCGCTGGTATGGCGGCGGAGGCCGGATTTTAGTGGTTTCGTTTGATGTGAATCTGAAGTAGGAGCACACATTGTATATTCACAGCTTGTGAATGTGGAAGATATGTATATACCCAATTTAAAAAAAAAATGCCCGTATCGAGACTGAAATTTTGAATAAAAATGAATCTGCCGTCAAAATATGATTCGCCTACGAATATTCGATCAATTAATGCAACATAAACTGTACAGTTATGAACAGAAATATATTTTAATTTTATAAAAAATATAATTTAAACTGACATAGAACTGCGATTGTTGGATTATTTGTTTTACATTGTTTAATATTTTACTTGTTGCAACCCTTGAAATATACAAAGAAGTAAATATGTTTTACGCTTCAAAAACTTGCTTCGTAATTAGTAACAAGTTCTAACTTTTAATGTGTTTTTTTTCACAACAACAACAACAACAAACGGGAATGGACCGCCACATTACTCTATCATACTCTCTAGCTTCCTCCACATTCATATAGCGAGTCATACACGCACATCGATTCTTCCGGCTTCTGACATGACCAACCTTTAAAATATGATTAATTTGGTCATGCCATGTTTTCCTCGGTCTACCTCGACTCCGTACTCCATTTGCATCGTTAACGTATACTTTTTTAACCATTCTTTCTTCCACCACAGCCTTTCAACATCGACCCGTCCTTATTGGATGACCCTTTGTATACTTTCAAAAAATGTAAAAAAAAAGATTTTTTGAAAGTTATGAACTAGAATAATTGGTAAACTCCAGGTGTTTATAAATAGGTGCCTTCGCTCAATATTCAAAATCTATTGGTTCCAAACAGTGTCAAATGCCGTTCTCTGGACCATTGCAGGTGAAAAGCCAATTAGAGAACAAGTCGCTAGGCGCAAATGGCAGTGGATCGGTCTCATTCTGAGACGGAGCCCAGCCTGCATCGCTCAGGGCGCACTAGACTGGTCCTCTATGGGGGGAAAGAGAAAGCGAGGCAGACCTAGAGCCACCTGGAGAAGAACCCTGCAGGACGAGGTTAAGGCAGCAGGTCTCACTTGGGACGATGTTAAGCATCAGGCATGCGATAGAGTCGGGTGGAGAAGATTCCTTGAGGCCCTATGCACCACGGAGGTGTGACAGGACAAAAAGAAGAAGAAGAAGAAACTAGAATAATCCCTTAAATTCGTAGTAATTTATATTTTCAAATTATTTCTTATTACACGCTATGGAGAGATTAGTCACTTAAACATTTGAATATTGCAGAAGTGCTTTATTAAAAGGATTTCCTTGGAAAATAATTATGTTAAGTGGACAGTTTTAAAATGCGACTCCTGATTGGCCGCAGCTGAGCCGGCCTGGCGGGACTCCGTTTCAATGGCGTGTAATCGGATGATGAATACAGGGCGGCCGCGGAGAGTAATTAGAATCCCAGCTGCATATTCATGGAGTCTGCTACAGTCACAGCGGTCCTGGATCTGTCCACTGGGATGGGGAGCGAAATAGTGGCACGTAACGTCTGTGTGATTCCAGGGATTGCAGAGACGCCTAAAGCCACTGAAAATTATGCGTTAAACATTAACATATTTTGTTCTATATTCACCACTTTGTGTTGTGGATTCATATTTGAATAAATATAATAACAATTAATATTACTACATATTTAAATTCATTTAATACAGACATGACAAAGACAATTTAAAATTGTGTACATTGATAGAGGTTATGTTATAACTGAAAATCGAAATTGGTCCCAACCCTTATGTTTGGAAACGAAGCATGGAACTGGCTGAAAAAAAATGAGAACAGACTTAATGCGGTAGAGATGAGGTCCCAAAGACGTATGTGTGGTAGAACGATGTACGATAGAAACTTAAATGCTGATATTATAAAATAATGAAGAGTTAAATAAGGTATTATGAAAGGATCGCTGCGTTGGCGTTGGTTCGGACATATGGAGCGCATTATTATATTTTTATTATATTTTATTATATTTTTATTATATTTTATGGGAATGACATGTTTCGCCCCTTTTAAGGCATTATCAAATGTTTAATAATGCCTTAGAAGGGCGAAACATGTTATTCCCATAAAATATAATGAAACTTCTAGAAAATTGACGTTTTCATTCGTATTTATTAACATTATAATCGTTTTTTTAAATGCTCTTATCTGCCTTACATTATTTTCTTTAAAAATATATCAGCTGAGATCAGGCGTTTACATTTAAGATCACGTGGCGGGGGCATCTCAACAGATAAAGCGCAGAAAATTCAACCATTTATATTTATTAAATCTATACTTGTGAGTATTTTTATTGAGTTTCTTCTTAATATCTTATTTTCCCTGGCAGACTAGTGGACCGATTGACATGACATCGGGAAGGAAAACAGAAAATCGTAAGACTTTAAAATAGCAGGAAACCCCCAAGGAAGCTGCACTGGCAATAAGTCAAAATTCTTAGGATTCTTATTGAAACCTTCCGGTACAAGATAATACCTATTTATTTTCTTAACGTTTTTAAAGGTGAACGATATTGTCGTGGAGGTAGGAAGTAAAGTATGAAATAAAATAAAATAATGTTTGCAGCATTTTTCTATCGTGTATTTTATTAGAAAAAAAGCAAAAACCTGTCTCTTTATATTTAAAAATTATGAACAATATTTTTTGTATAAATATTATGATACGACAATATTTGACATGAATATAAAACTTGAAATACATAATACATTATTTTAATTAAATGTTGTGATACGTTATTATGACTTTATTTTTATTTCATATACTTTCAAAAAGAATTTAAATTATCATCAGTTGAACGATATGAAGTCGTTATTTTGATAATAAAGACACATTAACAAATTACCTTTGTTACTAAAAATTTTATTGTAGAAGTTCATTGTAATTTTTTTTTTTTTTAATGTAAACGTAGTATACAATCCGCCAATATTAGTGTTTCTGCTCGCTTTCGGCAGCTCGCTGCCATTTTCTGGCAGAATATGGTAAAAATAAATGTAATTTGCAACTTAAAAATCTGTTAAAATAGATAGACTAACATAAATTTAAAATCAAACCATAGTTTTGATTCATAAGAAAATGAGCATAAATTTTTTTTAGATCGAATTTTTCAAAAACTTTTTTTTTGTTGCAGATATTTTTTGTGTCTATTTTGCAGTGGGTGTAATGAAAATATATTAAACTTGCATATAATGGATATTACTTTAAGTAAAGCTTAATACGAATTTGTTGAATTTCCAGTGGAAACTTCGAATATTTCTATAATGAATTTATATTAAAAGCACACACGATTTGAGCTTTTTTTAACTGCCTGTGCCAATGTTTTGATTTAAAAATAATATAAAGCATTTATATGGATTTTGGAAAGAACGCGTGATGAACTGGTATTGTTATGAATTTCAATTGTCGTGTTTTGATTGGATATGACAGCATTCTCTTCAACAGAAAATCCACTGCCGTGGCTATTGAGGTTATACGAAACAAGAGATCAGGTTTCGGTTCTGACAAGTGTCAATTGCAAACGTTTTCGATTGCCACAGCTCGCTTTTTTTTTTTTTTTACATTAACGGATAAAATAACTCGTTAAACGAAAATTAGCTTATATGGAGACGTGCGTGCACGAGGACGTGTCCGAGGTTAATTGGCCGTATAACGGCGGGACTCCTGCCTATATTGTAATGCATTTTATAAGTATGTAGCAGGAAATAAATACTCCCACAAAAACATGTTTCAGAGCTATATTCCCACACCAATTAATGTACACAAAGTTTCGCGTATTGTACGAGTACATGCCATCAATCTCAGGGTTATATACATTTAAAACGCAAATCGGAAACGAAAATAGTTTGTTTATAGCAACGTATGTAATGTAAAGACATTCAAAGGAAAACGTCTCCTTAATGCGGCCTTAAAAGTTACTTGGCTCTTCGAGATAACACAGGACGGAGTTACAAAGTCAAATCCTCCGTGGAAGTTACAGTGCATTATGATAGACTTAGACGTGTGCTGTGTATATTTTATATGGGACCGTAAATTGATAAGGACGTGTTCCCGTATAGAACAGGCCGGGACATTAAAGTCTCGGGAGATGTTCAGTCACGTCCCAGCGGACTCGGTGCAGACAACAAATGGACTCAATCGAATGGAATGACGGCGAATGGCAAGACAGAGGATCTCCAAACGTGGAAAATATACAGAAGATGCTGTAACATGCAACACAATGAACAGGGATGCGATGGAACATTAAGATTGCCGATTAAATTTTATAGCTCATTGCGTATATTATGAATCTTAAATAGAGTGGATAATATGTTCAATTTCTTCTTCTTCTTCTGTCTAACCTTTTCTCAATTACTTGGAGTCGGCTCTTCTTGAATGGGGTCTACCTTGGGTGACGTTTGATGCGATCCAGTCTACTGAGAGTCCTTTGAAATATGAATTGAATATAATGTTCACTAATGTAAATTTATTCTCGAAATTGTATTACGTGTAGGAGAATAAGCATTGGATTTAAAACTCATTGAGATGTTAATAAAATTAGAGAACATTCTATTTTCAAAATGACAGACTCAATCAATCGAAGAGCAACCACCAAAAAACATTATTTATGATAAATATTTATACAAATCTGTAAGAAATTTTTAAGGTCTTTCGTTATATCAGAGTTACGAGTCATACTATAATATAAAGAAAATGTTAATTTTTATTCCTTTAAACTAAAACATAAAAGTTTTGAATTGATGGTTAATCTAAATAAAGTATTATGGAATTTTGTGATAAAATGATTTATTTTTTAAAATTTATTGCAATACTGATCGTCCTGATATACAGATGGATTTTATATAATAAAAAAACAATTAAAAGTTTAATTTTCTTTTGTATTCATTTATCCAATAATTAATACGAATGAAAACGTCTATTTTGTATAAGTTTTATTTTAAATTATGGGAATGACATGTTTCGACTAAGGTATTATCTACATTTGATCATATGCCTTAGATAGGCGAAACACGTCATTCACATAAATTTTAATAAAACTTCTAGAAAACAGACGTTTTCATTCCTATTATTTATTTAATATAGAGTGATTGTTCGAGAAACAATAAATACGTTTTATTGAGGTTTCATAGGCCATAATAATGAGTGAAATATTTTGTTGTCGTTAAAATTCTATATAAAAAAATTGTATTATGTAATATTCTAAAATAAACCAAAGTATACTTTTCGGAAATGATGATGACATTACAAAGTTCTGTGATTGTTCAGTAAATAATAAAAAAACAGATCACCATAAAATTCAACAAAGTTAAGGGATTTTAAAACGAGATGAAAGTTGGGAAAGGATGGAATACTAATGAAAACGATGAGATTCTTAAAATTAAACCAATACAGGGTATTCCAAAATAAGGCTTATGAAACTTTCGGCTATTCGTTGTGGAATTTTAATCGTCGAGTTGCTTAATTTTCCGTTTGGGATGAGAAAATATTACGTGCCACTTTATAAAGTATTATAAATTGAATTTTTAAATATTATATACAATATCACCAGGACGACAATCAAAGAAATGGAGAGGAAGCAGGACGCTTTCTAAACAGGACCAGATATGATATTGTGTCTTAACAGATCGCAAGTTATTCATAAAAAAGAAAAAAAATGTGTTGTCTTTTTTATATATGAAAATAAATGTTAAATAAAGAAGTATTTAAAAAGATGCATTTTGCGTATATAATGATTATAAACTGTTAAATAAAAAAAAAGCTTTTTTTTATACTCAAATCAAATAAACAAATTATGAAAGATAGTCCAATAAATAACCAAATTCTAACTTATTCCCCTTTAGTATATATTACATTAAAAACTTTTCCTTTATACAATCTACCAAAATAATATTAATACTACCTTCCACTTTTGTCCCTTTCTTATTCATGTAATCTGCTTCCTTACAATGTTTATCGTCTTTAATTTCTTATGATTAATCGTTTTTTACTCTATATTATGTGTAATTGTTCCATCTAATTACTGTTTTTATTATTAATATAATTTTTATTATTTCTATTTTTTTTCACCTTTTATATGTTCTCCTATAAATAGTAACTAACCGTTCTTTTAAATAAAATAATTAGGAACTTAACTCAGTTCCTGCAAGAACTTCAAAATTATATCAGACAAATTATTCAAATTGACATAGGAACAAATACACATGAAGGTTCGAAAAATCACGAAATTTTTACAGTTGATATATTATTGTAACACCTGATGATGTTGATGTTAACACAGGTTGACGAAACAGCTATCGCGAAAAATAAAAATACAATTGTGATACATAAAACAAAGTTTTTTAATTTAACAGTTTATAACAAGCACATGCGTATCGACAGCAAGATCAGAATCTACAAAACATGCGTGCGACCCATCATGACGTACGCTGTAGAGACGCGGGCTGACACTGTGCGAACCAAGGGACTACTTAGAACATCGGAGATGAAGGTCCTAAGATCAATTACTGGAAAAACCCTCCGAGATCGTGTCCGCAACGCAGACATAAGGAAAACCTGCGAAATAGAGGATATCGTTCAGTGGAGTAGATCCAGAAGAAGATACTGGAGGGACCATGTAGCCCGAATGGATGGTGACAGACTCGCATATACAGCCGCCTATGAAATCCCTTCCGGACACCACCCACCTGGAAGACCGCCTAAGAGATGGAGGGACAGCTGGATCTCATCATCCGACGAGATATGATTTCTGTGTCACAGATCGTCAGATCTATCAAAAGAAGAAGAAGAAGAAGAAGAACAGTTTATAATGTTCAAGTATCATAGTTTTTCGGCCAAAACAATGGACTATTTAAAAAATTATTGTATGTAACAATACACGAGTAATAATATAATTATATTGATGTATACTTTAAGAAGAAAATATAAACAGCTATAAATTTAGAATGGGTTTACTTCATACTGTAGATATTTCTACGAACATCATAAAATATAGGATGAAAATTAATAATTAAATAAAATGTGGAGAAATTATAATATCTAAAAAAATCTCTACACCTGAATTAGAAAATGAGTTAGTACATGTAAAATAAAATATTTCTATTCAAATGCTATAATAATGAAATTATTTCAGGAATGAATTGTTAAAATAATGTTTCCTTTTAATATTAAAAAAAACACAGAGTATTTAAAAAATATTGATGTTAAAATTTATTACAATGTACAATCTTCAATGTAAGCAAAAATAATAGTTTATTATAATCAAGAAGGAACCCGAGTAGTTTTCAAAATTGAATACAAGCATTTTATATCTGGAAACACATATTCTATCCACGAGACACCCATAATAAATATATTATTATTATCTAATAAACACATTATGAAAGATAGTCTAATGTTTTGGCCCAAACACAATGATACTCCAACATTATTAACTGTAAAAGTATAAAACGCTGTACATGGTAACACATTTTATTTATTTATCGTGACAGCTGTTTTGTCAACACATGTTGACATCATCATAACACCTGATGATGTCAACATAGGTTGACAAAACAGCTGTCGCGAAAAATAAAAAAAGTTGTAATACCATTAACAGCGATTTATATTTTAACATATAATAAATTATGAAAGGTTAGGTCGAGCGAGTAATAATAAAAAATAATATAAAAAGGTAAGCTCACAAAAGTAAGATAAAATAATTTAATGCGATAAACATAAAAACGTGTAAAATAGTGTATTGCTTTTGTTTGAATTCAAAATTTAGACTAAGTAACTGGAGTAGTTATACCCAACATCGCACGACACGTAACATAACAAAATTTGGTATAAAATAAAATTTTGGACAAAGGTTCTCAATGAACAAGAGAATTTTATGGTATTATCCTTTGAATATCGGTAAAATGGAATGAATATAAATTTGTATGATATTTATTTTGTAATTTTAAAATACCCCTTAAAATTGTGCGTCCTTTCAAATCCCAATATATTTTATAAACCGTTTTACGTTTACGTTAAAAAACAAAGGTACGGAAAATGCGTGGGAGCATGCTGGTACTCGTATTTTTGTTAAACGTGGTTTTAAACACTGAAGAAATGAATTTCATTAAGGTTTTCAACATTTTATTATGTCATGAAACCAAGTTTAGATAAATTTGTGTCGACAATATAGATATGAAATTGGGATTATAGTGAGATTATTTAAGATAATAATCAACGCTATATATATATATATATTAGGTGTATAACTTTGCTTCCGCCGTTTTGCAATAGATGGCAGTAGCGGTAAGTGGTAGTTGGAATAAATAGATCATAGATGTCATACAATAAGCTTAAGTATTTGTAAACATAACGCCATCGAAATATTAGTCGATTTGTGTCTGCATCATAAAGTTATTCCCGATTAAACATGTCAGCTTACGAGCCAAATTCTCGTCATTTGCGGGAGGTTTTAATTTTATGCTTTAATATGAAGAAATCTGCGGCTGAGGCTCATCGAATGCTCTCAAATACCTATGGTGAGGCCGCTATTAGTGAAAGAACGTGCCGAGAGTGGTTTCAACGCTTCAAGAACGGTGATTTTAACGTCGAAGACCAGCATGGCGGTGGAAGAGAGAAGGTTTTCGAAGATGCAGAATTGGAGGCATTACTTGATCAAGACTCGTGTCAAACGCAACAAGAATTGGCAGGATCATTGGGAGTGACGCAACCAGCCATTTCGAAACGCCTGAAAGTCATGGGAATGATTCAGAAACAAGGAAATTGGGTGTCGTACGAGTTGAAGCCGAGAAATGTTGAACGGCGTTTGTGTGTTTGTGAACAGCTGCTTGCAAGGCAAAGACGGAAGGGATTTCTGCATCGCATTGTGACTGGGGACGAGAAATGGGTTCATTACGATAATCCCAAGCGCAGAAAATCATGGGGATATCCCGGCCATGCTTCCACGTCGACGGCCAAACCGAATATTCACGGTTCCAAGGTTATGCTCAGTATTTGGTGGGACCAGCTTGGCGTAGTGTATTATGAGTTGTTAAAACCGACTGAAACAATCACAGGCGATCGTTATCGAACGCAATTAATGCGTTTGAGCCGAGCATTCAAAGACAAACGGCCGCAATACAACGAGAGACATGATAAAGTGATTTTACAGCATGACAATGCTCAACCCCATGTTGCGCAAGTGGTCAAGACATACTTGGAAACTTTGAAATGGGAAGTCCTACCCCACCCGCCGTATTCTCCAGACGTTGCTCCCTCGGACTATCACTTGTTTCGATCAATGGCACACGACCTAGCTGACCAGCACTTCCAAGTCTTATGAAGAAGTAAAAAATTGGATCGATTCGTGGATCGCTTCAAAAGATGACCAGTTTTTTCAACGCGGGATTCGTATGCTGCCCGAAAGATGGGAGAAAGTAGTGGCCAGCGATGGACAATACTTTGAATCATAAATGTATAACCAGTTTTTTACGGTAAAGCCTCGAATTTCGAAAAAAAACGGCGGAAGCAAAATTATACACCTAATATATATATATATTAGGGTGTCCCTTATATGGGCAAATTTTTTTTTTTTTTTATTATTGAAACGCATACCCCCTGATTGTGTTTAATAGTCTACTAGTTACCCAAATACAGAATTTCGACTTCCTACGTTAATTCTAACCCGTGCCGACTTGCCCGCAAAGTTTTAGAAAATAGGTGATTTAAGTGTCTCTTAAATGTAGTTGTAGATGATCACTTAAAACCATTATGTTAGATAAATATTGATAAAAACACATATTTATATAATGTTCTTTTCATAATTATAAAAAAAGTTCCAAATTTATATTTATTTACTTGGATATTTCCTCTTCAAATTCAATTTTTTTACTGTCTGGGTAAATTTTTCTATGTTCTTGCACACACCATAATATGAACTGCTTATGTTCTTCATCTGCGGTAATCAAATAACGAAAGTCTGTCATTAGATTAACAACTCTATCAGCTGTGTCATTAACTGCTTTTAAGCTAGTATTATTCTTTTTAGCTTCCACAAACGCCACGCTGTCTTTCAATGAAGATACAATTTATTGAAGGAAATTGCTATCAAGTTTCAGTTGTGAAAATAAATCTTTACTCTTGACAGAAACAAAATCACTCAAAGATTTCCATAAAACAAGATAAAAAATACTTGTAGTACCTATAAATAAAACAAATATGTTCTAAATTTAATACCAGATTAAACACTACTTACGTACCATATAGAGAGCCAGACATATGTTCCTTCGATGGAACATATCTCTTTTCCGAATCACCAAAACTTTATTTTTGTAAGTTTTCTACAATGTTTCCTTTGGTCTGCTCATCAACGTTGTCATCAAAAATTAAAAGGACGGCTATTTCTTTTGACAAGTACCACAAATGTTGACTGAACTTGTTTAAAGCCGCTTTAGAAATTGTCAACTTCTTCGTAATCTTTTAAGGTCTTTAAAAAACAATAATCTTGATTCGGAGCTTTTATCGCTAAACTACATTCAAGCCAGGGCTTCACGTAAACTGTCACAATAAATAAACAAACATCTCGTAAAGCTTGTTTGTCCTTAGCGCACATTTTAAACTGGGATTGCAGCAAACGCATTTTTAAGGAGTAAATAGCTCTTGCCATCCATCGTGCTTGATGCATTGGGCCAGCAGGTCTGATTTTTATTTTATTTTCATTGCCTCCACCCAGAAAAACAATAGCAAGCTCAATGAGTTCGCTATAGTCATCTCGTACAATCGATTTTGCGATTCAAACGCACTTTTGAGCATCAGTTCGTATATATTCTGGCGGCAAGCAAAGAGTAACAAATCTCTTTCTAGTTTTTGCACACAAGCTCCGTTCAAGCATCCTGTATAAGATGCTGTCGTATCACAGCACATTCAAGAGCATCGGCGTGTACGGTATCGAATAAATTATCTAATTCAAGTTGAAAGTTCTCTTCGCGGCGCCTATGTAAGTCCTGAATCTTCTTGCTATTTTTTGCAGTTCTCGTCAGACCTGATAAAGATCCACTAACTTCTTAACATAATTAAGAACAGCTCTGGTAGGTATTCTAGCATTTTTTCAGAATATATTGAGCTCCAGAATGACAAGATTTGCGCTTTCATCAACAGATAAATTAACTTCACGTATGTTGAAAAATAGAATTGCGAGAACTTGACGATTAGATAGTTGTTTACACCTGTTATTTGGTGATTTACTTCACCAACCAAGAAAATACTTTTTTAATTACTTCTTAGTTCCACTGACATCTTTGAAATATAAAACAATCCGTGGTTACTACCCGACAAGCCGAAATTAAATGATAATAACAACGACAACGCGCCGCTCCTGTGACGCAATTTGTATGGGACATCTTTGCGCGCAAGTCGGCACGGGTTACACTGTTCCGAATAAGGAAAAAATTTGGTTTCGGATGTTTTAGGCCCAAATGAATAAAACAATAGCCTATGCATTGTAAAATTAAAACTTTGAAAAATAAGGGACACCCTAATATATATATATATATATATATATATATATATATATATATATATATATATATATATATATATATATATATATATATATATATATATATATATATATATTGTTATATATATATATATATATATATATATATATGTTATATATATATATATATATATATATATATATATATATATATATATATATATATATATATATAGTATATATATAGCAGCAGCATATATAGCATATATATATATATATATATATATATATATATATATATATATATATATATATATATATATATATATATATGGCAGTATATATATATATATATATATATATATATATATTTAATATATGTATTGTTACTTTGTAATGTATCAAATTTTAAATGCGTTTTTTATTGCTCTTTCATTGTTTAATTTTTATTATATATTTACACCTGAAGGTGGAGGTATCCTCCGAAACATGTCGTAATTTTTAGTATTTTGTGGATTATAAACACCGTTATTTGCTATTTCCAAATATATTTTTGTTTATCGTTACTTCAAGAAAGATTTAATACTTTATATTATATAACTATTAGTATACAAGAAAAAACAGGGGTTCAAAAGGGTAGTAGGGCTACGATGGGATATGTTTTGCTGGAAAATATGCCTCTAAAAAATGTCGTAAGGCGCCATGTTGCATTTACAACAGCAACACTACTATCAAGTCCAACTCTCTAGCGTCCACGAGAGGTCTTTTTAAAGACCCCGCGAACCCTGAGCAATGTGGCACATATTAATTAGTGCCATAGCAGATAGAAAGAGGACGAATGGCGAGCTTCCAGCGCCATTAAACTGGGTACACCCAGCTAAGGGAAGGTAACCCCGACAGAAAATCCTCCAGAGAAGGCAAGGGGATACCACTCTGGATATTTTTCCCCAGGTCATCACCATGAGGCCTACTTAAGGGAGTCAACGTTAGGGAGACCTGACAAGACACATAAAGAAGAAGAAGATACAAGAAAGTCGTAGGATGAGAAAAACTTATAAATTGAAAATTTGTGATAATAATCAAATAAAAGTTTCGATATTTTATTTTTAAGTTAATATGTATAAAATTGTTGCTATTTGCACATACATATTGTGTATCCAGTAATTATTTGCGCAAACATTAACATTAACAAATCTTACCAAATGCATATAAAGTAATATGTTCAAATAACCTTCATTTACTATATGTGCACATGGATATCTTATTGTTTTAATGCTTTAACATTGCAGATTTCCATAAAATTGTTTTTATAAATCAAAACGCTTTTTTTCAACATTTGTGATTTTATTTGTCTACAAACGTTAGAAATGTTATGCCCCTTTATGAAGGAAGCGTGCCTTTTTGTATTTTATTTATTTGACTCAATGTGGGAGTATCGTACGGGGTATCTACCATATTTACTAAAACCCCACAATTCGTTGCGTAAAAATCTCTTTTAAACATTATGGGAGAGCCCATGAGTTTAAATTATTTCAAACATCGTTGCTTTATATTGTACTTCTGCTATTTTTTGGCATCTTAAGAATTTTTTATGTAAGTTAAACTAAAATTTGTATAAACTTTCACTTAAAATATCGAGGAAAACGTCGCATGACTAAATGGACGACCGTGTCGAAGAAATGGACGACCGTGCAAGACACGATTAATGAAATGTTCAAATCAAGAGAAGCGTATCAGGAACGAACGGCATGCTGTCAATTCCTTCTGCCGTTTCCTTCGTGAAGTTATAATATATTTTTTAAGGATTGTATCTCAATAGAGACGAAGATGTAACTTGTTTTCTGGACTCAATATATGGTGGTCGAGGCGCTTACAGGACTTATGACCTGTCATGGTTGGGTTAAGCGATAGCTTTATGTGAACAACATTCCCCATTCCGCCCTTCTTACGACCACCACGTCTGACAACTTTTATTTTGAAAGAAGTATATATGCTACTCTGTTGAGAAACACTAAACATTTTTTAGTTCAATCTACATTAGCGCCATCTATTAAGATTAGCAACGATGAATTACACCTTCGTCTCTATTGAGATACAATTAATCCTTAAAAATGATTAATCCGCAATGGGTAAAATCCAGTTTTGTCTACTAGTATTTAAATACATTCAAAATGTTATAATGTTATTAATAAAAAAACTCATATTGCAGAAAGATTTTATTCACACTGTGTAATTAGCGAATTGAATTACACAAAGAATGTGAAGGGCGAGCATGTCGATATGATGGCTCGATTCCTTCATTCTAGGAACGTCTGTGAGTAACGAACTCTTAATTGAGTTTCTCGAATAACAAGGAAGGTAGGGATCTAATTATAAAATCTGATAGAATTCGCATACCCCGGAAACTTCGGCCAGACCCTCGTGGGCGCAAAGTTATAGAATTTACAGAATTGGACCATGATTATCACTTCACCTTGCGATATCATCTTGAACCTCCATTATCTCGGGCAACTAATCTGAATAGGTTTACCAAGTCTACTTTCTAGGAAAGTGGAATGTAAAATCTTAATATTTGATTAAGACTAACTTAAAGCGTTAACACTGTGGATTTTTTAATGAATTCATGCATTGTTTTACTAATTTTGTTTTTTTTCTCGACATGGTTCGAAAGTTTTACATCTTCATCATCGGAAGTATGATATATACTCAATATCGTTCTCGTTTATAAGTATCTATATGTTTCGTATTTATATGTATCGTTTAACCATTCTACCTATGATTAATGTGTATAAACTTCGAAAAATAAACTCAAAATTGAATAAAAAACAGTGTTTAAATTCACAAAAAATTCGCCATTATGGAATTCTACAGTTTATCTAAAATTAAATCACAATACTTATTAATTTCTGTTAGATTACGGGGGAATTTTTCTTTTACATTTTCCACTCAACTTTTTACTTCCCTTATAACTACATATTAATATGATTTTATGTATTTATTTAACCGAATTTCAGTACCGTACCAAAAGTGTTAAGGCTAACATTAGTGAAAATTTGAATATTTTACATAATAAACTAATTTTTATCATAAAAATTCCACGCTATTTTTTTCCACAAACTAATAAAAAAATTGTATTTTTTTAACATTAACTGACTTGTATATTTATAGTAGCTTAAACAAATATAATAGTGCATATTGAGAAAAACGTACGTTTTCCAGATGAATCTTTAAAAAAATAAATACAGTAATTGTGCATAAATATTTGTCTTTTGCATAAATCTAATAATCGTGTAGTTTAAATTGACGAAAATAAGAGTTTTTATGTTTTCTTATTTTTTATGTAAGTGACATGTTTCGCTTTGCTAGAAAATTATTCATTGTTACATTAAATTAACATTTAATAATTATCAAATATAAAAATCATGCTAATGGCAGCTAGAAATTTCGTTTTATTATGAAATATAAAACAACTTTTTGTTTTATATTTAAGAGTATACATTGATGGAAGTACAACGTACTTCTTAGTAAATATATTTTTCTAAAACAAATATAACGTGAGAGGTGACGATTTCATTAGGCTTGATTTTGTTTATTTCTACCAACCCTAGAATCGGTTATCTTAGGGATGAAATACAACTGAATCTAATTGCTTCTGATGTAATTAATGACCCGATAATAATTATTTAATCGCTTAAGAGCTGTTTAGGCAAAAGAAAATTGCAAAGAATACAAATAAAAAGCGAAAGTTTGAATTGGCTATTTGAAGAAACGTAAAGTTATTTTTTTACAGAACTTGAATTTTTTTTACCGCAATGTTTTAAATATTGAAAACGAGAATCGTAAAAATCCAAATGTTTCAGAGGTTAAACAAATGTGAATCCACAATACAAAGTGATAACGACGAATATTGAAGAAAAAAAAAATACCAGAAAACGGAAGTTTTCTCCTATATATTGTGTAAATATTAATAATAGGGTCTGCTCAAGATATTGAAACATCAAAACACGATTTTGTTGGTTATAAAATACACTTACTTCCAACTTCATATACATATAGGATGTTTTTTTAGAGGTTCGGTTTTTAAACTAGCAACATTGTTTCTACAGACTGTCAATTTGATAGTTGACAGATGATTCGTAGTCAGTACATTTTGCCATTGCACAATTAATAGACTGACGTCAATTCGAGAACAGCGCCTGCAAATTGTGCAAATTTATTTTGAAAATCATGGTTCGGTTCGCCAAACTTATCGTGCACTACGTCCATTTTATGGTCGACATAATAACTAACTAACTAACCATCACGCCGTCTCCCCGAAAGGGTAGGCAGAAAGAATGGACTGCCACACTTTAATCAATGCGGCACTCCATCCTTCTCTTTTCGCCTCCGCGAGAGACGCGGTGTGATGGGTTGCGAACCTCATCGCCACCAATAGGCATCTCCCGCGCACACTTCGATCGTTCAATATCTACATAATAAATCTTAAACAAATTAATAAAATACAATGATATAAAATAAAAATCAAAATAATTTAACCCATAATGTTCTTTTAGACGGTGCACTTGTCGTCAGCTGAACGATCCGGACATTTGTGTTTATTTAATTTTTATTCCACGTCATCCCCTTTTTTTATTAACAGTAACTAGGCACTTAAAAAAACAATCCAACACCAGCAAAAACTTTAAAATATTATTGAAGAATTTATTCAAATTGTCATTGGAACAAATGAAAAATTTATTTTTAGACCTGTCAAAATTCTTTTATTAACGAAAAAACTTATATAATTTTAACATCAAAATAGTGAAAACGTGCGACTTAATAGTCCCCAATAATGGCATAAAATTATCTATTAAATAAATCAAATATTATAAACATTAACATTATTTTAATGAGTTTTTTTTTCATTTTGTATATGTATTGTATACCTCTAAAAAAACACCCTACATTTATATATTTTTTTAGAAAGTAGTGTAAAATTTTGAATTGTGAAGCCGGAAATGTTTAAAAAAATATTTAACCAAGCATTTATATAGTATAAATATCGTAAGATTAAGTATATACACACATTTATTTGATGTTAACCACAAAGAAACCCTACGATAAATAAAGTACTTACCCGCATGCACGTACATTTCCTTTGATGTTACGAATTTTTACCAGTTTATTTATATTAAATCCTTTCCCCTGATTTTTTCATCCACTAAAGAGGGTGATATGAAGGCCGTTAGCGGGAACTTACCTGAAATCAAAGAGAAAATGTATGAAGGACAGCGTATTCACATGCGAATAAAAGGATTGAAAATGTAAAATGTACAAAAGGCATTACGTAATCTAGTTGATGAAAAAAAGTAATTAGAAAATTTCTACACGAAATATCACGTATACACGTGTTTAAATTAGTAAGAAATTGTTAATTAATACGAATGAAAACGTCTGTTTTATACAAATTGTATTGTAATTTATGTGACTGGAATATTTGGTCTATCTAAGGCATTATCAAATGTTTTAATAATGTATTAGACATACAAAACACGTCCTTCATACACATTATAATAAAACTTCTGGAAAACAGACGTTTTCATTCGTAATAATTATTTAATATGGTTTTACATCATTGTTCAAGAAAGAACAGAATTTTTTTTTAACTTTTCAAAAACACTGTATTCTTGTGTGTTTTTCAAGCTACTGTACAAATTACCTTACCTAATAAATATTATTATATATTTATATAGTATTAACGAAAAATTGTTATAGCATTACGAATACTTGTGTGAAAATGGGATGCACAGTTTTAACGAGAATCAGCACATTGGAATAAAATTATACTCGTATATCAACCATATAATGAAATATATAATCGTTCGTAATATTTCACACATTCTGCTTGGGTTTTCATCTTTAAAATTTTTTGCAATTCTTGTATTCTCCATGCGGTCCACGTGGTCTCTCCAAAATCGCCTTCTACTTCTTCCTTATCCTACTATGTCTTGAACAACGCAGGCAGAACTTATCGTTCCATTTCTGATCCGATCTCTAAAGGTTTTGCCTGCGTAGGCAAAACCCTAGTCATCAATATTAAGTATTTAGTAAGGGGGTTTACACCATTGTTCTAGAAACAATAAATAAATCGGATATTTTTGTTCAATAATAAAAACGTAATATTTGTTGTGATTCGAGATCATTTCTGTACCAGCTGGCTGTATGTGTGATGGAGAAAATGTGGATAAAGCTTGTTATGAAATGCAACTTCGTGGATCAAGAATTTCTCGACGAAGACTTTATAATAACACACGACAAAACTTTAACACGGTATGTAAAATTTAAAACAATGGTGTTAGCGTACGATGCGAGTTGTTGTTGCTGGAGTAGAGAGGAGAAGAGGATGGATATGGAGTTTGATTGGTTCAAAACTTCTTGTCAAGTACGACGTGTTTGTTTATAAGAAAGTTAACATGAAATACGAGAACGAAATGTATCTATCCACGTTAAAGTAAACACTCAATAGTAAACATTATTATTATTTCTATATTCGCCACGTTTATTTGTATTGTGGATTAATATTTGAAAAAAAAAATAGAATAAAACTTTGTATTTTCACAACACATTTTTCGATTTGCAGACATGTTTCGTTAAAAGTAACTAAAATGTAATGAACAACCAATTTCATTTAACTTCAATTGCTATGTTCAAAATGTTCCCGTTTTCACGTCCAAATACATCTTATGTAGATGAAATATACTCCCACCCGTAGGCATAAAGTTACCCCTTCTTAATTTACAAGAACGAAATGATATTAAAATGAATTGCAAATATAATAAATGAAATCACTGCGAATGAAAGTTCACAAAACAAAATAATGAAAGGGGCCGTTAAGATGGTTTGGACACATTGAAAGAATGAGTGAATGGTTAAGAAGGTATATGTAAATGACGTGAACGGAGCTAGAAAGAGAGGAAGGCCGAGGAAAACGTGGCACTATCAAATTAATCTAATATTAAAAGTCGGTCACGTGAGGGGTCGGAGAAATCGATGTGCGCGCATGACAAGATGTATGAATGTAGAGGAAGCGAAAGAAGTATGTCAGGACAGAACAGTGTGGCGGTCCATTCTTTCTGCCTACCCCTCCGGTAAGACGGCGTGATGTTATGTTAGTTGGTTAGTTTGTATTATTTAATTATTATTTATACAACCCATCACACCGCGTCTTCCGCGGGGCGAAAAGAGAAGGATTGAATGCCGCATCGGTTAAAGTGTGACAGTCCATTATTTCTGCCTACCCTTTCGGGAAGACGGCGTGATGGTTAGTTAGTTAGTTAAGTGTGAATGCTTAGAAATAAGTTTGTTTTCAGTATCTGTTTAAAAGCTAATTTTAATACATAAATTGTTTATGATAGTTTTATTTATCCGTTATGAAAATGTACAGAAGATACAAAACTTAAGCAATAAATCTTCGTGGCAATAAATTTGACTCTAGAGTTTCCATTGGTTTAGCTAATAAAACTGAAATAGCCGATTTCGTGGATCAACAAGAATGCCTATCAATTACACCACACAATGAAGCTAGTGCTAAATTCTTAACTAAAGGAATGATTTATGTAGATTGAAGTATTTTATTAAACACTGTTCGATGTACAAAGCAATAAGACATCAAATATGGAGCGTGAAGTGGCTAAATTAAAGTAACAGAAAAATCATAATATTCACGACGCACCATCCTACCCCACTTATTGCTCACGTATCGATTCTTTTTCTCTTCTTTATACAATAGGTCACACCATCTCCCCCAATTAACTAACTAACTAATGATCACGGCGTCTCCCGGAGGAGTAGGCAGAAAGAATGGACTGCGACACAATTCTCTCGCTTCCTTTACATTCATACATCTTGTCATGCACGAACGTCGATTTCTCCGACTCCTCACGTGACCAACATTTAATATTTGATTGATTTGATCGTGCCACGTTTTTTCCTCAGCTTTCGTCTATTTATAGCTCTGTTCACGTCGATCAAATATACCTTCTTCACAATTCAGTATTCACTCATTCTTTCCATGTGTCCAAAGCATCTTAACGACCCTTTCATTATTTTGTTTATAACACTTTTATTCGCACCGCATTCACTTCTTATTCTTGCATTTGACACTTTATCATATACAGATTAACTACACATTCGTCTTAGAGATCTCATTTCTAATGCATTATTTTACTTTCATCTTTCTTTTGCCAGTTCCTTGCTTCATTTCCATACATAAGAGTCGGCACAAGAACACCATTATGCACTGCTATCTTAGCTTTTTGCTTAGGCTTTTGTTTGCGATGACAACTTATAGTGAACACTCTCCCCCAATTTTAAATATTTATACAAAATGTGTTTCCCTGGTAATTAATTATTAGGCTTTTATATAACTCTGACGAAGTTTCGACGATAGCAAAAACGGTTTGTTTGAAAAAAAACAAAATAAAGCGATGAAAAAATAATGCACACAAGTAATTAAAAATATTTTTTGAAAATTAATATTTTTTATAATTAAAAAAAGAGTGATATATATTCTTGTTATATTTTAAATGTAATGCAGTTAAAAATATAACATTACTATATAGACACCCTGAGAATTTTTGGTAAATTTTTTGTATTTTATATTGTAATAATTGACTGAAAGAGAAATAAACCATTACAATTTATATTATAGTTTAACTATTGATCCTTTCTAACTTCTGATTGGGTTCGGATATTCAAAAAATGCACAAAGTTACACAAAAAACTAAAAAGAATACCGTTTTTTTAATGACATTTAAGACTTTCGCACAGCACCAAATTTTCGCATTTACGTTCCATCAGATAAACTTCAATATCTTTGGTATTCAAACCCAGCACGCCTGATCGTAAAGTATATCTAATAGCATGAAAGGCGAAGAGATATCATAAGTTAAGCAGAAAACCGCGGGAAGAAATTCTATCTTCAAAATCGTTTAGGCTTTTCACCAAAACGTTCCATTTATTCATATCACATTTAATTTAATTTTATATTTACTACCGCTCGCTTTTACACCGGGATTTAAAAAAAAATAGTGTTCAAAAAAACTTATTCACGGGAATATGATTTTTCCTTATTGACAGCATTTTCCATCAACAATGAGCGTTCACTTGGAAGGCACAATATTAAATTATTTTGAATAGGTATATAACTTTAGATTTTAATTATATTTATATCAAATAAACTAATATTGGATTTTCATAAGTGCATTTTTTTGTATTTCCCACTTTTGAGTTTAATTTCATAAACATGTTTCTAAGGCATTAACTTTACATCGTAATAAAATTTATATAAAAGAAACAAGCATTTTCTATTATTATTTCAACGATAAAAGTTTAAAAAATAATAATTATACACTTATTGTATTTGTATCTAAACCATTTAATTTGGTAACACCAACCGGTTTCGCTCCCGCATGATACAATGTATGCATGTTCAGGAAGCGAAATACATATGTCAGGAAATCACATTGTGGCGGTTTATCCTCTTTACCTGGGGTAGGTAGAATAAAAAAAAAGCTATAGAGGTTTGTCAGAGGTGTGCAGTGTTCTATTCTCTCTATCTTTTCGGCGAGACGGCGTGATGGTGAGTAAATAAATTTATATTTTTAAAACTATATTTAATTGTCTCGTTCCACGAGAAACTTTAAAAGAATAAAATATTAACTTCTGAGACTTGAATATACGTAGCTATAGTATTGAGTTGCGAATCGCTGATGTCAGAGAAAATCTATTCAACCTGAAAACAAAAATGTCGCATGTGAAAACAGGAAGTTTCCGCATACACGGAATGCTTTTCATGATTCGCTAGATTGGAAAATAAAAATATCCTTTTCAACCGATCTCTAGTTCCAAGCAGAATTTAAAATAGTCAGTTTTACCCATGGAATTGTGAAGTGTTTGAATTGAGTGTGTTGTTCCATATTTCAAATGATAAAAACGTAAAACTCAAATAGTCGATTGATTAAAATCTATCTTCTATAAGGATTAAGCACATTTAAATGAAAATAAACTTAGAAATTTGTCATGCATTAAAAATTTGTCATGCATGATCACAAATAACAAAAGTGGAATGGGGAATGTTGTAATTATATAAAGCGTGCGCTTAACCCAACCAATGACAGGTCATAAGTCCTGTAAACACCTTGATCATCCATGTTCAGTTTCCAGTTTACGTCTTCGTCTCTATTGAGATACAATTAAAATTTGAATTAACCACCCTTTGGTGTAAATCCAGGATTTGTATACAGGTATAAGTATACATTCACAAATATTTGGTCTTCAAATATTCTGGTTAAAATTCTTTGGCATATAGAATGGAATAATACTCCTAGCGGCTTCTAACAATATGTTGGTCAACAGCCTTCACACTGTGTTAATAAGGTAGTTTGCTAAATGAAAATCATTCTCCATAGATGGCGTAAGTGGGTCGGTTGTATAGGTTAATTCTTGAAAAAATTCACTAGTGCAACCAAATCTACATAGATGGCTGACTGAAACTGCCACGTGAAGATAAATATGGATTTTGAAGTATATATACATCTTCCAAAAATTTGTCATGCATGATCACAAATAACAAAGGTGGAATGGGGAATGTTGTAATTACATAAAGCGTGCGCTCAACCCAACCAATGACAGGTCATAAGTCCTGTAAACACCTTGATCATCCATGTTCAGTTTCCAGTTTACGTCTTCGTCTCTATTGAGATACAATTAAAATAAATAAAAAAATCATTTTAGTAATATTTTATTTTATTGTTATAATTGATTACATTGAAAAAGGTTGTGTCGTAAGCGAAGCATGTCTGTAAAAAGTGTAATGTTGTATAAATATTGAGTGCAGTTTTATGTTTTCAAATTTGAATCCACAACACAAAGTGAAGGCGAATATAGAAAAAATAAAATTCAATTTAAAAAAATGTAGGATCCCTCCAAAACGTATCGCTGTTATATATTTAAAATAATAAACATATTTTTTTATAAGGATTAATTGTATCTCAATAGAGACGAAGATGTAAATTGTTTTCTGGGAACAGAATGTGGTGGCCGAGGCGCTTACAGGACTTATGACCTGTCATTGGTTGGGTTGAGCGATCGCTTTATGTTTAACAACATTCCCCATTTCGCCCTTCCTACGACCACCATGTCAGACAATTTTTTGGAAGTTGTATATATGCTAGGATGCTGAGCCTATCTTCTAACTAAAAAAAACAATAACAAAAAATTTTGAAGATAGGCGCAGCATCCTAGCATATATACAACTTCCAAAAAAATTGTGAGACATGGTGGTCGTAAGAAGGGCGGAATGGAGTATGTTATTAAACATAAATCGATCGCTCAACCCAACCAATGACATGTCATAAGTCCTGTAAGCGCCTCGGCCACCATATTCTGTTCCCAGAAAACAATTTACATCTTCGTCTCTATTGAGATACAATTAATCCTTATAAAAAAAATATTTATCCGCAATGGGTAAAATCCAGTATTTGTCTACAAGATTTTGTATACATTCAAAATGTTGTGTAATAAATATATTATATTAATATTTGAAATTCATATTTGTATTATAAATTAATCACAACCTTCTCTATTACAAACTAGTAAATATGAAATGACACTTCCTATTATACATCTAAGAGATGATATACTTTGAAGGTAATGGAGTGCAACTCGATACGTTAAACTATATTTGATGAGGTTTGTTGTGTAGTGTATACATGAATAATATTATTTACGTTAAATTTAGATGTAAATATCTTGTTATGAAGGATCTGGCGTATACAGAATACGATTAATTGAGATGAATTATAAACGCGAATTGCATTTTTAAAGTTGTCTTAGTCAATACATTACACGAGAAAACAAAGTCGAAGAATAATTCAACGTGCTTATTAATTAATAGAAAAGTAACCATCACGCCGTCTCCCCGAAGTGGTAGGTTGAAAGAATGGACTGCCACACTTTAACCGATGCGGCTCTCCATCCTTCTCTTTTCGCCGCCGCGAGAGACCCGGTGTGATGGGTTGCGAACCTCATCGCTACCAACAGGAATCTCCCGCGCACTCTACGATCGTCCAACTTCCACAAAATAAATCTAAAACAAATAATATAAAATACAATGATATAAAATAAAATAACAAAATAATTAATAGAAGGTTCTTATAAATCAGCGAGATGCTAAAATAATTAAAGGGATCCCTTCAAAATAAATTGTATATAAAAATATCACCAAATTAGTGAGAAAAACCCTTTTAAGTTCATTTATCTTCGAAAGAAGTAAATTTATTTAAAATTATTACAAAAGAAAACCTCTCTTTCCTAGAAGTTTTATTACACTGTTTTATTACACTATTATTTTCCTAAATATTTAATTTTGAACATATAAAAACCGTTTTCATTCTAATCGAAGGTGACCTCCATATACTTATACCGGAAGATAGAGGTCACCTCCGAAACATTGTCATGTATAAATATTTTTATTATTTTATAAAGATATTTAATGAACTTAAGTGGAAAATAAACAGTGTTGTGTTTCGAATTCCAAATATATTTCGGTACATTTTCGCTTATATCGCAGGACTGATATGTAACATATGGATATGGAGTCTCGCAGTATAGAGGAAAATGCGGCTTGTTTAAAGAGGTCTACATCCAGCAGCGGAGAGACGGCTCGGGAGAAACGTAGAGACAAAGATGGATATTCAAAAGTTTAATTAATTGATCTCGTTTAATTCTGCATTCTTCCACCGAGGCAGGGTAGCGTGAGGGCATTTTCTAATGTCGTACAAGATCCTAAAGGGTAGAATTACAAGTCTCGCCAAGTGCAAAGACAATGGTCCAGAACTTGGATCTGAGACGAAACATTAATTCACGCACTCAAAACTACTCGTATATGCATCGTTTAACTCGGCCCGACACGTTTTGGCGGCAATCCGAATAAAAGCGCGGGAATTTCGAGTGGAATTTCATGTGTCGGGGCGCTCCGAGTTGTTTTATGGGTTCAGGCGGGTCGGGTCAGGGCTGGGTCGAGGCGTTTTGATGCCCAAACCGGCCAAATTGACACGAAAGATTTTTTTATTTATTAGTCACGTAAACATGTTTTTTCCCTCACTCAAGCAAGCTAAATGCATACAACTTCGGAAAGTGATAAAACGATTGTAAATATTGGCCGGATATTATTGTGCAGTTGTTTATATATTGATATTATTTGTTATATTTTTGTAACACCTGATGATGTCAACATTGTTTGATGAAACAGCTGTCGTAAAATAAAATACAATTGTGATGACAAAAACAAAGTTTTCTTATTAAATTTTTTATTAAAATGTTAAAGTATCATAGTGTTTCGGCCAAAACAATTGACTATTATAATATATTGTTTATTACAAAAATATAAGTGAATTTTTTTGGCTTTAACTTAATAAGCATCATGGAAAATTTGTAAAACAAAATTTATTTGAAATTTTTTTTAATAACAATAGAAATTGGAAAAAAAATTATTTAGATTTTTTTACGATTTAAGACAGTTTTTTCCACTTTAAGTTTATTTTTAGTGTTAGTTTTCGGAGGCTTAACACCTTCATCATCGGGAGAACGATATAAACTTCAGTTTAGTTTATATCGTTCTTACGATGTTGAAGTGTAAAGCCTTCGAAACATGTCAAATAGTGTTTTAATTCATAAAATCTTCGTCATTATGGAATTCCACAGTGTTAACGCTTTAAGTTTGTCTAATTTATTATTATTATTAATAAATGGTAATTATTATATTAAAGGTGCTTTGCTTAAAAATGTATAAATTAAGTGTCAGCATACAGTAACAAAAATGTTAATTGAAATATAAATTACCGATCCATTTGTATTATGTCATTTCACTAGCATTTGATAATGCCGAAACTTTTCCATAAAATATAATAAAACTTCTAGGAAACAGACGTTCTCGTTTGAATTAATTTTTTAACATAGAGTTTCACATTATTGTTTAAGAAACAATAAATATTTACTTTAATGAATACACAGAATAAAATAAATTAGTGTTGAAACCTGTAAGCTAAATTTAATAATTAATCTACAATTTTATTTAAAGTACAAATGATGCACATTTTTCATTATTATTTTATACAAAAATTATAATACCATGGAATATTATATCAATTTCAAATACAAGATTAACTGCAAACTCGGAGTCTAGCACCGTGAATAAAAGATGCATCCAGCACCAAAAAGTGAGTGTTAACAGTTCAAGTCCTTTAACCGCTCCTGGCAGGAGTTTTCCCAAAGCAGACTCCGTGACGCGATTCGTCTTAGAGAAGGCGTGAAATCAAATTAATTCATTACACGTAATACCAGAGGAATGATAAATTTCTAGAATGATAATGATTGCTATTTATGGCTCATACATAGAACGAGTATACCAGACAAACACAACTCGTTAGTAACATAATACGCTATATTAGAAAATAATTAATAGAACATAAAGTAATTTAAAATATATTCTATTTAAGCAAAATGAAATAAGTTAAGAAATGAGTGTGGAACGGATGAAGGTGTAATGAACAAAATTAAGAAAATATCGCTGCGTTGGTTCGGATATATGGAGCGCATGGATGGAGAAAGAATGGTTAAGAAAGTATACGTAAGCGACGTAAATGGAGTACGGAGTCGAGATGGACCGAGGAAAACATGACCAAATTAATCAAAATTTAAAGGTGGTGGAAGAATCAACGTGCATGTATGACTTATTGTATGATTAAGGAGGAAGCTAACGAGGTGCGTCAGGGTAGAGTAGTGTGGCGGTCCATTCTGTCTGCCCACCCCTGCGGAGAAACGGCACGATGGTTAGTTTGTTTTGTTATTAAATTAGAAATTTATTTGCGATTGCGGTTACACAATGTCATTATGTTATAAATAATTGAAATATATCATTTACTCTCTGTTCACCCGTTTTGGCTCGCTGCCATATTTTTGTTACTTTCGCCAATATTTCTTATGCTTATATGGTATTTCTTCTTCTACTGTTCTCAGTAGCCATGTCTCCTTACTCTCTGGTCACTATGTTTTCGTTGAGTGACTCTCACCAATCTTATTCATCCAACTGGAATTATGTTATAATGTGCTAATTGGTGGTGGTTGAATATAATAATTTACCGTCAAACCTCAAAAAGAACTTTATATTATGGCTGGGTAGTCCGAAACATGTTTGATATTTAATTTTAATTTGTTTAAAAAGTGAGTGTTGTATACAAAGCATATAAAAAAAATTAAATTTTTATTTTAAATTTAAAGATTATTCAAAATATTTGTAATAACAAAAGCATAAACATTCCAAACTAAATCTTTATGACATCTGTCCAAACTGACCATATTTGCATTTTTTTAAAATATTTTAAATATTTATATAATATCTATAACTGATGAAGGCTGTTTAGTCCGAAACATTAAACATCTACCACACAAAGTTATGGCGAACATAGAAGAAAAGTGACAATTGTTCACAATGGAAAAATAATGAAGCTCTGCTTATCCGAATTCAATGGGAATATTTTTTTTGCATAAATTTTAACTATTTAAAAAATGTCCTGGTGAATGGCATCTGAGGGTTCCCATTTCTCTGATAAAAGTTAATGTTGCCTAGGGGTACGGAATACTTTGGTAAAAATATATTTCTCTGTTTACTAGAGTTACTGTCCTTGACGGAGTAGGACGGAGATATACTTATTTAGTTTTCTCAGTATGGAATATTATGCGTTATAAAAAAAAAAAAATTTCCGGTAAGAAATAAATTGTTTGTATTGGATATATAATACAATATCTGTGTGTATTTTATGTCTACTCTATAAATTGCAGCATTGCAAATCTAAGGCGCTCCTCGTACCAGTCGCTGGCAGTTCCTACCCTCTTATCTCAAGTTCTACCCACTTCCCGAGCATTGTGTCGAACGACGGTTAGAACCCTTTTGTGCTAGGTCACAACGAGATGAATCTGTAGAAAGCCCCATGGCGTAACATTTTTTTTATATGGTAGATAGTAAAGTATTTACAATATTTATGTCTTACTTAAAAAAATACACTTTATACGCAAAACAATATATATTTGTTGGGTTCAAAGAAAAAATATAGAAGTTGTTTTATATACCTATTTAAGTAAATAAAATAAATATTGTACGTTGTTCGCTGCTAAATTTCGCATTCTATTAGGCCGGATCTTTAATGTTGTAGTTAATCAATGGCCAAGCTGGAGCTTTTAGCTTGCACGAGATGTAAATGGACAGGAATAAGCTTCGAGAAATAACAGGGCGCTGTCCTATATAAAGCAAAAAAGAACAGAAAATTATATTATTAATTTCAGAAGATTTTAAAGATTTTCTAATAACCGTAATGTACGGAAAAATTGACAATATACAATTATATACTAAACAAAGAATCCGAAAGATAAACTTTCGAAAACATGGTGCTTAAGCAGTGGAGCTTAAAACAGTTTTACGTATTTTGAACATGTTTCTATTTTTATCGTTTCGTGCGCGGATAATTGAGAAAGTTTTCGTTATTCACAAGAAGGTCACGTGGGTAAGAAAGTGGAAAATTTAAATATTTCCTAACCAGCAATAGGAGCCTACTCCGTTTAATAGCACGAACAAGAAGAACAAACAAATTCCGACTTCCATTAAGAAGATAAACAAGGGAGAGACGATGTTGTGTGCGGGGAACCAAATTATTCAAAGAAATGGAACATACTACACAGGAAAGGAAAATGTTGAAAGAAGTAGTCAAAAATTAACATTATTTTTCATTCTCACAAATAAGTAATGAGTAAGAAAAAGTGCTGTGACTCTTATACGAGATACGGTTGACTCTTTAGCATAAAATACATTTCATTTTATATGGTAAACCAACTTATTCGACGTATGTCACAAATTATTATTTAAATTTTGGATTCATTATTGACACATTTTTTTTTATAAACGTTCATATTGTATTACCGAGGAAGACGTGGGAAGATCAAATCAATTAAATATTAAATGTCGGTCACGTGAGAGTCGGAGAAATCGACGTGTGGGCATTACACGATGTCTCAATGTCATGTTGAGAGGAATGTTGAAGAAACGAAAGAAGGAAAGAACAGCGTGACGGTTCATTATTTCTGCCTACTCCATACGACGAAAATAGAGACGGCATGATGGTTAATTAGTTAGTTAGTTTTCATATTAAATATATATGTGGTGGCTTGTAATTGGCTTAAAACATATTTTTCTTTTTGTATTTGTATATGTCTACAGTAATCACTCTTTATTAATCCAATTATAAATAATATTAAATATTTATTTATGTACTCGCTTTCACTTTTGTTGTGGTTTCATATATGAAAAACTTTTGAAAAACATTGTATTTTCAAAACATTGTTTGCACTCTTCACAAAAATGCTTCGGACCGCAGATAGCCTTCAGAAGTGTAAAACATTTAACAATAAATTTTGCAACAAGTGATGTCTATGATCCAAAACATGTTTGTGAAAAGTAAAAAGTGTGCTATATTTTTTGAAAGCAAAAAAAAAAGTTTATTAAATGTTAAATATACGTCGATTGCCATGTATGGCCTCGAAACTGTAACACTGTCTGAAAAAACAGTGCAAAAAAATGCGAGACCATTTTAGGAATAAGCCTTAGAGAGTCAGAAACGAAGCAGTGAGAGAAAAAACAAATGTCATTGGACTTGGCTGGACGTAGCAAAACGTTCGTATGAAAAATTGACAAAAAGACTGCTAACTTGGATACCATGGACAGCAAACAGAAGTGCAAGGCGACCGTAATTATGGTAAAAGGATGACCTGAACCGTACGTCGGCATATCCCGGATGCAGTAAGTAAGAAACAGGGTTGCATGGAAGCAAATGGAGGAGACCTTTGTTCAGGAGTGGACGCGAATAGGCTAAAGAAGAAGTATACGTATGAAATAGAAATTTAGCTATATATAGTGCAAACAAATCAGTCATGTTGATTATAAAATGTAAAAATATTGAGATATTAGAAGTCTATCTTTTCTTTCTACTACCCTAGAAAAACAAAATCATGGTAAGTTAGATCTAGAGATAATATTATAAATATATGTAAAATAAAACGTTCTTTCTTCGATTGAAAAGTTCACTTAATAACATGTATTTATTCTGCTCTTTTACACTAATAGCCGGATTAAGCGACTTAGAAACTAACAAGACAGAGCAAATATTTTTTCGAGTGAAATGTTTCAACGATGGCGGGAAAATTGGAGTGACGGGTAGAATTTTCTTGTTCTTTGGGACTGTTATGATAAAAGCCGCGCAGTGTCAGAGGAAAAGTTTCTCTTTGTCGGGAAAAAATCTCGCCTTTTGGGAAATCTCCGTAAAAACACACTCTGGCAAAGTGTTCCGAAAACAGACGCTGTAGAAGTGAGTGTTGTATGTCATTCGCGTACATTTATGTCCATATAAAATTCATAACACCCTCAAACACACGCTGTCTACTATGGTTCGTGATAACATTTGTATTACTTAGAGATTAAAGGTTCTATAACTGTTTCATATTCATATTGTTCATAAATTATTTTAGATTTATTCATGAATTTAATAACAAATACAACATGTAAATGAATCACACACCTACTAGTTTTCATCAACGTAAATTCAAAATTGTTTTAAGGGGTTACGCCCCCCTGAAATTTTCAAAAAATCAGAGGAGATCAAATGAAATTAGAAGACATCCCAGCAACAAATAAAATACCTTATGTACGGTTCAGGAATCACAGACTAAATGTAATTTAAAAAACTTTGATTTAAAGACGCTGACGTCATGCTTTTTTCTATTGATTTTTTCTCGTTTTTTTCAAAACCGTGTTAACGATATCTCTCGATTTATTCATCCGATTCGGTTGAAACTTACAACAGTTATTTTCCATAATATTATTTACAATGTGACGTATGCTTTTTTGATTGCGTGTCATGTTTTAAAGTTATAAATTTTATACATCAAAATTTCAATAAAACTTTAAGTAACTTTTTTAAGCAGGTTAAGATTATTTTATTATACGAGTATATAATGGTTGTGTTAAAAAAAGTTTATTTTTATACCTACTTTTCCGAGCGCCAAGGTGCCGTAAACAGACCCCTTAAATAAACAGAATTTGTTATCAGAAAAAATAAACTTTTATTTAGATTTTTTTTGTAATACGGTAAAGAGAGCTACATAAATGCGTATTTAAATTTTTGTCTGGCTTAACATTGCTGATAAACTATGGTATATTATACGTACGAGTAATATTTTGCACACTCTAGATTTTTAAGAACACGAAAAAAATTTGCCCAATACTAACATTTTAATACACTTTGGAATTGAAAAAAAAAAGGTTTTTAATTTCCCACTTAAATATTAAGAATACTTAATAAAATATTTATTAATAATTTTTTTTGGAGAATTACAATAAAAATCTTTTAAATATTAAGCTTTAATTATTTATTGTTTCTGTATTTAAAAATAATCTAATATCGTTGTTTTACTGTATGTATGTTGTTTGCTAGGCAAAATAAAACTGAATTCCACAGAAAACTCGCTTTGAGAAAAATCTTCGAATTTATTATGACAATACAAAACATCGAAGGCCTTATTGTTTTCAAAGAAATATATCTTCTAAAATTAAATAGAAAACGAGAGAACGCAGACCCGGAGCGATTCGCCAAGTCTGGATAATTCATACAACTTTCCAGAATAAAAAAAAAAACGGAACGAAAACTTTATCGTCTTGACGAAATATCGCTTTTTAGCGGAATGGTTTTATGATGCAGTCAAAAAGAATTCCGGATTCTCGCGGTACTCTGAACAAATGGTGGTTTAGTTCGGGGAAAAGTTTCGGTCGGAGCCGCTATCGGCGAAGTTGTTCACTCGCACGCGGAGTTCTGCGGTTTCGGCACTGGGAGCGAAAGAGACGAAGCAAAACCGTATATTTCAATTTCAATTAAGGAAATTCGCAGCATTGCTATCTACTTCATTATACGGTGGATCAGGATTCAAGTAGCTTTGCCATGGTAATGGTATTTCATATACAAATGGAATATTTTATGCTAATAAATCTGTATTAGACTCTCTCATCGACCGTGGTTTTCAAACATTATCTTAGACTACTCAAATTAATATGTTTTTTTTTACATTATATATATATATATATATATATATATATATATATATATATATATATATATATATATATATATATATATATATATATATATATATATATATATATATATATATATATATATATATATATATATATATATATATATATATATATATATATATATATATATATATATATATATATATATATATATATATATATATATATATATATATATATATATATATATATATATATATATATATATATATATATATATATATATATATATATTAAATTATGTGTTAAATTATTTTTCTTTGTTATTTTATTTTATATTATTGTATTACAGATAATTTGTTTTAGATTTATTATGTAGACGTTGAACGATCGAAATGTGCGCGGGAGATGCCTTTTGGTGGCGATGAGGTTCGCAACCCATCACACCGCGTCTCTCGCGATGGCGAAAAGAGAAGGATGGAGTGCCGCATCGATTTAAGTGTGGCAGTCCATTCTTTCTGCCTACCCTTTCGGGGAGACGGCGTGATGGTTAGTTAGTTAGTTTATATATATATATATATATATATGAATTATTCAACAATTACGGTAAAAAAACAATTAAATAATATTCCACATAAGGCTTATTCAAATATGAATTGATGAAGGAACAACTGCGCTGGGCTGGTCACTTCGTCAGAATGCCTGAGACAAGACTCCCAAGGAAGATTATGCACTCTCAGCTACCCAAGGGAAACGCTCACACGGTGGCCAGAGGAAACGATTTAAGGAATCTCTTAAAGGAAACCTACAAAAGACTGGCATTGACTGTGATTGCTTAGGTGGAGAACAGCAGTACAAAAAAGCCCACGAGACTTTGAAGCACAGCGCAGAGACGACGTTGCAGAGAGGAGGAGGAGGAGAAAGGAGAGACCACCGGGAGACGGTGACGGCTATATATGAGTCCAGGATCGGGCTCTTCAGTCTCATGCAGACTCACAACCGTGAAGGACAGTTTTCCTCGGACACGAGGGACAGCCGATGATGATGATGATGATGAATGAGGATCCTAAATTTAAAGTTAATCAGATAATCTAACGATTCAACTGAAATTTCTCAATGGAAGTTCATCAAAGAAAATGAAGGTTTTTAATAATTACTTTCACTGCTTGTCTTTATTTCGATTGCGACCAATTTCAGCAGACTAGCTGGCTTCGATATACTGGTCTGACCACTGACTAGTCTGTCGATGCCAGTTAAACTTGTGAAACCGGTCGCAATCGAAATAAAGACAAATCGTGGAAGTGGTTATTTAAAAACATATTTTTTTAAAGTTTTATCGGAGTTTACAATTAAAATATCATATCAATCAAATCTTAATTACCGATTTATCGTTTATTGAACAAAGAAATAAAACTTCATATTAAACAATTACAACGAATGATAACGTCAGTTTCTAGAAATTTTATAATAATTTAAGGAAATGACATGCTTTGCTGTTTAAGGCAACATTTGATAATGTCTTATACAGGCGAAACATGTCATTCCCAAAAATTATAATAAAACGTTTTCATTCGTATTAATCATTAAAAATCGACCACGTGATGAGTCGGAGAAATTGACTTGCGTGCATGACACATTGAAATACAAATACTTTTCAAATACTTTTCCTGATCTCTGGAAACTTTCCAGGATCAGTCCTATTTTCAAGAGCGGCGCAAAAGAGTCGGTCGAAAACTATAGACCTGTAGCGATACTGTCGGCTCCAGCCAAGCTATTTGAATTTATTTTACACAAATTTATATTTCCCAAAGTAGAACCCCACATTATAACAGAACAACATGGGTTCAGGAAGGGGCGTTCTACTGAAACTAATCTCATGGTATTCACAGAACACATATCAAAGGTCTTGAATAAAGGTCACCAAGTTGACTGTTCTTATAATGATTTCTCAAAGGCCTTTGATACTGTGAACCATGACATTCTGATAGAAAAGCTATCTCAAATTGGATTCTCCTCTCAGTTGATGATGTTTTTCATTAGTTACCTCAAGGGGAGAAAACAATTCGTCTCATACGGAATTTTTCAATCGGAACCTTTTCTTGTATATTCAGGGGTGCCACAAGGTTCAAACTTAGGGCCACTCCTCTTCACCATCTTCATAAATGATATTGCGAAGGTGATAAACTTCTCGCGATTTCGTTTATTTGCCGATGTCTTCGCCTTCAGTCGGATATCAATAATATTGTTAACTGGAGTCACAGTAATCAAATGCAATTCAATGTCTCCAAATGCGTTATGCTATCATTTACTAGAGCATTGAGAACTATATATCATAGATACACAATGAACAACCATCAACTGGCACATGTATCTACGATGAAGGATCTCGGAATCATCTATGAGAGTAGGCTGACTTTTCGTGCACATATAGAGAGGATTTGTGGCATTGCACTGAGGATGTTGGGGTTCATCGTCCGGACCGGAAGGGTTTTCAGGGATCCCAATGTGTTCAGAGTCCTATACAACGCATTGGTTCGGAGCAGGCTCGAAGGTGGTTCTGTGATATGGAGTCCTCACGAGGCGAGATATTCCGTTATGCTGGAGAGGGTTCAGAAAAAATTTCTGAGGTATCTCTACATGAGGGAGTATGGTAGCTATCCGTGGCTCTATCCCACGGCATTTCTTTTGGGAATGCTTGGAACCAATTCTTTACAGCTTCGAAGAGATGGACATTTAATAACCCATTTCTTCAGATTAATTAGGGGATACTTCGAGAACTCGGCCGTACTGGAGGATGTTGGTCTTTTTGTCACCAATAGATATCTCCGACAGCGACAGCACAGATTGTTTTACCTACCGGCCGCCAGAATCAATCTGCCTCTGGTGACACCGGTGGGAAGAGCAATTAGTCTGCTGAACGCGGTCTCCTCGGAGATCGACGTCTTTCATGTTAGTGAAAGTACGTTCAGGGGGCAAATACTATTGACTTTAGAAATGTCGAACCATCTCTAATGCGTTCCTGGTATTTTGCTGTAATATTTTTATGATATTTTACCTGTACTTAATAGATGCCTTAAACATTTTCCTGTTTGTAATGTCTATTAATTTAATAAACTGATTTGATTTGATTTGATTTGATTGAATGAATGATGAAGAATTAAGAGAAGTAGTATGTCTTTATAGAAAGGTATAGGGTTTCGTTATTTTTGCCGACCCCATCTGGGAGACGACTTATTTGCTTGTTACTTAGTTTAATTATAATAATATTTTAGCATTGTAAAACTGTCTATAGTTGAGGGTTAAATTTCGCATTCTTAATTAAAACGTTTCATAATTATGATTAAATCTGTCAAAACATGGACCAAGTTTCCATATCAGAATGGCGTCATAGACGTCACGTCCTCCCCTAAAGCCCACGTCGTAAATATAAACCAATTACCTTTATGAAGTACTGTAAACAGGTAAGAACACCGCCCCTTTCTTCGGGCGCCTCACGACACGAAATTTATCTTTTTAATTAATTTTAATACAAACTTCTTAGATTTTATGAGCTCTGCCGCGAATAGATTGTATTCATGTTAACAATTTATAACTATAAAAGCAACTTATTAAAATATTTTTGTTTAAACTTATTAATAACTCTACTGGGCGAGTGGAGAGGGATATTGAAAGAAAGGTTGGGGCAGGCAACAAAGTGAATGGTGCACTTAAAGTTGTCATCGCAAACAAAAACCTATCCAAAAAAGCTAGAATGACAGTGCACAATGGTTTTCTTCTACCGACCCTTATGCATGGAAGCGAAGCATGGAACTGGCAAAAGAAGAATGAAAGTAGAATAAATGCAGTAGAAATGAGATCTCTTAGACGAATGTATGGATACTCTGTGTATGATAGAGTGTCGAATGAAAATATTATATAAGAAGTGAATACGGTGCGAATGATGGTGTTTAAACAAAATAATGAAAGGATCATTAAGATGGTTTGGACATATGGAAAGAATGAATGAAGAAAGAATGGGAAAAAAAATATATGTAAACAATGTAAATGGAACCAGAAATAGAGGAAGACCGAAGAAAGCGTGGCACGATCAAATAAATCAAATATTGAATGTCGGCCATGTGAGGATTCAGAGAAATCGACTCGAGTGCATGACATGATGTATGAATGTTGAGGAAGCGAGAGAAATATGCCAGGAAAGAAAAGTGTGGCAGTCCATCCTTTCTGCCTACCCATTCGGAGAGACGGCGTGATGGTTAGTTAGTTAGTTATAACTTTACCTTATGACAAAAATGTTTACTCCGTTTAAGAAATATGCATTAAATTAGCAAGATTTAAAATAAATCATGGTTTTTTTTATTGTTTTACCATTAATAAAAAGTACGTATTCTAGAAGTTTTGGTATACTTTACGGGAATGACATATTTCGCTTTGCTTAGGCATTATCAATTACTGTACTGGAGTAAGAAGCAAATTAATAACTAACTAACTAACCATCACGTCTCCACGAAAGGGTAGGCAGAAAGAATGGACTGCTACACTTTAACCGATGCGGCACTCGCACTCCATCCTTCTCTTTTCGCCCCCGCGAGAGACGCGGTGTGATGGGTTGCGAACCTTATCGCCACCAATAGGCATCTCCCGCTCACACTTCGATCGTAAAAAATCCACAAAATAAATTTAAAACAAATAATTTAAAATACAATGATACAAATTTTTTTTTTCCTGGTTAATCCATTCTTTAAATATATTTAATATCTCATACGTATGTTAGAAGAGCCCTCAATCTAAGTAGACTTAAGAAAACGTGACTGTACTTTGAGAAGTCGGCGTGTGTGCATGACGTGTATGAATGTTGAGGAGCCTAGAGAGTTTTGTTAGTATTGAAGGGAATGGGGGTTCATTATGTCTGTGTAACCCTTCGGAGAGACGCCGTCAGGTTTAATTATTTTACTACATAGGGATGTGCTTGGTATTGTTGGTGCAACAATGCCAAAAGTTAATCATTGCACGGAACTTGAAGATTGAAGTATGCCTTAGGTCTTAACTACTTCAGAAGCCAGAATTCCGTAAGTAGGTCAATTAATATCATTATTATTAATTGCAATAAATTGTTGCATCACGACAGAGCAGCGGTATAATCGCTGAATTAAAAAGAACATTAAAATAAATTTAGTCCATGGTTTTGGCCGAAACACTATGATACTTCAACATTATTAACTGTTAAATTTAAACGCTGTTTGTGGTATCACAATTTTATTAAATTTTTTGCAAGAGCTGTTTCGTTAACCTATGTTGACATCATCAGGTGTTACAATAATTTTTTCAACTATTAAAATGAATTTTCATGAATGGGTTAGAAATTGAATGTGAACAGGATATTATTATATATACCTATTTGCTCTCTTCATCTATTGAATATTTGCATTAAGTCGTTAAAAATGCTGAATTCATAAATAACATATGTCAAAATGAATTAAAAAAAATTTTTTTTTTACGTGTGTCAAAACTGACCACATTCATGAAAATTTTGTTTACATATTTATTTTTTGAATACAATATTTAACTACAATGACATAGGGCTTCTGAATCCCGAAACATATTTGTTTTCATATTTAATTTTTAATTTAATTTGTATTTTAAACAAAGTGTTGTTTTACAAAGTAAAAAATATTGGTAAAATCAAATCAAATAAAATCTAATTCAATCAGCTTTTTATTCAAAAGACATTACAAACAACATATGCCTTTTGAGATGCCTTTTGGTGGCGATGAGGTTCGCAACCCATCACACCGCGTCTCTCGCGATGGCGAAAAGAGAAGGATGAAGTGCCGCATCGATTAAAGTGTGGCAGTCCATTCTTTCTGCCTACCCTTTCGGAGAGACGGCGTGATGGTTAGTTAGTTAGTTTAAATGTTGAAGGCATCTATTGAGTATAGGTAAAATATTATATACATACAACATAATATCAGAAACGCATTAGAGATGGTTCGACCTTAGAAAGCCAAGATACTTTCTAAAGTCGAGAGTATTTGTCCTCTGAACGTACCTTCACTAATATGAAAGACATCGAGCTGAGACCGCGTTCAGCAGACTAATTGCTTTTCCCAGCGGTGTCACCAGAGGCAAATTGGTTCTGGCGGCCGGTAAATAAAACAATCTGTGTTGTCGCTGCCGGAGATATCTATCAGCCGAGTTCTAAATATATAGACCTTACTACTACCATTCATACGTGCAAGTAGAAGGAATAACTTATAAAAAGAACTCGAAATTCGAACTAGGACAATTAGGGTACGGCCACACCGAAGCGCCAGAATAGGAGTCAAGATGAACACCTGGCGAACCAACGTATGGCGTACTATGGGAACGGCCACATTATTATACGCTTTGCACCACAGTGCGTGACAACAGGCCACCTGTGTCTTGATTCCTACTCTGGCACTCCGGTGTACCCTTACGCAAATAACACAGCGAAGCTATGAGCGGAGCGGCGCGCAAGGCGCTGCTGCTTCGAGCGGAGCGAAATGAGCTTACGCTTCGCAAACCGCTTCGCTTCACTGTGTGTACTCTCATTTGGTCTTAGGCCACGAACACAGTGAAGCTATGAGCGGAGCGGTGCGCAAAGTGTTGGACAGCAACAAAACTGCACACGTATAATCAAATGAGAGTAAAGCGAAGCGTAAGCTCCTTTCACTCCGTTCGAAGCAGCGCCGCTTTGCGCGCCGCTCCGCTCAGAGCTTCACTGTGGTCGTGGCCTTAGTATCGCGAGTTTTCAATAATGTGTGGTCTTTTGAAGAGGGATGTGAATCAAAACCCTTTCCTGAAAACGGCTTGATTCGTGAATGTGGTTCCACAATATTAATTTGTCTCTTATACACGTACAGACTGTACAAGAATATCAATATGATTCCACGTGTACCAATTATATATGATTATTCGCCAATGTATAGAAATCATTCTACAATATGTAGGCAGTTTAGATTTTGAAATATACATCGGTTTGATGTAAAGGGAATATCAGATATCAAAACCCTCTATCGTCCCTAGTCTTATCTACCCTCTTACACTGTTATGGTGAGTGCTTAATTCCACTGTGATGGTAAATAAAATGTCCCAGAATAGAGACAAAATCCTGAAGCGACGAGATGATTACGTTAGTAGTAGGTGTATTATCATTATAAATACCACCATTTGTATAAAGCACATAACATAATAAAAGTACATCAAGTTGGGAGTATTCGGTCTAGTTGGTATACAATAGCAGTTAAACAAGTGTACTATATGTGTATGAAACTAAAGTTCAAAAGCGTGATTGTATTAGTACTGAGTAGTTTGAAGAGCAAACTAACGAAATAACCAGTTTAACTAAGTGCTCCAAAAGTAACCGTACGTAATAAACGTGCGCGAATAGCCCAGGTCTTTGTTAAGGGATCCATTAGATAATTCAATGAAGGCAACCTAACAGCGCGGGTGTATTGGACTCTGCTTTCCATGGGGCTAAAAAAAATCTTCAAATGTTTGCTAAAAGAGACATTGAAAAGACATGAATAGATATTTTTCTACAAGTAAATGTCAAGAACATACACCATTTTAAGTCTGTGTTCTTTTATTAAAATTATTGTACATTCGTCGTTAAAACAATTGAACTAATATAAACACGTTTCTAGGTTTTAACGATACACATAGTTATAATAATATCTACTATATAACAAACGTCTTTCTTGGTACAATAAATAAACAAAGAAATTAAATGAAGAAAATTTTTCAATACATCAATCAATCAAATCAGTTTATTTTCTCAAAAAACATTGTACCAAATCGCATAACCACCTTCGAGTCTTAGCCAAATCAAAGAATTGTATAGAATATTTGGATTTCTAAAATTCTTTTTAGTCCGAAATGATGTAGCTCAACATCCTCAGTGCAATGCCACAAATTCTCTGATCATGGTTCCCGTTGCATTCCCGTCCATTTTTTAAATATAAAAAAAGTATTCTATTTTTGTTATAGTGCTTGTTTTCTCGAAGTATTGTTGTTTTTTTATGGATAAGACATGTTTTGCCTTAATAAGGTTTTATAAAATATCGCAATATCACATTTGATAACGCCTTAGCAAGGCAAAACTAAAATATAATAAAACTTTACAGTGGAACTTCTCATAACGAGCACCTCTCATACCGAGTAATTCGCATAACGAACAAAACAGATTGTGAAAAAAATGCTCCTATAACGAATGACATTTCGCATAACAAGTGACATAGAAAGAGGAAGTCCCAACTTCACGTCAAAGAGAGTGTCTTTGGCCAATACCATTGGACTAGAGGTGGATAACAACGATATTTATGGGATTGTGGAAGAACACAGTCAAGAGCTGACCACCGAAGAGCTATAGACATGCTTTGTGTTTCACAGTAAGAAGTTATGGAGGAGTTTTATAATAGTAAACACGATTATTTAGTGGTTTGACTTGGATTTAATTTATATAAATGGTGACAAATTTGTTTCGCCTTGCGAGGGCATTCTCAAACAACTGAACCTAATCGCCAAACAGTGTGTCCTTATATTGAAATTAGAAATCTTAAGGGTGGGGGAGAAAGCGTATAATGCAAATTTATGAGTTGTTCAATAAAAAAAAATTAAGGTTTTTCTTCGAACTAATTATGGGTGATAAGTAAATTTACTTTTGAGGATTCATTGTATTTAATATAGAATTTTATATCATTGATCAAAAAAAACATTTCCTAACAAAACATGTGTCACTTTTATTCAAATATGAATAAACACAACAGAGTGAATGCAAGTGCGAAATAAACACTTATTTTATATTATATAAAAATAAATCAAAATAACATAGTCTTCTTCTTAGCATAAATGGCAATAAAACTTAATATATCACAGAAGTAGCGCTTAAAAGGCCTATATCACCTCTTTATCTTGCTTTAATAGTGGAAGATTTTTGCGACTTTGTCATTTCTAGGGGCGTCGGGTGTTATTGTAACATCACACGTGGAGGTACCTTCCTTGCTTCCAATAACATAGTAAACGTGCTACACATTTTCTCGTGTGGAAAGTAACAATTATCCTTATCCTTGAATGACTTAATGACATCCCAGCATTATTAAGAAGGGAGTGCGCGTCAGTTTACAGTCAGGAGAGTCAGAGTTAAAAGGAGGAATAGTAACCAAGGGCGAGCAATCTCGTAATAAGATACTTAACGAGGGAAGCACTCGAATACAAAGCGAGAACTTTGATTGGGATATACTTGAAACGAATGAATTCAACACTAAAAGTAAATGGAACATTCGAGTATAAAAATGACCGCCGGCCGGTTCCGTACTAAAACAGGGAAGAGTTTGAGTAAGTAATTGAGTTTTTAGGTACACATCTTATTCTGTAAAAAAAAAATTTAGTTTTCATTCAAATTAAAAACAAAATAAATAAAAACTGTAAATTAGGGAACTAAAATATTACTCGGAATCAAATTAAATACGTAATATTGATTTTTGATACACTTGTAGTCTTAATAATGGGCAATTTCTAAATTATGATTATTTTATAAATTAAAACACATTTAATTTATAAAATGTATGGAATATGTATGGAACTGGAAAAAGAAGGATGAAAGTAGAATAAATGCAGTAGAAATAAGATCTCTTATACGAACGTGCAGGTACTCTATGTATGATAAAGTATCGAATGAAAATACAAGAAGTGAATGTGGTGGGAATGATGATGTTATGAACAAAATAATAAAGGATCAGACTATAGAAAATAATAAAAACAGAAAGAATGAATGGTAAATAAAATATATGTTATCGATGTAAATGGAACGAGAAATAGAGGAAGACCGAGGAAAACGTGGCACGATCAAATTAATCCAAAATTGATTGACGGCCGAGTGGGGAGTCAGAGAAATCGACGCGCGTGCATGACACGATGTATGAATATTGAGCTTTTTGCCTTCGGGGAGACGGCATGATGGTTGGTTAGTTAGTTAAAACACTTTTTTTTTGATTTTCGTGTTATTTTTCTGCTCTGAGAAATTAGAGAAATTTAATAAACTCAAAAGTGGAAAAAAAAAATTAATTCACAAAAAATCCGTTTTGATATTGATGAAAATGTTTAATTTCTAAAAGTTATTTTTATGTGACATGGGTTTGATGTTTTACCTTACTACCAGAGCGAAACATATGGACCCCATTTTTTTATTATTATCAATAGCAATCCCAATATCTGGGATATAAATTGAGAATCACGTTGAAATATTACAAATATTTATTTTTTTAAATACCAATAACCAAACTTAAAATCGCGTAAAAAGGAAATTCTTTACTATTTCTTTAAAAAAATGGCAATTCATTCCATTATGCCCAATTAAATAAAAAATGTAAATTAACAATGGAAAATAAAAATTATAAAGACCGTTCCCGTATCAGTAAATCTAGTCGGTGTAATACGTTCCGTATAAAATATGCATCTTTCTTGTCCATGACAGGAAAAAACAACACTTTTATGTATATCCGTTTAATTTCCTTCGAGATCGCGCCCGCAAACTTGCGTATAAACTTTATTTCTTCCCGAGCTTGTAATAAGAAAGCCTCATGTACACATTCAAAAATAGATTTCTAAAAAAAAGACAATTGGAGAATCCTTCCGGTGTAATTGATATTCTGTAACAAAATTTTGATTGGTTATTGATTTTGAAAATATTGTTACATTGAATTTGAATGGAGAATTTAAACATTGTTTTATTTTTTGCTGGTCGTGTAATAACCCTAATACCAAAAAGTGTTCATATATTTAAATGCATACAAAGATCCACGAAGAGGCATATGCTCCCCAAATCTTCGAGATAAAATAAGAAATTAGACGTCAAACCAAAGTTGTCGACATCATAGGTAGAACAGCAAAATTGAAGTGGCAGTGGGCTGGATATAAAAAAAAAAAACAGAAAGATACCAGATGGGTGGATATTACGGCTAAATTGAAGTGGCAATAGGCTGGATATAAAGACACACAGGAAGATACCAGATGGGCACCCAGAATACTTAAAAGGAGGTTTTGGAGAAAAAATAAGAGTGTCGGAAGGCCATCTTATTCGTTTTTTTACTGATAATTTATTTTGTTAACTATGAAACCTAGGTACGTGAACTGTTCCACGGTCTCAAATTTGAAGTTGATATCAGTGGATTGAAAACAAAGCTGCTGACTGTAGGCCGAACGCAACATCAGATGAGAGTAGTGATGTTCCACTAAAGAACACCAAGGAGTTTGTCAACCTCGGGAGCAAAATAACATGGGACGGTCGGTCTAAGAGCGAGGTCGACAGTCGTATACATCAGGCTAGGCTTGCATTTAATAAAATGTCGAAAATAATAGAATCGAATAATATAGACCTAAAACTTAGAATACTCCTCATCAAGACCTATGTATGGAGGTGTCTTGATGTACGGCTGCGAGACATGGTGCCTATCCGAAAGAGATAAACGGAGACTAGAGGCTTTTGTGATGTGGTCCTATAGAAAACTATTAGGAATTTCTTGGAGAGACCACATCACAAATGAGGAGGTTCTCCAAAGAATCGAAGGAGGAAAGCACCTGCTCAGGACCTTGTCCGAAAGACGTGCAAGATGGATCGGCCATGTAATACGACAAGAAGGCCTCTTGCATGCCATAATGGAGGGTATGACCGAGGGGCCAAACTCTAGGGGACGCCCATGCCCAGAGTACTTGGAGCACCTGTTGGTGGACGTGCGCTGCACATCATATGCAGATTTCAAAAGAGCCGCACAAGACAAGGAAGAATGGAAGAGAAGAATAGAGGAAATTGTTGCAAACCAATCCTAGAATTGAAACCAGAGAAGATCAGTGGATTTACGTACGTACTGTTACTAGGCAGTATTGTGAAAGGTTTATATTTCGTTTATTCAATATTATATAATTATTCGTCTTATTCAATATTATATAATTTTATTAAATTAAGCAACACAGCAGAGAATGTAATAGTTTCACCGTAACAATAAGTCTTAGCGCGGTCTATAAAAAGTTCGAGCGAGAGCGGTTAGCAGATACAAACGGCCTAATGAAGTAGGAAGGCGCGAGGTGAGCCCCGGACGGAGTCGTAACGTCTTGACGGTCGATTCCCTCTACTCACAAGGGTGTGATGCCGGCAATAAAACCAGCTAAATAGGCGGCAACAAACTCTAATGGAATATGAAGGAACCTGTTGAGAAATTAGGGAACTTTCTGAAATCGATCTCGCCTGAAGAAAAGCTCTACTTTTACCTCTTCTACGCTATTCTCTTCGCGCATATAAACAACAATAGGTTCTATCTCTTTCTTTTAGTAACCTTCAATCTGATGTTTTTCAAACTCAAGGGTAAAAGTTTCACCTTTGACCTAAGATCGAAATAAAAATAGCTTCCTAGAAATTTGGACTTACGTTTCATTTATTACTTCCCCTAATGCATTCGTTGGTCATACCTCTTCTCGTGTCAGATTAATAACCATAAAGGTTTAAGAAAAATATTTTGATAGATAAAGGAATTCATTACATAACAATGAAATATTATACATTGAGCATCACCCGTCAGTGTTGAAACATGTATGTATCATATAAATATACAGATGTTCTTACAAATTTTATTATTCTAAGGTAAATATTTGTGTTTTTATTTAAAAATATAATAAAAACATAATAACTAACTAACTAAACATCATGACGTTTCTCCGGAGGAGTAGGCAGAGAGCGTGGATCGCCAAATTGTTCTATCCCTATCCTGACATAATTCTAGAGTCTCTTCTGCATTTACACATCTTGACATGTACGCTCGTCGATTTTTTCTACTTCGAACATGGCTGTTTTTCAGTAATTGATTAATTTAGTCATGCCATGTTTTCCTTGGCCTTCCTCAACTTCTTTTTCCATTCACATTTCCATTTACATTGTATGTATCTTTTTAACCATTCTTCCTTCATTCATTCGTTCCATATTTCCAAACCATCTTAGTGACCCTATCTTGATATTATTTATCACGCATTCCTGCGCCTTACATTCCTTTCTTAATTCATCATTATATATTCCATCATAAATTGTTCTTCCGCACATTCTTCTAAGTGACCTCATTTCTACGGCTTTTATTCTACTTTTATCCTTCTACTGCCAACTCCAAGCTTCACTTACATAAACAATGGTCGGCACTAGAACTCCATTAAGCACTGCCATCTTTGCTTAAGTCGATATATTTATATTTGCGGTAATGACTCTGAGTGCACCATTTATTTTGTTTTCAACTCCAGCCCTTCTTCCGATATCTTTTCCCATTTTTCCATCTCTTGTAAACATGCTTCTCAGATAAATGAATTCGATAACTTGCTCTTATTTCGCACCATTCGCACGAAGCTGGTGGTGGTCTAGGGGATAGAACTCTTGGCTCCTGATCCAGGGGCATGGGTTCAAGCCTGGACACGACCAGGTTCCTTCTTCATAATAATGAGCTATTTTCTGCTCACATTGAAGATTGTAAAATAAATTCTAATATCAATGATATAAATCCTTGATGTTAGTCTTTAAAAAAAAAAAATGTCACAATCCGTCATACATTCTTCCTTTTCAAATACCATAACTTTAGACTATGACACGTTCATCACAAGGTCATACTTATTGCATACTTCGTACATTCTTGACACTAGGACTTGTAGTTCATCCATGCTGTCAGCGATTAAAACAGTGTCGTCTGCAAATAGCAAACCGCTGATGGACATATCGTTCATTTTCGTACCAGCGTTTATGCCATCTAATTATTTCATACATTTGTCCATGTACAGATGAAACAACCACGGGGACATTAAACAACCCTATTTGTGATATCAAACCAAAATGAAAAGCCCCGTTTACTCTGACACACGCGGTGCTTTCTTCATAAAGGGAAGCAACCGCTCGTATCAGTACTCGGTCATGAGCTTTTTGAGAGATTTACAATTCGGACAGATCTACAAACGCGCTGAAAAGTTTCCGATCTTTTGCCAAAAACTTCTCTGTTAGATTGCGAAGTGCAAAAATCTGGCCCATGCATCCACGTCCACTCATAAAAGTTCCCTGCACATCCCAAATCTTTCCGGAAGTCATCTTTCTCACTATTTATATCAATATACTACCATACAGCTTATCAATAGACTCAACAGAATAATGTGACAGGTTTTAGAGAAAAAAATTCACTATTCTGTGCAGTTAAATTATATTTATGTTTAATCAGAATCACAACGAAAACGTTAACTGGCATATACACAAAACTCACAAAAATAGTAAGTTTTATCTTATTCGAATAGAAAATGGATTGGATGTCGTTGTTTACGTAGTTTTTCCATTAATTAATCTGTTAATTTCGGGATCGTTCGCAACACTAATAAATTATCACATAATTACTCTCAATGTTCTAAAAATAGCTTCCTTACGACACGTGACCAGCTCTGAAATGGGATACTGATTATTGATTTCGTTCGTGCGAGAAAAATAACCTCTGGATTGCTTTGTAACTTGGAAAAATTGTCGTTCAAGAATTAAATCTACAAAATTTATATTTATACTACAGAATTCAACAATGTTACAACATCTTGACAACATGAAGTGGCTGGAGGCATTTGAAATGTGTCAGCATCGCAAAATATTGAATATCTCTTGGATCTATATGGTCAGCAACATAAATATTATCCAGAGAGTCAGAGCTAATAGAGGTTTGTTGGCCAAAATAAGCCCGTAAGGTGGCATATCTGGGTCATGTAATTAGGGAAGGAAAAATAATAATTAAATCTTACCCCAACAATACAAGTTTACAGACAAACAAAACAAATGGACATATCAGACCTGACCAAATTTGAGACCTTGAAAATTGTACAAAGAGTGACCATGGAAGAGATAACAGACAACAGCTACAAAATAACTAAAAATTCAGACATACACAGACACTAGACCAGGAACTGTGACAGATATCACTTACCGAATGCACGAAATAAGACAAGACAATCAAGGATATTGAACAATGGACTGAAACTTTACAATGAACTACCAAAAGACACAAGGAGTCTCACTACAACTCAATATAAAATATATCTGAAACATTACATAATTAATAGTAAGATCTAAAAATTTATCCATATAACCCAATTGTTTTTTTTTTAAATAAATTAAATAAAAAAATTCCTGCCCTTAACATTGAGGAAAAAATAGAGAGTCGACGAGGTGTTAACAGGAGGCGAATCTCATAGCTCCACGACAAAAGGGACTAGACTGCCTTAGAGGAGCTGTTTCGAGCAGCCAGAGACAGAGAGGCCTACTCTCGGATTGATAGTCAACATTGAGAAGGCCTGATATGACACTAGTAGAAGAAAATAAACGCCATAATTTTTTCAAAAATCTTTCATTTAAAAACCCGGACATTGAAAAAAAATGCAGAAATGAAGTAGCACGAGCTACATTTAATAAAATGAGAACATTATTTTGCAACGATAATCTAAACTTGAAACTCCGACAAAGAATGATCAAATGTTATATATGGTCTGTTCTACTATATGGCTGCGAAACCTGGACTCTGAAAGTGAATGTAATGGGCCGGTTGGAATCGTTCGAGATGTGGATGTACTACAGAATGCTCCGTATACCGTGGAGCGATGGGGTCAGTAATGCAGACGTACTACAGAGAGCCAGAGCCAATAGAGAGCTGTTGTTGAGTGTGAAAATTAGAAAGATCTCATATTTGGGTCATGTGCTAAGGGGAGAAAAATACCACCTCCTTCGACTGATATTAATGGGTAAAGTGGAGGGACTTCGGGGATTTGGTAAAAGGCAGCTGTCCTGGTTGCGGAATATCCAAGAGTGGACAGGAATAACAAGAGTTCAGAACCTGTTCCAAGTGGTGCAGAATAGAGATGCCTTTGCTGCAGTGATCTCCAACGTTGGGAGGACCTAATACGGCACCAAAAGAAGAATATTACGTAAAAAATATGCAAGTATTTTCTGCCCAATCGATGGACTTTGCAATGATTTCCAAAACGCCTGTTTTAGAAAGAACCGAAAATCATAAGTCATATTTAAGGACGAAAAAATCACATTCAATTTCTGTGAACAACTTCTATACTTCACGTAACGCTAAAAAATTGACCGGTGTAAAACAAATATTAACTTAAGAGGAACATTAATGAAATCAGGATTTTCTTTTATAACTGTGTAAACCGTACGAAAGAATTTTTTTTTTATGTATTATAAAACAAAGGGGAGAATAAATATTTGAAATAAAATTGCTTTAATAAATTAACACTGTTATTTGAAAATTCATTGTACATAATGAAAAAAAAGTATATTTTTTTCTTACCGCTAATTTAATTGCTTTGAAAATCATCATTTTCGTGTAGAATTTTCCGGTTTTTCCATTTGGGAAATATGGTACATAAGTATAACTTTCTATCTGTCTTTCTGGGTCGATGTTTCGGAGGGAGATAGACACATATTTTCAAGATGGATACTACAACGATCTCCTACACGTTGGTCGCCACAGATAATTTACACGGATATACCCAACATCTATACCTAAAAAAACATAGGAATCTTTTTTATTTAAGAAATGAGGTGACTGGTTTTGCTCGGGAATGAACCACTTTAAGATAATAAGAGTTCCATTTATTTTTTGTTGATAAACTATGAAGAATTTTATAAACCTCTTCAAAGTTTATTTAATTTAATTCTATAATCAATAATTTATTTATACTTAGGAAATAAAGAAAACTTTGTTTAATCCACTATTTAATAAAAACATATTAAAAAAACACGACATGTTTCGGAGTATACCGCCATCTTCAGGTGTATCATCTTCATTTATTTTTACACCTGTTATTAGATTTTTACACCTGAAAATGGAGGTATCCTCCGAAACATGTCGTGTTTTTCAATATTTTTTATTAAATAGTAGATTGAACAAAGTTTTTCAATTTCCTTATTATAATACTATGGAATTCCACAGTGTTAATGCCTTAGCGTTCAATTAGATGATTATTTATTTATATTATATAACTGTATTTTTTCTAGGTTTATTTATCTCGCTATGTTTCAATCATCGATATTATTTAATGACACAAATCTGATTTTGATATTAATATTTTTAAAATTTATAGAAACATTTTTTTCGGACTTTTGAGTTTTTTTCTCGACATGTTTCAAAGATATTATACATTAATCATCATAAAAAAATTAAAATATCGTTATTTTAATAAAATATCTTAAGGCTTACTAAAGTGTATTAATCTATACAATTTTATTATGAAACTGTAATCTTCTATGGTTATGAAAAATGTGATTTAATGAGTTTACAAAGTATCCCACTTTTATACATTGTTTAAGCAAATCATAGTTTAATATAATCAAATGATTTTACTGAAATCTCTTGATAGAAGTTCATTTTAAATAATAATTAAATAAAACGATGTTTTTTAACTACTTCCACTTTTGTCTTTATTTAGACAGCGACCGGTTTCGCCAGGCTCGCTGGCATCGACAGACTGGTGTTATAGTTACATATAGGTGTACATAGTTTAATAGTAAGACGCAAAATAAGTACTGTTCTAATGTAACCTTTTAGTGTTTGTGACATAATATGGCATTTTTAGAGATTTATTCCAGATCGGAAGCAGACGAGACAGGGAGATGAAATGATAATATATGGAGTTGCACTGAAAGGAAGCCCCGGAGACAGTGCAGAGGACAGGAACGGATGAAGGAGTCTTGTCGGAATAGTAAGTACTTCCCACAAAGCAGGTTCAGGGGTAGAGAACAGGATATTCACGAATACTTAGAAAATGAAATACCACCTGACACTATTTTGTATTGTTTTAATACTACAGATTTTTGATATTAAAGATAAATTAACTAGATAATCCATTTTTTTGGCGGAAACACTTTGATATTTAAATATTATTAACTGTTTAAACTTTGTAATAAATATCACTATAGATTATATCATATTATATTTTGTCGCGATAGCTGTTTTGCTAACCGATGTAACCATCGCCAGGTCTCGTCTCGTCAGGTTAGCATCGTCAGGTCTTGATTTATTTTTGAAACACTGTTAGAATTTTTGGTAATTTTGACAATCTCATAAAAATGAATTGTAATACGTATAAATGTAGTAGTAATGAGATCTCTTGGACGAATGTGTGGAAAAACTGTGTATAATAGTGTCCAATGAAAATATCCGAAGTGAATGCTGTGCGAATGAAAGTGTTATGAACAAAATAATGAAAGGATCATTAAGATGGTTTGGACACATGGAAACAATGAATAAATAATAAATGGTTAAAACAGTATTATATATGTTAACGATATAAATGGAAAAAGAAATAGAGGAAAACGGGGAAAACATGGCATGATCAAATAAATCAAAAGTTGTACGTCGGCCACGTCAGGAGTCAGAGAAATCGACACACGTGCATGACACGATGTATGAATGTTGAGGAAGCGAGAGAAATATGTCAGGAAAGAAAAAAGTGGCAGTCCATTCTTTCTGCCTACTCCTTCGGAGAGACGGCGTGATGGTTAGCTAGTTAGTTAGTTATTTTTTAAATTTCTCTTTGTTTACATTGTTTTCGGATTAACCGGGAAATCGATTTTCACCAATCGATTTTCACCATCTATCCGAGAATCGGGAGTGTATTGTACGTGCAATAATTTCCTAGGTTTATCTGACTCGATGTTTGCTTCTGGGGACAAACAAACATTCGTTGTCAGTGTATAGGTTGAATGTATACAAGGTTTAATGTATAGAGTTACGGAAAGCTCCCTTAATCCGCACTAATTGCGATAAAGGTTAGTAAGACTTATCGATCGCTCAGTTGAAGTAAAATATTTAGGTATGATTACAAAACACCATAGTGACTTCCTCTATACTAATAACATAAAGAGAATATCACAATAAAATTGAATACAAGAGAGAGTTTGAGATAAAATATGAATAATGTCTCTTTTGAATATAAAAATAATGCCTCTGATGACACGGGTGGGAAGAGCAATTAATCTGCTGAACGCGGTCTCCTCTGAGTTCGACGTCTTTCATATTAGTGAAAGCACGTTCAGAAGCCAAATACTCTTAATTCTGGAGAGTATCCTGTCTTCCTAATGTCGAACCATCTCTCATGCGTTTCTGGTAGTATACTATACACGATATATTATTTTACCTGTTCTCAATAGATGCCTTAAAAAATAATTTTGTAATTTCTATTGATGAAACAAACTGATTTGATTTGAAAATATTGTATTATGAAATGTAACTAACTTAATAGTGTAGAGTAAAAAGATTTTTTTTTTCTTTACACACTTGGAAGTAGTATGATGCCAGAGTAGAAATACAATTATTGATCACCTTCTTCGTTTTCTTCTTCTTGTTCTTCTGCTATCCGAGGTTGAACAACATCATGGTTATTTCTACCCTCGATACAGAAGCTCTCAACAGGGATGTCGTGTTGCAACTGAACCATTCTCAATGGTTTTCTAGCCGGACATTTGTTATTTATTATTTCTTGAACAGTGATTCAAAACTCCGCATTAAATAATTAATACGAATGACAAAGTCTGTTTTTTTAGAAGTTTTATTATATTGATGATATGACATTATCAAATGATAATACCTTATAAGGGTGAAACATGTCATTTCATCTTAAATATAATAAAACCCTTAGAAGACATATATTATGATCTGTGGCACAGAAATCATGTCTCATGGGATAATAAGGACTAGCTGTCGCTCCATCTCTTGGGTAGGCTTCAAGGTGGACGGTGTAAAGTGTATGGGAATGACATGTTTGGCCTTTATGACCTCCATGTGAACTTTTTCCTTTGGACTGCTGAAAATACAATATTTCCTTTGAGAGTCTAGTCTTAGGCATTCTTATGAAATGTTCAGCCCAGTGCAGCTTTCACTGAACATTGACCTCAGCTAGTATTCTGTAATTCTAAAAAAACCTTACGTCAGTTAAATAAATCTTGCCTTGTATTATTAAAGAGATTTTATTTTAAACCATGCTTCGTCATGGCAACTAATAAACTAGTTGTATTTCCCTGATGACGTTGTTACGAATAAAGCTGGTTGGCAACAACAACAACGAATAAAACAAGCAAATCTCTGTGATAATGAATTAACTATTATTATGTCATACCGCTAAATTATTACTTCACTTCCTACGAAAGTACCTATTTGAGTTTTACCCCATATAATGTATGCTATGAGAATAAAAAGAATAAAAGCGAGTTTCTGCGGTTGGCAACTTTAATTTAATTTATTTGCGAATTAGACAAAAAATATAACGCCACCACAATTCCTTTCATCAAATTTAAAACATCAGCAAAAAAGCTCATTTCATCTAGCGGCTCGCTAAATGAATACAAATAAAACATTCCAAGTTTTTTCAGCCGCTCTGCCTAAAAAAAGTTATCAACCGTTTGTTATTCCTGAAGACATTGGTTAACTAACCCAAGGCAAATGGATAAATAGAATTTCTGTTTGTTTTGCGGTCCTTTATGAAGTCAAATATTTGGATAGCGTAAACAGTATTTGCGTACAAAGACGCAATGAAAAATGAACCGCTCGAGTGAAGGAAAAGAAAAATAGTATCGAATAGTACAATGGGAATAATTTATGAACAATGAGTGATGAAAATACGAATTTCGTACAATTTCTATTTATGATGGTCTGCATGAAACAAACTACAATTCATTCTGTTGGTGACGGAAATATTATAAAGTTTTAGGAAGCGAAATTAGTTTTCATTGCTGATTTTAGCAAGTTCATCACGATGAAAGCAGTATTGAAAACTTGATATTGTTGTTTGTTAGCGAAAAGAAAAAAAAAATCATGTTTTATAGACTATCCCGATAAATGATTCTAAATTTAACTTATTTCAGTCTCTCTATGCGAGAAATGAGGGTTCAACACAATTATGAAATAGTCTATTGTTTTGGCCGAAACACTATTTTACCTTAACATTTTAAACTTGTTTTTTGTATCACAATTGAATTTTATTTTACGCGACAGCTATTTTATCAACCTATGTTGACATCATCGGGTGTTACAATAATGATGTTTGTATAATGATGTCAACATAGGTTGATAAAACAGCTGTCGCGTAAAATAAAATACAATTGTGATATAAAAAACAAAGATATTTATTTAATTTAACGGCTTAAAATTATGAAATATTTGACTGAATTGAAATGAAATTGTATAAATGGATTGCTTCAAAATAGAACAATGTATATATTATTCGAACAACTAGAAATAAATGTCTTGAAAAGAGTTAAAAACACGCGGAAAATGTGCGAAAAATATGCAATAATTCAATGTGAAAAAAGTCTGACATTAAAACTGTGAATGAGTATTTGGGTCTTTTTTATACTATTATGTAGGAAAGTGAACCATGGTACTGGCAAAATAAGAATGACAGTAGAATAAATGCAATCTCCCAAATGAATGTGTAGTAAACCTGTATATGAAAGAGTGTCAAATAGCAAATATATGAAGTGAATATAAGAATACGTGCAAATGAAAGTGTTATAATCAAAATAATTGAAGGGTCGATAAGATAGTTTGGACACAAGGAAAAATAAATTAAGACAGAAAGGTGAACAAATTATATGAAAACGACCTGAACGGAACTAGAAATATAGGAAGGCTAAGGAAAACATGGCAAGGTCAAATCAATCAAATTTTAAATGTTAACCACGTGAGTCGGAGAAATCGACGTGCGTGTATGACAGAATGCTGAGAAACGAAAAAAGTATGTCAGGAAAGAAGAGTGTGGCGGTCCATTATGTCTGCATACCCTTTCGGGGAGACGGCGTTCTGGTTAGTTAGTTAGTTAGTTAAACATCTTTGAATTCCTAATGAAAGAAAAGAAAGAATTTCATATCTATATATTAATTGTAATCAGTGGAATAGTTTAGTGGCAGTATACTATTGCGATGTAGTGCATTCCTCGGAGTAACTGCGTTCCATAGTACGAGTATGTGCCGTAAACCGCGGATTTGAGGCAATTAATTGCTTTTGGCTTCAGATGGAAATTCTCTTGTGCCACATACCACTGGGACCTACAGAAGTATACTGAGCTGTAAACGAGTTACGAAGATGAATTCTGCTATTAGGAGTGGAGTAAATACACGGTTCTTAAGAGACGAAAATAAATTACCATTTCCCATATTAATTATTGGTTTGTTAAGAAATGTTGAAGCCTAATTTCTGAAATTAATTTGATAGCGAACCCGTTTGTTATAATTACTTATTAAATGTTTCTGCGGTTATTACAGGATCGTTTTGAATATTAATATAAAGTTATTAAGAAGTAGAAGGATATGTATATAAAGGTCTTATGTTCTTACGTAAATCGATTTATGCGCGAGTTATGTTTATACTACGAGAATAGCATGCATAGCGTGGTATATTTTCTGCGCGATAAGCATTACATCTTTCAATGTTAATGCTTTGAAACAGATTCTATAATGTATATGCCAGAAACATTTAATGTGAAAAAATATGATTGAAACGGGTGAGCAATCCCATTTTGACAAGGATCTCATAATTGACAAAGAATGGAACAACTGATCTAGATAAATATATGTATTTTCAATGGCTGCGCTTGTTTTTCGTTTGAAAATATGATTAATTACATACACATAACAATAATAAATATAAATAAAATGTGTAGTTTCTTCTATATTCCCCTTCATTTTGTGTTGTGTATTTATTCTTTGTACATATTACAACACTTTTTATTTTCACTGAACTCTGACATGTTTCGATTACAAGTAACCTTAATCAATTTAATACAATTTTAAAATTGTATACATTGATAAAGGTTACTTGTAACTGAAACATGTCCGTGTTCAGTGACAACAAAAAGTGTTGTAATACAAAGTATAATTTTATTTATTCAAAAATTTAACGTCTTTATTACCCAGATAAAACACCATTTGTGAAACTGGTTAGTATCCTAGTATCCAACCTATGCCATGGCATTTATTTTGGGAATATCGAGGACCAATTCTCTGCAGAAATGGGTTATGAGATTTCCATCATAGAGATGGACATCTCATAACCCATTTTATAAAATTAATCAGGAGATATTTCAGTAACTTGGTCATGCTGGAGGAAGTTGGTCTTTTTGTTTCTGATAAATATCTTCGACAGCGACAGCATAAACTGTTTTACCTTCCGTCCGCCAAAACCAACCTGCCCATGGTGACACCGGTGAGAAGACCATTCAGTCTGTTGAACACGAACTCCTCGGAGATTGACGTCTTTCATATTAGTGAAAGTACGTTAAAAAGATAAATACTCTTGACTTTAGAGAGTATCTTGTCTTCCTAATGTCGAACCATCTCTCATGTGTTCCTGGTATTATATACATATATGCGAGAGTATATTATATTTTATCTATCCTCAATTGATGCCTTAAACTTTAATTTTGTTTGTAATATTTTTTTGAGCTGCTCAGGACCTTGTCCAAAAGGCGTGCAAGATGTATCGGCCAAGTAATACGTCAGGAGGGCTTCTTGCATGCCATAATGGAGGGTATGACCAAGGGGACAAACTCTAGGGGACGCTCACGCCGAGAGTACTTGGAAAACCTGTTGGTGGACGTGCGCTGCTCATCATATGCAGATTTCAAAAGAGCCGCACAAGACAGGGAAGAATGGAAGAAATTGCTGCAAACCAATCCCAGGATTGTAACTTTATAACTCTTTTTTTGAGAAAATAAACTGATTTGATGATTGATTGAAAATACAAAGTAAAAACTGTCGTTTAAATTTATTTAAGAGTTTTTTTTTATTTCTAAAAAATATCACAAGAAAGAAGGGCTTCATAAAAAAGTACAGTTTTATTTTATTAGGAAAGTTTTGAGACTCTCGATGATTTAATATTGAACTTTTCAGCTGTATACTTCAATAAGTGCAAACTTTACATTCCACAGCACATATGTTTATACATAATATTGTATAAATACAAACTAGGAAAATATATACGATGAATAGTATATTCTAAGTTCATTGAAGTGTCGCCAGTAAGATGGTCCCGGATCGGCCGATCGCATTTCACAGACGAACGCCTGCGATAAGTCACGCGTGTCCCTTCGATGTATCCAAATTTCAAAAGCTTTTTCGATCCTTTTTACGGAGGGTTAAATGGGATTCGCTGATTCTCGCGTGTGAATAATCCCCGGACTGAGATTGTGGAACTAACAGGCTGTTTGTTGTTAGTTCGCAAAGGAAATTCTCTATTTTGTCAGATTTCCTAGCCCGGAATAGACGACGTTATATTGTAGAGGAAGCACCTTTTTTGTTACAAGGCAATCACTATTTTTAAACACTGTTCACTATCATTTTTTTACTAAATACTTTATTTACTGGATACGTTAATTTCAAAGAGATTGCAACTAAATCAAAAAAGGTAAGTAAAATATACGTTTCTATATATCAAAATTTTTATTTGCAAAACGAAACCTTTATTTTGAACTTAATTAATTTTCAAGATTAGGTATACACTATGTTACAAAGATTTAATATTTACTTATCATGATAAGTTAGTAGTCACTTATGGCAGTGATTTTTTTTCCTTGTATACAACAGATCGTTTGAACCCTTATTTGAATTTGAATTTTAGCTATTAAATTGATTCTTATGACATGTGATCAGTGGCCAAATTTATCGCCATTTTATTGTCACGTGAATTCTAAACCAGACCAAAGACATAGTGACAATCACACTGCCATCGCCGGGAATTGAACCCGGGACCTTTCGTTTGGAAGTCAGAGCTCTTACCACTCTGCCACGAAGGTCGACAATAGTCCCCAGCGCAGAGAGAAGAAAGTAAGCTGACAATATTTTAACATAATATTTTGAACCCACACTGGAGGACGGGACTTAGTGAATAAAAAAATGCATAACTGGAATTACTCCTTTTTATTTTAAAGAATCAATGTTAAGGATACTTCAAGATGAGCAGAAAATAGCTCATTATAATGAAGAAGAAATCTGGCCTCGTCCAGCCTTGATTCCAAGTCCCCTGATCAGGAGTCAAGCATTCTGTCTTCTAGATCACCACCTGACATATCAAAAAACATTGATGATATTTTTGATTCTCAACGACTACAGTGGAAAGGTCGTGCAGAAATAATGTCAGTTGATCACCATAGACTATATCCAGATTAGAGCCGCATCAAAAGATAACAAGATGCAGATCAAGAAAACGTTAGGCTAGTTGTGTCGAAGAGGACTGGAGAAGACCGGGAGGATCTGGAGAGGGATAGCAAAGGACAAAAAAAAACTAAGAACTATTGTAGAGGAGGTCAGATCCTTTATCGGCGCTAAGCCGAGAATAATAATAAAATAATGAGTGAGATTTATTTAATATTTTTTACGTGTAATACTTAGCATACAAATTCAATAACGCGACTAAGACGTGGTATATAAATAAATAAATAATAAAAACATACCAATTCTGGCGTTTTCCTTTTTTTTTTATTGAGTTTCGCATTATTTTAAGATAGCATCATTCCCATTGTTCAGACATTGATATACACGAATTCTGTTTTATTAAATTTATGTACGTTGCGAATAAACAATACGTTTTATTGGGTTCTCAGAATTAGTAGTTTTCGAATCGATGGGAGAGATAGTTACTTACAATGATATAATAATATGTTAACTTTTAAAGCGCCATTAGAGTGATGTAATCACCTCAAGAGCGCATTAAGACGTGTTTTCAATCTAAAAATCTAAATATGAACGATCTGATATTCGTGATCGGTTAGAAAATATAATACTCGTAGAACAAAATAAACAAGTTTTAATTTGGAAATGAAGTATGAAAAATATGGGTTTTCAGCTTAGATCTGAAATCATCTGGATCATTTATGCATCTAAGATATGAAGGGCGATTGTTCCAAGCTGATGGGCTGGCTACCGCAAAGGCTCTATCCCCGAAATTTGTAATTAGGCAACGTTTCGGCTCAACTAATGTTCCTATTGCAGAGGACTTCGCCGAGCGAAGTGAGGATTTCCTTGGATTTAGGCTGTCCGTCATGCAGAGTTCGGATATATAACTTGGTGCCATTCTATGTAGCGCTTTGAAGACTGTTTAGCAGAGCTTATACTGGATTATTTCTGGACATTTAAGCCAGTGAAGTTCTTTGAGATGTTGAGTTGAGTTTTTGGAATGCCTTTATGAGTCTTGCAGTTGCATTGAACGCAGATTCAAGTTTGTTTACTTATTGTTTTGGAATGTTTGCAAAAATTCCAAGTCGTAATACAACCAAGAAATTTATAAAATTTTTGGAAGTGTCATGGAGAATACTCCTTTTGACGGATTTTAATCGTCTTTGGTGGAAGAAACTTGTGCTAACCATGTTGTTGATTCGGGATTTTACGGACAGATTTGCGTCAAGATAAACATTTAGAAGCTTTGTAGAGTTTTTGGGAACGATATCACTGTCAGCAGTTGAAATTTAATATATAGTATACCTTTATCAATATAAAATACTAAAAACTGTTTTATGCTGCAATTGTTAAATATTCAAATATGTGAAAATACATTTAATAAATATTTAGATAACTAAATTTGAAAAAAAGTCAAGTTTTACTTCAAAGAATGTTAATTAAATGTTTAACAATAAGCTTACAGTTTTTACTTAGGCGTTTAAATTTGTAAGCTTTTAATTTAAAAATAATTAAAATATACCTTTTGTATAGAGATACATAAATTTCAAAGAATTGATAAAGCGATTGATAAAAAGCAGATTCAATTTAAGATCAGAAAAAAATACACAAATTCGATTTGCCATTTTCGGAAAATCTTTATTTGAATCAAACATATTAAATATTTACGAGAGAAAATGAAAATTTTCGCCATAAAGTGTGGTGCTAAATTCGGTTACGTAAGCCTGGTGATAGGCAAAGGCGATATGAAAACTGTGTGAAAATTTGATTACGCCTACACGCAAAATAAAACTATATTACGTTTTATCAAGTAAAAACTTTGGAAAGAGTTGAAATTATTAACGAAACTGACTTGAATAGCGCACACCTTAAAAAAAAGCTTAACTTAATACATGTATGTAAAATTATTCTACTTTCGTATGAAGCACTTAATTTGTGGGGCAGCATGAAATGAAGAGGACTAGCTCTCCCTCCATCTCTAAGGTGGTCTTCCAGGTGAACGGTGTTAAGAAGAGATTTCGAACGCGGCTGTATATGCAAGTCTGTCATCATCCATTCTGGCTATTTGGTCTCTCTAGTATTTTTTTTCGGATCTACTCCATTGAACGAAATCCTCTATTTCGCTAGTTTTTTTATGTCTGCGCTGCGGACACGATCTCGGCGAGTTTTTCTCGGTAATGGATCTTAGAACCTATTAAATTGGTATAGCATTATTCAAATTAATTTAAAAACACATCTTTATTTTGTTTTCAAACCTCTTTATCGGTTTGCGAGCACCGTGAGAGCCGGTTGCCTAGTATGGATTGGCACGTATGTCGAGCCGAATAGATCAGAGCAATCAATTCTCTGTACGAGTCAAGATAGACCGGAATAAGACCTTTAGAAAGGCCTGGACAGTGCCTAATGGATTATGTTCTGGCTGATCTGGCTAGGTTGGGCGAATCGGACTGCTCAAAGCAAAAGATACAGGATCGAAGAGTTTGGAGGAAAATCATCAAGAAGGCTTAAACTCTTCAAGAGTTTTATGACCTTAGGAAGGGATTAAGATCTTTGTTTTAACGAACTAAATGGTTAAGCTTCATAAGATTTAATGAAACTTTCTAACAGATAGTCGAAAAATGTCAAAAATTGGACATTTTGCAGCTGTCAAAAGTGAAAATAAGAAATTGGTTAGAATTATTAAATATTGAGAAATTTGTATTGTTTCAATTATATGGTAATGTAAAAACATATTATAAAAGTGTTTTAAAATAATTCTGTTATGTGGGCTCGAAATAAATGTTTTTTAACAGTTGAGATTTCAAAAGTCTAATATTATTCAACGATTTAATTGATAATAATTGAAAAGCACAGCGAAACGTTCGTTTCATGGGCCAAAGTTAATATTAATTGTTGCAAGTTCAAATATCTACCAACTGAAAATACCTTAATTTCGTTTGATAGCTCCGAGAGCGAAAGAGATGGGGCAACAGAGGGAGAAAGAGTGAACAAACAGAACAGAGATTACGGACTTCATGGAAAATATTTGTAGAGGTAGTAAATACTCCAGATATTCGCCCTTTAGCGTTCAAGGGCGTTTGACAAGTGGCGAATTGGTATGTTAAGAATAGTAGAAACATTAAACACTCCATTAGAACTAAATTTAAGGAGCAATCTCTTTACATTCGTAGCGGAGAAACAACATTTCCTGAACTAAAACGTAACATTTTATTACGCTTTATTCGGGCGTTCTGAAGAAGATTAAATTGTGTCATTATTTCGCGTCCTGACACATCAACAGTGATTAAATAAAAATAAAAGATAATTGAATGAAATTAATTCATTTTAAATTCTAAATTAAATAACTTTTTTTAATATATCACAATTGTATTTTATTTTACGCGACAGCTGTTTCGTCAACCTATGTTGATATCATCAGGTGTTACAGCAGTTGTTTCAGGTGAAACAGCTGTCGCGTAAAATAAAATACAATTGTGATACATAAAACAAGGTTATTTATTGTTTCTTGAACAATGATATAAAACTCCATATTAAATTATTAATATGCATGAAAAAACGATAGTTTTCAATGAGTTTTATTATAATATAATATTTATGTATGGCATGTTTTGCCCTTCTAAGGCAATATCAAATGTCATATGATAATGCCTTAGAAGGGCGAAACATGTCATACATAATATATATTATAATAAAACTCCTTGAAAACTATATTTTTTTCATATATATATTAATAATAAAACAAGGTTTTTTAATTTAATAGTTTAAAATGTTATGGTATCAGAGTATTTCGGTCAAAACAATGGACTATTTAAATAAATTCGTAATTTAACACGATGAACAAGTATACAAATTTTGTAAGTAAATTTAAGTTCAATTTTAGAACCATTGGCAAGTGATTAAATTGCAAGTGTTTACTTCTTTCGACAGATAGGAGGTGGTATACACAACTCAGAAAACCTGAGTGATGTAGGTCTGTTCGTCCCTGATAATTATCTTCGACAAAGGGGCATAGATTGTTTTATCTCCCACGATGCAGAACCAACATGCCAATGGTTGTGGCCATATATATGCCAATGGTTATGCCGGTAGGTAGAGAAATATCTTTGCTAAATCGTATCACCTCGAAGTTTGATGTATTTTGTGATAGATAGTACTTCCGTTAGGTGAGCCAAACTTTATTATAATTTTATAACTAACTAACTAACTAACCATCACGCCGACTCCCCGAAAGGGTAGGCAGAAAGAATGGACTGTCACACTTTTACTGATGCGGCACTCCATCCTTCTCTTTTCGCTCCGCGGGAGACGCGGTGTGATGGGTTGCGAACCTCATCGCCACCAATAGGCATCTCCCGCGCACACTTTGATCGTCCAACACCCACAAAATAAATCTAAAACAAATAATATAAAATACAATGATATAAAATAAAATAACAAAATAAAAATAATTTAACACGAAATGGTCTTTTTAGATGGTGCACATATTGTCTATTTAATTTATGTTCCACGAATCCACCGTTTTTTAATTTAGCACATAATGTAATAACACATAATGTTTTTTTCGATGTTGCACATGTTGAAATGGACGATCCGGACTATAATTTTATATGTATTGATATATGTACTATCTTTATTATAATTGTATATGTATTGATACAGTAATTGTATTTGTATTGATACAGTAATTGTATATGTATTGATATGCTTACATGTAGTTGATATATTATTGTAGCACCTGATGATGTGTATACTTTCTTAACCATTTTTTCTCCATCAATGCGTTCCATATGCCCTAACCAACGCAGCGATCCTTCCAAAATTTTGTTCATAATACATTATTCCACTCTACACTAATTTCTTATATCAGCAATTCAAATTCTGTCGTTCATCGTTCTACCATACATACGTCTTAGGGACCACCGCATTTATTCTGCTCTCATCCTTCTTCTGCCAGTTCCATGCTTCGCTTCCATACACAAGGGTTTAAGTTTGCATTAAATATAAACAGGAAATATTAATATAGAGTTTTAGTTTATTGTTCAGTGTACAATAAATAAATAAAATTTAAATTAATTTAATTTTAAATAGTTTTTTCTTACTCAGCAGATGAATTAGATTTTTTCCTCCTAAGTAGCTTATCCCATTAATATAAAGGATTCATGAATTTTTGAATCCTTATTAAAGTCAGTTGGCTATCTGGTTCTTGTTTTCCATTAAGTTAATCTACAGCCAATATTCTAAATAAGAGAAAGCTCTGGAAAATGGAGCTCTGGGATTTCAGTGGAGTGGGAATAAGACACGAAAGAAAATAGCCGCCCAGTTCCCAGAAAACAATATATTAAAATAATCATCTGTTATCTGATGCTGTTAAAGTATTAACAAATAATGTATCTGGGACTCTTAAGAAAGAAAAAAAAACACTTAAGATATTGTTTTATTAAAATTAATCGTGAAGATTAGATCCGACTTAAAAAATAAACGTTTTTGCTTTACAAAAGCAAAGATGGCAGTATATAATGCGCAGTTCTAGTGCCAACCTTATGTATGAAAGTGAACCTTGGAGCTGGCAAAAATATGAAGGTAGAATAAATGTCGTAGAGATGAGATCACTGAGAAGAATGTGCAGGAAACCGATATAAAGAATTCCGAACGACGAAATAAGAAATGAAAGGCATATAATTGCATCATAAGTAAAATTAAAAAATGATTCTTAGGATGGTTTGGAATATGGAACAAGTGGACGAGAAAAGAATGGTTAAAATGTTGTATACAAGCAGTGTAATAGGAAAAAGAAGCCTTGGAAGAACATTGAAAGTATGGCATAACCAAATTAATCAAATGCTGAAAGGCGGCCACATTCGAAGTTGGAAAAGTGATTTAAAACCAAATACAACAGCCCTTACTTAAATTAATTATAATTGAAACATATCCTTTCACATAATTTAAAAATAAAGTACTATCATACGCGAATAACTTTTTGAAAATATTTTATTTTCACCAAATTGTGAAAACACAACGTTTTTAAAAAGTTATTCAAACGTGAATCCACAACACAAATTGATGACGAATGTAAAACTAAAGTATGGTTTAACAACACAATAAATCGCACCCGTTGGAAGGACAAAATAAATTATGGACCCTAAAAATAGTATCTGGAAAGTTGAGGCATTAAAACTAACTTATTTATCTAATTTTAAAAGACCGTTAAAAGTTAACATTTGCGGTTTGAAATATACCACAGGATGTATTGTTGCCGGCCATATTTCGAGAAAGAAAGTTAGTTTCCCTCGTATAAAAGTTTCACTTCATATTTTAGACTTAACACAAAGACATAGCTTTTGTTATCCTCATTTACAGGTGAGCTGGGAATGGTAGCCGTGAAAAAGAAATTCCCATTGTTGGCGATTCGCTCAAACACTTTTTAGTATTACATTATGTATTTTACGTGAAATGACACAAAAGACAAAGAGATGTCTCTAAAATAAAATTGTTCCTAAAAAAACGCTGGTGTCTCTACCACATTTTTGAAAGAGAATTTGTTTGACGACGCACTCAAAAGCAAAGCATATGTGCTGTATAAATATTAAAATTAAATAAACACAACGTTTGGTGGTTTAGAAAAAAATTCGGAATCATATTCAAAGGTATACTCGTAGATATAAATTCTTCTTCTTTTAATAGATCTGACGATCTGTGATACAGAAATCATATCTCGTCGGATGATGAGATCCAGCTGTCCCTCCATCTCTGAGGCGGTATTCCAGGTGGGCGGTGTCCGGAGAAGATTTCATAAGCGGCTGTATATGCAAGTCTATCACCATCCATTCGGACTACATGGTTCCTCCAGTATCTTCTTCTGGATCTACTCCACTGAACGATATTCTCTATTTCGCAGGTTTTTCTTATGCCTATAAATGTTTCTACAATTTATATAAATTCGAAAACCTTTGTAATTTCAAAGCATTATTAACACTGTAAGTACTTTCAAGGACCAAGAAAGGTGTCCCAACGCGTAAGATACTTACACCCAGCGCCTTTGGAAATGAGACAGGTTCGGCCAAACCTTCCACTTCAATTGCATGGAAAATAGATGGGATCCTATTGGTCAAGGATGGAATGCCAATAACCCGAAGAAGAAGAAACATTATTTTAATTTTGATCAGTGACATGTGACTTTTAAACATGAAAATAAATGCTTTGAGCACTGGAACTCTGAGTCTGTATAGCGCAGACATCGTGTCTGGCAATACGAGATTTCGACGCCATCGAAATCATTGTCTAAAATAAGAAATTGATATCATGTTTGAACAGATCGCAATATCTACAGAAAAAAGAAGAAAAAGAAGACAGAGAATGTCTACTGAGAAAATTCAATCATAGATATGAATATTTTGTAGGAACTTGTAATATTAGAAAGGCTACAAAAACATATTTAACTTAAGATTAAATCATTATGATTTTTTTAATAGTTATATTAAAAAATCGAGTATGGAGACCAAAATATATTGAAATATAAGTGTACACGCAAATATTTTCTTTATCTGCGATGGTTTTCCGATGTTTTCTTTAAAATTGCTTTGATAAAAAACAAGATTAATTATAAAGCAACCAATTTGATTGAATTCTATCGCTTCGAAACCGACGAAAGGAAGTGGGGTACATGCTTTTTTGATACGTTGTATTAACCCTTTATTTCATGATTTTAGTTAAACGAAATTTATTTTGAGTTATCTATGCAAAAAAAAGTGGGAAAAAATATAAATACATTTTATTTATTTATAAACATATATCAATAAAAATATATTTGAAGCAAATTTATTAGAATGCCAAATTTGGTAAAAGTATATTTGATTACCAGATATAATAAATTATTGACCGTGAAATAAAATTAACCTGGGAATGTAGCTATACTTAACTGTATTATTGGATATAATAAACGATTGACCGTGATATATTATACAACTCGACAAAGAATGTAACTATGTTTTTAACTGTAATATTAGATACACCAAATGATTGACCGGAATGTAGCTATGTTTTAGTCATATTATTAGAAAAATAAAGGATTGGCCGTGATATTAAACTCATCTGGGAATGTAGCAATCTTTTAGTCGTATTATTAGAAAAATAAATTATTGGCCGTGATATTCGTATAAAACTTATTTGGGAATACGAGTATAGCTATGTTATGTCTCACTCAAAATGTGTCTAACAAACTGGCAATAAACAAAACAGGGCAACCGTAAATCAAATTACAAAATAAAATTAATCTTTATATAAACTATATCCACTAACGATGGCTTGTATACCTGAATAGGAAGATGAGAATATAGAGTGTAGCGCACAACAATAATATGCACGAAATTCAAATATTAGTAGATTTTCGGTTTATAGCAAATTTGATACACCACGAAATGAAGGGTTAATGAAACGAAAATATATGAAAAGCAACGAGAATACGTGACTCCACATCACTCTTTTCCCATTATGTTGTGAGAACAAACGAGAGAAACACAATCAATATCAGTAGTCGAGGAGAATATTCGGCAATATTTATTCATGAGATCAGGGCGCTGTCATCACACGAGAGGAATAACATAGCACCGCGGGCATAACCATTTTCTAAATAAAAAATATTAATACGTCCATACATAGATACACACGAAATAACCAATCAATTCTTTTGAATAACCCGTCGCACATAGAAACATAGTATATTCACGATCAAGATTTGATGGCTAGGGTTAAGGCTAGGCTAAGTGGTTTAAACTAAAGGAGACAAGTTGTTCTAACAAAAAAAAAAGTTTATTGTAAAATGTATCATGTACCACGTTTGGTTACTTCGGGGTGAATATAAAATATATTTTGTTATTCCACCACATTGCACATTTACACACTTATTGACCTTTTGTTTTAATACCAATTGGCATAAAAACTTATTTTAAAATTATTTTATTCTTGGCACATCTGTGAGGATCAATCCTCAATTATTTATGCTAATTTAAAACCAAAAACATAATTAAAAAATAAAATACTACATATTAATTGCTTCTTGTACAATAATGTACAACTCCATATTAAATAATGAATACGAATGAAAACGTCAGTTTTCTAGAAGTTACGTGTCACTTTTATAATTACTATGAATGAAAACGTCTGTTTGCTGAAAAACGCCTAAATTTAATGGGAGTAGTAGGTTTCTACTTGCAAGGCATAATCATATTTTATATCAAATATTGTCTGTATTATAATTTATATTAACTAACTAACTAACTAACCATCACGCCGTCTCCCCGAAGGGGTAGGCAGAAAGAATGGACTGCCACACCTTTCTTTCCTGACATATTTCTCTCGCTTCCTCAACATTCATACATCGTGTCATGCACGCGCGTCGATTTCTCTGACTCCTCACATGGCCGACATTCAATATTTGATTTATTCGATCGTGCCACGTTTTCCTCGGTCTTCCTCTATTTCTGGTACCATTTACATCATTAACATATAATTTTTTTACCATTCTTTCTTCATTCATTCTTTCCATATGTCCAAACCATCTTAATGATCCTTTCATTATTTTGTTCATTACACCATCATTCGCACCGCATTCACCACTTATATTTTCATTCGACACTCTATCATACACAGAATATCCACACATTCGTCTAAGAGATCTCATTTCTACTGCATTTATTCACCTTTCATCCTTCCTTTGCCAGTTCCATGCTTCGCTTCCATACATAAGGGTCGGTAGAAGAACACCATTGTGCACTGCCATTCTAGCTTTTCTAATTTATATTTATTGTATATAATAATAAACGCGATTGTTTATTGGTTTTACTTTGTTTTTAAGATAACAACAAATAAAAACACCAACTATTAAGTCTCATTCTTATATCTAACGATCTTATCTGTAACTCACAATGCACTTGAGTTTTACAGGAAGATTATTCAAGACTGAAGGGCCGACCTCTTCGGTCGGCAAAATTCGTGCGAACGCGGCTTTTCGACTGAGACAATTTGCCAACCGTGAAAGACTCTGTGGGTTGTAATGTACCTACACTGCCTCGCAATCAGGTTTTTGAAAGTGATAAGAGATCTGAAATATAAGCTGATGTAAAAAAAAAATTAATGATTACTTTTCGTATCAAAAGAAATAACTCTTTCATATATCTTCTTATTCTTGTCCTATCACACCTCCGTGGTACATAGAGCCTCAAGGAGCCTTTTCCACCCGACTCTATCGCATGCCTGATGCCTAACATCATCCCAAGTGAAGCCTGCTGCTTTGACCTCGTCCTGTAGCGCTCTTCTCCAGATGCTCTAGGACTGCCTCGCTCCCTCTTTTCCTTCATGGAGGACCAGTCTAGTGCACCCTGAGCAATGTAGGCCGGGTTCCGTTTCAGAGTGTGACTGATCCACAGCCATTTGCGTCTAGCGACTTGTTCTCTGATTGGCTTTTCTGCCTGCCATGGTCCAGAGAACGGCATTTGACACTGTTTGGGGCCAATAGATCTTGCATATTGAACGAAGGCACCTATTTATAAACACCTGAAGTTTTCCAATAACGTCCGCAGTAGATTTCTAAGTCTCCATCCGTACAGGAGTACGCTTTTAACGCTACTGCTGAATATTTGGAGCTTGAGCTTTCTCGAAATCATACTGAAACGCCATACAGGGCGAAACATTGTGAAATCTCCCTTTAATAATAATAATAATATAAATTATAATATGCTAACTTTTAAAACGCCGTTTTGTGATGTAATCACCTCAAGGGCGCATTAAGACGTGTTTTAAATCTAAATGTGAACGCTGCGGCTAATAAATATTCGTGATCGATTAGAAAGTATAATAGAACAAAATATGCAAGTTTTAAATTGGGTATGAAATAAGAAAAATATGGGTTTTCAGCTTAGATATGAAATCTGTCGGATCATTTATGCATCTGAGATGTGAAAGAAGATTGTTCCAAGCTGATGGACCGGCTACCGCAAACGCTCGATTCCCGAAATTTGTACTAAGGCAACGCTTTGGCTCAACTAATTTTCCTATTGCCGAGGAGTTCGTCGAGCAAAGTGTGGATTTCCTTGTATTTAGGCTGTCCGTTATACAGAGTTTGGATATATAATTTGGAGCCATTTCACGTGGCGCTTTGAAGACTGTCCAGCAGAGTTTATACTGGATTCCTCTTGCCTTGTTGAGTCTACTGGCTACCTTATCTCTTTGTTCTTATCGTGAAGGCATTCACGAATACACTATAACCATATCTAAAAAGGTCTATCTCCGATGCCACATCTAGAAGACAAATCACCTTCAATACCGGAGAATTTCGACGTCTATTAGGACAAATATCACAGTGAAGAAAGTATTAAAATTATAAATGAAAAATAATAAGAGATGTAAAATAAAATAAGCAATCGAAGTAGACATTATGATGCGTAGTGATCATTGGACTTTGGTAGACAGGCGAAAAATAAATAATTAATCATTGGTGTATGATAAGTCAAATGACAGTGAAAAGGTACTCGCCTCATCAATCAATGATGTACGCACATGTGAATATAAATAACAAGCCCAAACAAACCAATAAAAATATGTAGTAAAAATGATGTTGTTTATCTCGATTGATGTCTGCCTGTACCAGTTAAACGCTGGAACAAGATAAGAGTAATAAAGGGTGTTAAGCGTGTAAATACAATACATACATTCCAGCACACGAGTTAACAAAGCGACGATTGCTGAACGTACTAAAAGTGTGAGCTCTAGGCCATAAAATAAAAATAAAGCTTTGTGTTATCCAGCCATAAAGAAACTCGGCAGGTGAAACCAATAAATAAGGGATTGGACGACAAATATCGTCTGGCTTATAATTTATATTGATCGCACCTGATATATGGCCCCTGTATTTGGAGAAAAAACAACGTAATTCACCCGAACTTGACGTTATTGAAATAATACCACAAAATACTCGCAATATAATAAAACGAATGAAATAATACATCAAAACATTTGATATTGCTTTTAGCAAGGTGAAAAGTGTTAGTACTATAAATTTAACAAGTCCATTGTTTTGGCCGAAACGCTATATTTCAACATTATTAAACGAGTTGTTTATAAAACCCGATGATGCCAACATCTGTTGGCGGAATAGCTGTCGCGACACCACAAAAAGTAAATAATAAATATTGTGATATCATAACAGTGTTATAAATTTTAACAGTTAAATATGTTAGAACTACGAGTATAAAACATAATAAAACTTCTAGAAAGTATACGTTTTCATTCTTATTAATGTTTTATATGGAATTTTACATTATTGTTCAACACAAACAAACAAACCCCACGCCATTTTCTCGCAGGGGTAGGCAGAGAGAATGGACCGCCATACTACTCTATCCTGACACACCTTTCTAGCTTCCTCCACATTCATACCACGAGTCATACACACACGTCGATTCTTTCGACTTCTCACGAAAAAAGAGCATCGGAAAGTTTTCGAATAATAACAACGCACTTTATTAATATTTCATATTGAATACAAACAATCATTCAGAATTGCCTTCATTTTGGTGTAAAATTGTGTCGATCGTGATAATAATATATGTATAGAGGCATTTTCAGAGATTTCCATTTCTGTAGTAGAATGTAATAGTAAAGTATATATTTTAAATATTTTTTATTATTTTTAAATGGTCCATAGTAGGGCTAATCACTGTGCATGGTAAAAGAACACACGGTCACGAATATCAAAACAATCGCCTCATAACTCGGATACACCCATAAACAAGACATAGGCAAAAACCTAGAGACCAACGATTGGAGAAAACTGGTAAGATCTAGAGAACGGATAGAGATGGTCGGGACAGGAGCCAGTGGAAGACTGCTGTGGAGGAGGCCGCCGAGAGATCAGGATATAGCGCCGTAAAGAACAATAATTAAGCTAATCAAATGATTTTACTGAAATCTCTTGATGGAAGTTCATTTTAAATAATAATTAAATAAAACGATGTTTTTTAACTACTTCCACTTTTGTCTTTATTTAGACAGCGACCGGTTTCACACAGCGACACACATTTAGACAGCGATCATGTTTACCACCCCTGATCTGTATGTATATAAAGGACTAAGTTTACAATAGTGTTACCAGTCTGTCGATGCCAGCGAGCCTGGCGAAACCGGTCGCTGTCTAAATAAAGACAAAAGTGGAAGTAGTTAAAAAACATCGTTTTATTTAATTATTATTTACAATAATTAAGCGATAAAAATGTTGAATTGTTTGAGTCAAATCTTCATTAGAGTGCGCTTAGGATAAAAGCGTGTTCATCAAGTTAAGGGCGATTCAGAACGATTTCCCTTGTGTAGCAGTAGTAAATAATGAGTGGAGTGTGATTAAATAATTCCTCAAAAAATAATGCGGGGAGCGACAGTCCGGAGTGACGGCCGACCGCGGATTTAATCGCGACACGGCCTAAAAAATGCGAGTCGATGCCCGCGCGTCCATTTATCAAACGCCATTTTAGTCTTGGCGCGCGGGAAATTAATCTTACTCCACCGTTTAGGCGGGAAACTGGGTGAAATAGTCCGATTCCAGCGGTGTTAATGTTGCCAGAGGAAACACTACAAAAACCCAATATATTATATATATTTTTTTATGTTATTAACTAACTAACCACCACGCCGTCTCCCCGAAGGGGTAGGCAGAGAGAATGAACTGCCACACTTTTCTTTCCTGACATATTTCTCTCGCTTCCTCAACATTCATACATCGTGTCATGCACGCGCGTCGATTTCTCTGACTCCTCACATGGCCGACATTCAATATTTGATTTATTTGATCGTGCCACGTTTTCCTCGGTCTTCCTCTATTTATGGTTCCATTTACATCATGAACATATAATGTTTTACCATTGTTTCTTCATTCATTCTTTCCATATGTCCAAACCATCTTAATGATCCTTTCATTATTTTGTTCATGACACTATCATTCGCACCGCATTCACTTCTTATATTTTCATTCGACAGTCTATCATACACAACAGAGTATCCGCACATTCGTCTGAGAGATCTCATTTCTACTGCATTTATTCTACTTTCATCCTTCTTTTGCCAGTTCCATGCTTCGTTTCAATACATAAGGGTCGGTAGAAGAACACCATTGTGCACTGCCATTCTAACTTGTTTGATGTTATTATTATTATTATTATCAATAATAACATAAGGCGTCGAAGCAAGGGCAGACACAGTAACGACCAAACAAGTTTTGAAGATTTCCGAAATGAAGACACTGAGGACGATAGCAGGCAAGACACTGAGAGATCGCGTGAGGTACACCAGAATAAGAGAGATATGTGAGATTGAGGATATTATAAGATGGAGCAGACAGCGAAAAAGGGACTGGTATGGTCATGTTCAAAGAATGGACACCACCCGACTCCCCTATATTGCATTGCATAATCAGCCTCATGGGACTTGTCCTCGTGCTACAAGATGGAAGGACAGCTGGGAATCTACGTCACAGGAGGAGCAACACTCTGGATAACAGACCATATAGATCTACAATAAGGAAGAAGAAGAAAAATAAGTTTTTTTATGGTACATATAATTTGAAATTTTTATGGTATATATAATTTGAAATCTCGCGTCCCCGAAGAAGTTTCTTAAAGATTACTTCGTCACAATTACAGTTTATTTTGTAATCCTGACGAAGTTCCGGCGGGAGCGAAACCGGTTGGTTTGGCAAAAATAAAGTGGTGTCAAAACAATTAAAAGTGTATTAACATTATTTTTTTTATAATGCCATACTACAAATTAAGTGCTTCGTACGATAGTATACAAAAATATACACTTGAAAAACATTACTTAAAAAACATTGTTAAAGGAATCATTTGTAAAAAAAGAGGTTTAAACATTTATTGAAAATGAAACCACAAATTTAACCTTATCTTTGAGGAATATATAATTTGAGATTCTGTCGTATATCGTTCTACCACACATACCTCTTAGGGACCTCCTCTCTACCGCATTTATTCTGCTCTCATCCTTCTTCTGAAAGTTCCATGCTTCGCTTCCATACATTAAGGTTGGGACCAGAACCCCATTATGAACGGCTATTTTCGCTTTCATTGATAAATTCTTTTCTTCTAAAAAACAAATGTTTTTGTTCGTATTTTAAATGAAAGAAACAATAACAGTAAACTATAAATAGAAAAGAGACGTGTTAATTTATATTATGATTCAATTTGGCGTTTACAAATTTTTCACAAAAAAAATATATCCATAAAATTGTATCACTTTACCCAGTATTTTTTATTCGCTGTCCGATTTTCCCACATTTCGGAGCGGATTGCGCTCCTCTCTAGCTAACCAGCACTCGCCATTAACTTGTCTTTAAATCTAGATTTTAAATTAAATTTATATCGCGGCTGTGCTAAATCTGACGCGGCGAATTCGCACCCCTGGAACATCCCCAACGCCCTTCGCCCGCCATGTCGCGAAAAGCTGATTCCGATCTCAAAACTTCGAAAATTCATTAAGAATACGAGTATCCCTAAATTCCGGAGAGAACGCATTTTAGGAACACTTTTTTTCATAATTTTAATTTAATTAATTATGTTTAATCACCAAAGTGGTTTGATTCTGTTTAAATATTATTCTGAGGAAAATCGGTCGAAATATTAAACCTAAAATATTATCAAGGCACATCTTATGAACACACCTAATTTTTCTTTATCCCCTATAATGTGACTGGCTATTGGTTCCGAAAGTAGCAGACAGCATTTGCAGCTCATGACTGAACGCATTTACATTAGTTCCTTACTGCTTAATTAATTTACTGTTAAAATTTAATACACTGTTAAAATCTCACAATTTCTTTTCATTCACTGAGATTGTCGCGACCGCTGTTTCGCCAACCGATGTTGGCATCATCAGGTGTTACAATAATGTCAATTTTTTTATTGATTGTAACACCTGATGATGCCAATATCGGTTGGCGAAACAGCTGTCGCGACACTCTCAGTGAATAAAAAGAAATTGTGATTGTGTGCTATAAAGCAGTGTTTTAAATTTTAACAGTAATAATGTTGAAGTATCATAGTGTTTCGGCCAAAACAATGGACTATTTAATAAATACTTAATTAAACGTAAATTATGATGAACTGAGGTTAATTGCCTGAGATGAAAATGTAGCTAACCGCAGATCAAGACCAGTTTTATAGTAGATCAATTTTTATAGCAAATGAAGCCAGCCGCACAATGAGGGTTAAAAATAATCGTTTCACGTCATCTTTTCTTTCCCTTTGTCATTTCTCATCATCTAACGTCGACCCTCTTCGTACGAAAACGGCAAAGTTTTCTGTCTTGACTTATCTTCACAGTCAAATTCTTGTGCTGCAATCGTTTTATATAAACTCTGAATTTGTCTGGTCGTTTTATATAAACTCTCTGGTCTGGGTCTGATTGTGCAGACTGCATCCAGGTTATTCCGACATGTCTGTTTAGGTCATCCTTCCACCGTAGTTGCGGTCGCCCTGCACTTATCGTTGCGGTCGCTCTGCACTTCTCTTTGCCGTCCACGGTCTCCAAGTCAGCAGTCTTCTTGTCCATTTTTCGTCTGAGCTTCTGGCTACGTGACCTGCCCATTGCCATTTTAGAGTCGCTACTCGGTGGATGATGTCAGTGACCTTTGTTTTTTCTCTCACCGTACTGTTTCTGACTCTGTCACTTACGCTTATTCCTAACATGGCTCTTTCCATGGTTCTTTGGGTCACTCGCAATTTCCAGGCACTTTGTTTGGACAATGTTATAGTTTCAAGACCATGAGTACCAACTGGCAGAGCGCAGGCTTCATAAACTTTTCGTTTCAGGTTGAAATTTTTCGATTTTTAAGGATGTACCACATTTTTCCGAAAGCTCCCCAGTTCAGTCCTATTTATAATATCATAGCAAAGGGAAACGTATAATTTTTATGGAACAGAAAAAAAATTCGAGAAAAACGAAAAATGACGTTTTATCCAAAATAAATAGATTATATCATATTTCTTGGTGATCTTAACATTTCATTTTTTAATCCTATGTTAAACGACCCGAGAAATTAAAATATGACACCAAGAAATTTAATAATATACATGTTGTCTGTATCTATATTTACCCTTATATTTAACATTTAAATATACTTACATATTCAGAAATAAAGCTAGATCGCGACAAAACGTAGTACACATTTGCAGGAACCCAAATTTGGACATAATACACAAAAGCTCCGGCCAAAATGAAAAGCACTAGATCTTAAATGTCGGACATTAATGGAGGAGGCATTTTGTAAAACTTTTACGAAAATATGAAATATTTTTTAAGTACATGAATAAGCCTTATATATTCTGTCAAGAAACAGTCATATTAAATAAGAAAATTGTTTTTTATAAAACAAGGTAGTAAATTTTTTTCACTTATTATTTTAATTACATAGTAAATTCTTTTTCTTCTTGTGGAAGTGGAATTCCATAATGACGATTTTTTTATGAATTAAAACATGTCGAAAAAATAAACTCAAAAGTACAAAAACAGTGTATTAATTCATAAAAAAATCGCTACCAATTATTGTTTAACATATCACTTCCATAAAATATAATGCGTAAAATTTATATAAATACTCAATATCATTAACATGTAAAAATCGCATTCACAATAGTTTTTAAAAGAAAATCCCGATTCAATTTTAGTTTTAATGAAAAAAAAAAACAAATTAATACGAACGAGAACGTTCGTTTTCTAGATGGTTTATTAAGTTTTATGGGGATTAAACGATTCACCTGTAATATACATAAAATATAACTTCTAAAAAACGGACGTTTTCATTCGTAATAATGATTTGATTAATACGTACTGACGTTTTCATTCGTAATAATGATTTGATTATACTCGTATTTAAGAAACAATGAAAAAACTGACATTAGAAAGGCCGCCATTTTGAAATATTGGTGATTTTCCGACGTTTCGTGTGACTTCAATAATTTTTGTTTACCCTCCTTCTAGCCTGTCTCCGTCCTCGTCTGGTACATTATAATACGGGCATACACATGCTAACGGGCGAGGCGGGAATTGAGCCATAAATCAGCGCTCCCTGGACGTGAACCTCGCCTTATTTTTGACAGAGATTCGCATACAATATTTACATATTTACCGACCTATCTCACGGCTTTGGATGCCGCCGTTTTATCAACCGTGGCGGATTTCCCTCCGAATTTGTATGGAGAACGCCGAAGCACAGGGAAACCAGTACTTAGCCATCATCTGCCAGGAAATGTATGGCGGGTATCTCATTTCATTATAAATATTACTCAACGCCAGATTACACACGAGCAATTACTCACTACCCACCGCACGATGTAAAGAATACTTAAGATTAAATAATATGTACGAATTTTTCTTACTCACGTTGATTTTTTATAACACCTGAATATTCAATTCTTAAATATATATTTTTTATAAATTCTTGAAACCTACTTAAAAATATATCAATAACTATATACCTATATTATATAAAACCCCAATTTTCATATATGTATTATTTCTTGAACAGTGAATTTCGATTCATTAGTCTGTACCGAAAATTGTTCTAATCATTTAAATTTATGGTAGCATGTAATTGGCCTGGGTTTATATAAATAATGGAAATAATAAAAATATAAAATTTAATTAGAAATTATAACAATAGTTTAATTCCACTTGATTTTAATATTATAATATCTGTTATATGCCCTAAATAATTTAAGAAATATATTAAAATCAATATAAAAACTCTTATTAAAATATTAATGAAAACGTCGGTTTTATAGAAGTATTATTATATGTAAAAAAAAAGTTTCATTTAATATTTGCTAATGCCCTATTATTCCTATAAAATATATAAAAAATGTTAAGCCTTTTTTAGGAAAAAAAAATTATCAGCATTTTTATCACAAGTGTAGTCTTATTTGATGCAATGATTAGCTAATAAGTATTCGTTTATTTATGTGTTTGATCCCTTAGACGTATGTGTGATAAAACAATATACGACAGAGTTTTGAATGCTGATATTAAGAAGGAATGTAGAGCGGAAGAAAGTATTATGAACAAAATTATGAAAGAATCGCTACGTTTGTTTAATTACATGGAATGCATGGATGAAGAAAGTATGGTTAAGAAAATATACGTAAAGATGTGAATCAAGTATGGAGTCGAGGAAGACCGAGAAAAACATGAAGTCGAAAGAATCGACTTACGTGTATGATTCGCTGTATGAATGCGGGGAAACTAGAGAGGTGTTTAAGGATAGAGTGGTGTGGCAGTCTATTCTCTCTTATTGTTGTTGTTTGTTAAGATTTCATCTTATTTTGCCGATATATTATCACTTTTCTCTAAAAAGATTTATTAATAAACTTACAATTCAATTGTACTCGTATATCTGTCGTAGGATTATTTCTTGATTAAAATTTAAAAGGACTAGATTTTATTTACAAGATCTATCTTCTTCACTACCACCCGGGGGTGATTTAGGACATATCTCATTTTGTTCTTGATTTAAGGGATTTAAGGGACTTATTTCCTGAAGGTAAACTAAGCTTGTTTTTCATTATAATACCATAGATTAAAATATTTCATGTAAGATTTTTTCGTTCTGTCATCATTCAAATTCATCACATTCTTTCTGCCTACCCCTTAGGGGAGACGGCGTGATGGTTAGTTAGTTAGATTTTTTCGTTATGTAAAATAGATTCATGAATAAATTTACCGATCGATTGTAATACAAGTGCGAGCTCAACATCGATGTTTAAAAAACAACTCTTAATCCAATTTTAACATCGCAATGATATTTTATATTCACGTGACATGTTAGGTTATAAAAGGGCATTAAACATTTATTTAAAAAAGAACTGTGTTTTTTATACTACAAGATCATTTGAACCAAATTAATGTATCTTCGTCTTTTTATTGTCCTGTCACACCTCCGTGGTGCATAGTGGGCCTTAAGGAGCCTTTTCCATCCGACTCTCTATCGCATGCCTGATGGCTAACATCATCCCAAGTGAGGCCCGCTTCTTTGACCTCGTCCTATAGGGCTCTTCTTCAGGTAGCTATAAGTCTTCTTCGCTTCCTCTTTTTCCCCATAATGGACCAGTCTAGTGTGCCCTGAGCGATGCAAACTGGGTTCCGTCTCAGAGTGTGACCGATCCACGGTCCAGGGAACGGCATTTGACACTGTTTGGGGCCAATAGATCTTAAATATTGAGCGAAGGCAACTATTCATACACCTGGAGTTTTCCAATAATGTCCGCGGTAGATTTGCAAGTCTCACATCCGTAGAGCTTAACATATACAATTTATTTTTACCTATTTATATTGATCTCATGACATGTGATAGGTAGCTAAAATATTACTATAGTAAACACGATTATTTAGTAGTTTTAATTGGAATCCAAGTAAAACCTCAAAACCAGTCGTGTTTACTATTATGAATTAATAACGGAGTTTAACAAAACAAATACCTCAACCATCAATGTTCCATCAACCATCAATTTTATTGTTACGTAAATTCTACACCAGACCAAAGACAAGCCATCGCCTGGAATCGAACCTGGGACCTTCGGTGTGGCAGTCATAGCTCTAATCAATTTGCCACGAAGGTCGTCGTTAGTAAGTAAATAAGTTGTAAATTTTTTGTTATGCTTTTTTTTCAAATATTGTTTATAAATGTGTTTTTTCAAGTATTGTATTGTATATATTGTCATGCATAATGTCACTGCATAATGTGTTGCAGGGAATGGTCGAGGGATCGATTGGCAGAAGACGACCTCGCCAGGAGTACCTAGACCAGATTTGCCGAGATATGGGCAGCACCTCTTATGCGGAGTTGAAGAGAGTTTTCGAGGATCGAGCGGAGTGGAAGAGGAGGATGTGTCGCCTTGCTGCAGACCAATCGCTAGATTGAGACCGGAGAGAGATATTGTCATTATTAAAAAAAAACTCATTTATTTTAACTGTCATTGAATTTTTCTTAAACCGTTCTGTGTCCAAATGAGTCGCCTAAATGTTTTTCATTTGTTATGTTTCATTTGAGTATATAAAAATAGTAAAAATATCTGTACAGTTATTCGTTTTTTTGTTGTTGTTTGTGTTTAAACTATATAAGACCTTTGTAATAACCAACCTTCAATTGTTTTAGTACATACATATATTTCAAGCTTTAAAGGTTTTAATAAAATGTTCTTTGAAAACTTTGTATTTTCATCTAACTGGATAATGTTTCAAACAAAATAAAAATCACAGTTTCTCCACGTACAAAAAGTCGAGGACTCAAACCTTTGTTGATGTCTCGTTTACAATTCATCTTGAGGGCTTTTCCTCTCAAAAGCCGGAAAACACTCAGGAAAACGTAAGTGACAGCTTTGTGATCAAATTTTTTCTAGACCCGACCAGAAAAATGTTTTCGAGGTACCTAGATTGAGTGATCCCTCTGTGAGATCATTTATCAAGAACTTTGGGCTATTCGGAAAGACGTACGTTATATGTAAAAATGACAACTTGGACGTTAAACAGACTTTGCGTGTAGAGTAAATAAATCATAGTAGAAACCCTCGTGTTCTAGGAATACTATTCACTACATGTTGAAGGATTTTATTAAATCACTTTTTAAACAAACTAATTCGTAATAATAAACTCGTTAATGTTCTTAATATTAATGGAAGTCTTAAGGGAGCAAAAAGGTGAAGACGACATATAAAAAATTGTAAAACTCTTCAAAAATGTACTTTCACAATTTATTAGATAGACATTAGAAGATTGTATTAAATTATGTTATTTTTCTGTATATTTCTGTAATAAATAAATAAATAAAATAAAATAATTTATTAAGAATCCCATTCACATATTATATTTATATGATGAATGTGCTTAGAATATAAAAATTAACTATTGAGTCATCACTGAAAACATCATGAATATAGCCACTAAAGCAAATATGACAGTACATAATGGAGTTATAGTGCTATCCCTTACGTATGGAAGTGAAGAATGAAAGAAGGATAAACGCTGTAGTAATGAGATCACTGAGATAAATGTGCAGGAAAACGGTGTATAATGGAATACCGAACGACGAAATAAGGAATAAGGAAGAGATGTAAAGCAGATGATTGGTAATGGAGTGTTGTTGACATTTCGGTTTACTTATAGCCATAAAAACGACCTACGTGGCAGAGTGGCAAGAGCTATGACTGACAAACCGATTGTCCTGAGTTCGATTCCCTGCGAGGGCAGTGTTTTTCTCACGCTGCCCTTGTTCTGGCGTATAGTTCATGTGACAATAAAAATGGCGATAGATTAGCTTCTTATCACCATGTCATGAGAATCAACATAATAAATAAAATAAAAATTTAACCTTTATTTTGTTCAATTGACCTGTTGTATAAAAAAAATATTAAACTGTTAAATTTACTTAAAAAACTTCTAGAAAACTGACGTTTTCATTCGTATTAATAATAAATAATGTTGAAATATACATTTTTTTTACCATTCATTCTTTCCATGTGTCCAAACCATCTTAACGATTCTTTCATTATTTTGTTCATAACACCATCATTCGCACCGCATTAACTTCTTATATTTTCATTGGACTCTATCATGAACAGAGTATCCACACATTCGTCTAAGAGATCTCATTTCTACCCCATTTATTCTACTTTCATCCTTTTTTGCCAGTTCCATGCTTCGCTTCCATACATAAGGGTCGGTAGGCGAACACCATTGTGTACTGCCATTCTACATTTTTTGGATAGGTTTTTGTTTGCGATGGTATATAGTATTATATAATACAAAAAATAGGGCTTAAATTTAAGCACGTATGATAATGCATGGTGTATCTAAAAACTAGCAGCCGAAGATTTAAATAGCACTTCATTAATGTAGAACGGGGATGAGGTTTGAATTTATAGACCCTCAGCTGAGGAAATAAAGCGACTAATAAGTTTTCTGCGACTGAGAGTCGGCTTAATTGTGAGAAAAACGGCATCTGGTACACAAATTAATTCTATGTGTAAATAAACGTTCTAGGCTCTTTTGCGCATACATTATGTACGGTGCGCGAGGAGGCTTGATAGTTTAAAACCGGAGAACAAATTGGAAAGAGAGAGGCGGTGCATGACAACTCCACGAAAGCCTGAACTTGATCAATTTTCAAATCAAATCAAATCAATAGAGACGAAGATGCAAATTGGAAACAGAATGGTCGAGGCGTTTACAGGACTTATGACTTGTCATTGGTTGGGTTAAGCGGTCGATTTATATAATACAACATTCCCCATTCCTCCCTTCTTACGACCTTTTGAAAGACGATTCTTTGAAAGATGTTGAGGAACATTCCACGTATTTCTATATATCTGGAGCCATCCCATAGAGTTCTGTTTGACAATCCAGTAGGGCGAAGAAGCGTCGGCAGGCCGAGACTGCGATGGTTGGATGGTACCGTGGCAGACTGTCGGATATTGGAGCAGCAAGACTGGGAGGTAACGGCCAGAGACAGATTAGATGAAGATGTTTCTTGGAGGAGGCTAAAAACCACCAAGGGTTTGTAACGTCAAAGAAGAAGAAGAAGACAGAAAGTTCAATTTTGATTGCCTGCTCGCGGTATGTTAATGCTGCTGTTCTTTCATTCCACCACGGCTATTATATACATTTATGTATTATATATAGTCCATTGTTTTGGCCGAAACACTGTGATACTTCAACATTATTACTGTTAAAATTGAAAACAGTGTTATAATATTACAATTACTTTTTATTCGCTGAGAGTGTCGCGACAGCTGTTTCACCAACCGATGTTGGCATCATCAGGTGTTACAATAAACTCAGTTTATTGTAACACCTGATGATGCCCACATCGGTTGGCGAAACAGCTGTCGCGACACTCTTAGTGAATAAAAAGAAATTGTCATATTATAACAGCGTTTTAAATTTTAACAGTAATTTATGTATGGTATATCGCTGCATGTTTAAGTATTTAGTTATTTTTTGTCCTGGTGAAGCTTGGGTACGAAGCGAAATAAGTAGGTTTTAATTATTATAACCATTCCTTGGTTTAAGATACTAAGATTTTTTTATTTTATATTCATATATTTTAAAAACGTATGATAATGTACATATCATCGTACGAAATTATTCAATAATATTTTTATATAAATTTTGCAAAATCTCGACCGAAGAAAATCCTAATATACTGTACTATTACATTTTAGTGCTCATAAATTAAAAAAATTCTTTATTATAAAGCGCTTCAATCTCAAAATGTATTATTTTGCCAAGATAGCAGACTTAAATTCATTTACACAAAACGAAAATTTGAAATAATAACTATAAACGGATAAGCTATTGAAATAGAATTTTGTAATAAAACAGGGGAGCTCAAGTTTGTTCAGCAAGAGTCACGAGGCAGCGCTGCTAAGTACGCAGGAGAATATGTAGGAAGCGTAGTTCGGGATTTCCAAAAACCGAGCTCCATATCGCCATAATTCAAAGGAATTTCATTATAATAACACGATATGCTACACGAACAAACGGAACATTTTCGCGAAACTTCCCCGATATTATCATACGCGACATTATGATAATATTTAAAAAAAAATTGGAACTTTAGAAATAAAAAGTTGCATCAATTCGAATTAAAGATTTGGAATATAAATGGAAAAAAAATTACGAAACCTTATTACACAAAACATGTAACTTCAGAGATATTCAAAAATAAATTAGTTTTAAATTAGTGTTATATAATATTACTAACTAACTAACTAACTAACCATCACGCCATTTCCCGGGAGGGGTAGGCAGAGAGGATGGATCGCCACAATGGCCTGTCCTGGCATACCTCTCGGGCTTCCTCTACATTCATACATCGTACCATGCACGCACGTCATTATTCCGACTTCGAATGTGGCCGCCTTTTAGTAATTGATTAAATTGGTCATGCCATGTTTTCCTCGGTCGTCCTCGGCTTCTTTAACCACTCACGCTGCTTGCATACAACTTTTTAACCATTCTACTCTCATCCATTCGTTCCATATGTCCAAACCATCTCAGGGATCCTTTTTTAATTTTATTCATGATGCAGTCATCTGCCTAACATTTCTTTCTTATTTCATCGTTCGGTATTCTATCATGCAACGTTTTCTATTATATTATAGTGTTCTATTCTATAAGACAATTAAATTTAAATTATTACACTTGTTATATATGATTGTTCCCTTTGTTCATTAATAGTTCCCTATATTCGTATGAGGTGTGTTGAGATTACATAGAGTGCGAAAAATGCCTCCCTAGAACGGGTTACCCTAGTTGGCAGGTATTAAATAAAGCAAGTTTCTATGATCGTGCTTTCGGCGTTGCGGGTCCGTTGGCGTGGAATAGCCTCCATGTTAGTATTAAGTATGAGGATAGTGACGCTAAATTTAAGAAACTTCTTAAGACTGCACTGTTCGTTCAGTCGTTTCCTAGTGCGCCCTTGGAGTAATTGATTTTACAAAACGGCGCACTGAAAATACAAGTCATCAGAATAATAATAATAATTAAATCTACGTACTAGGGAAATGATCAATAAACAAATAAATTTATTTTTTATATTAAAGATAATTGTTATGGATTCAGATAATTGAGAAAATAACATTTGGAGTTATATGCATTTTTCTGTCAACACATTGGGTTTGTGATAAATACTCCGCCTGCAACGAGGACATTGTTAAGCTAAGCTAAGTTGCTACCAGTCCTAAGCCAGGATAACGGTGAAGGGTCTATCACGGGGCTAATAACCCTGCATGGTAAAATATTGTGAAATAAAAAGAATAATAAATTGCATCGAAACTCAGCGACCTAAGAAAAAACGTAAAGACAAACGATTGGAGGAAAAAAAGACCTGCAGAATGTAGATAGATGTTAAGGGACAAAAACCAATTGGATGAAAATTGTGGAAGATATACTCGTACTGTTATTGTATTATCACAATTTATTATCATATTTATTTTTATCATATTTATATCCTATTTATTATGTATCACAATTTATTATCAATACAGTAAAATTCGTACAGAGAGACTGCATAGTTTTGAAAAGTAACAAAGATCGTAATGAGGTTTAATGAGGTCGAAATCGATAAAAAATGATATCTTCATTATCACATATTAAAACTGACTCTGACCGCGCTACCACGTGCCTGAATGCGGTGCACTTGCGTGAGCTTTAGGGTTGATGAGCTTTTTGTTGTAACGGTGAAAATTTCCGCAGTGCACTGAAAGCTTATTCACCGACAATGCACAATTTTCGGCCCACAGTTGAAAACTAAAGTTATTATACACTAAAATCTGCATACAATATATACTGTGCCCATTTTGCAGCTACCGCTTGAACCTTAGATTAAAAATTATTAATTATTAAACGTTCGGTTCATTGTTATGTTAAAGTTAATTATCAACTTATTGAACCCTAAAGCATTCACTGTGGAATTCCATAGTATTATACTTAGGAAATTGAAAAACTTTGTTTAATCCACTATTTAATTATTGAAAAACACGACATGTTTCAGAGGATACCTCCATCTTCAGGTGTAAAAATATAATACAAACGAAACAAGGACAGACCAATAAAAAACTCATTTAAAATTCGACATAATAATTCACATTTAAAAATTAATTGTGTTATTTGTTATAAGTTCAGGGATGCTCTCTGTCACCTGCTCTTTTTAACGTTTACATACAGAATGCGATTGACGAAGTAGACAGAGAACGAGTCACAGAGGAGGTGTAAGGATACACGGGCAAAAGATAGACATGATAAGGTTTGCAGACGATATTGTTATGGTTGCTGAAAGTGAGGAGGAACTGCAGGAGGCCCTTGCAACTTTGCACAATTAATTTTTAGGACTTATGACCTATCATTGGTTGGGAATGTTGTTAACATAAAGCGATCGCTTAACCCAACCAATGACAGGTCATAAGTTTTGTAAGCGCCTCGACCATCATATTTTGTTTCCAGAAAACAATTTACATCTCCGTCTCTATTGAGATACAATTATTCCTTATAAATATCATATATGCTGTCGCTGTCAAAGACAAAATCTATCAGGGACAAAAATCGTCAGTTCTCAAAATAACGTAAAGTTAAACACGTCCAGTTCTCAAAATAACGTAAAGTTAATGAAAATTTACTTGATAAACTCAATATATAATATGATATCATGATACCATATTTTGAATAAACTTTTGTGAGGATTTCGAATATGTTTTCTCGTTATTTCAAAAAGGTTGATGGTATAAAAAAGGTTTCCGCGATGACAAAAACGATGATAGATACTTAGAGAAGAGATGATTTCTCCTTTAGATCGTAGATAAAGTGACCCCTGCGAGCGTACAGAAGGATGAAAAAGGACCAACAAAAAATGACAAGCTTCGTAAAGAGATTTGATCTTTGTAGGAAAAACGCAAAAAGTTAATCCAATTTTAATGTTGGCGTAGCTCAGTGTGAAGACAAGGCATTTAGAAATTTTGTAGACACCGTACATGAACGAAAAACTGATTATCGATATAGCAGACTTCAGATGATTGATCGATCTGCAGTACTTGCTGTAAATTTTCATACTGCGTGTGTTTATGAGTAATGCGTTAAAAAATACTATGGGTCAAGCGCTTGAATGACCACCACGTCTTGAATAAAAACACCCTTACTAATTAACTAAAACAAACCATCACCCTGTCCCTCCGAAGGGGTAGGCAGAAAGAATAGACTGCCACACTTTTATATCCCGACATACTTCTCTTGATTCCTCTACATTCATACATCGTGTCATGCACGCACGTTGATTTCTCAAACTCCTTTACGTGGACGACATTCAATATTTGATGTATTTGATTGTGGCACGTTTTCCCGGTCTTCCTCTATTTCTAATACAATTTACATATTTTATGTGTACTTTTTTACCATTACTTCTTAATATTTTCTTTCCATGTTAATGTTTCTTTCATGAATGTGTTCATAACACTTTCTTTCGCACCGCATTTATTTTCAGATAGTACAGTTTTTCCACAGATTTGTCTAAGAGATCTCATTTCTACTACATTTATTATATTTTCACCCTTCGTATGTCAATTGCATGATTTGCTTCCAAACATAAGGGTCGGTACAAGAACACTATTGTGCACTGCCATTTTAGCTTAAACATACGAGTACTTTACAATAAGAAATGTATGTATTTGATACTCGTAAGAAAATATTTTATTATTATTTAAAACAAAAGAAAAATCAATCGTAAATGTTTAAAAATATCTATGAAATGCTATCTTTTGATGATATCAATTTCACATAACAATTTAAGTATTGAGTATTTATTGTTCTGGATTATTTCATATAACATTATGTGTTATTACATTATGTGCTAAATTAAAAAAAGACGGTGGATTCGTGGAACATAAATTAAATAGTCAATATGTGCACCATCCAAAAAGAACATTTTGTGTTTAATTATTTTTATTTTATTTTATATCATTGTATTGTATATTATTTGTTTTAAATTTATTTTGTGGGTGTTGGACGATCGAAGTGTGCGCGGGAGATGTCTATTGGTGGCGATGAGGTTCGCAACCCATCACACCGCGTCTCCCGCGGGGCGAAAAGAGAAGGATGGAGTACCGCATCAGTAAAAGTGTGACAGTCCATTCTTTCTGCCTACCCTTTTGGGGAGACGGCGTGATGGTTAGTTAGTTAGTTAGTTAGTTAGGATTATTTCTGTATTTACGATCACTTTGTTTTGTGGATTCTCATTTGAATTATTTTATAAAAAAAAATCACAACTCTTTTTTTACACATTTCACAAATAAGTTTCGAGACACAGGTGTTCTTACTCAGTGTTAAAAAATATGTACAAAGAAAGGGAATCTGTGGTCCAATACATGTTTGTGAAAAGTGCAAAACAGTTTTACAATTTTTTTTTAACTAAATTGTAAAGGTTCATGTAAAGTGTTTCGTACTGATACCGACATTTAGAAATAATAAACTCTACAAGAATCCCATACGTAACTTTTCACGGAGAACAAGATGGATAGCGTCTACCAGGAAGACCCCCAAAAATAAATGGAGTCCAGCACCATACGAGGAAAATTCTGTAACAATCGGCTCTTGGGTCTACACCAAATTGAAGAATAAGAAGAATTTACACGATCAATCCAATTTCTAGAATTTTACACTGGGGATCAATTACATTCCCTAAATGGTAAGACTTTTCCATTTTTTCTTATAGAAGTGGAATCATATCATCACGGAACAATATATAATAATGGCCGAAAATAATACACTTTCTGAAGCAGAAATCCCAAAGGCAAAAAATATCATTTGACCTTTTTTATGACATTATACAAGTTATACCAACTTGGATAAATGGTAAATTGTTACGTGCTTCGGTAGGAATTAAAACTTTAAGATAAAGTTACGTAATCCAAAGTTTCACACATGGAAAAAAACATAAAAAAATATTAATATGTTTAGGGGTGATAATAAATTTTCCGCTTGGGAAATTTTCGTTTCCGCTTTGCTAAAATGTTCCACGCCGTGTGGCTTATCCTAGTTATTATAAGTTTGCCAGTGCGAGCCGAGAAGTTTCTCTGTCATGGTGGAATAAAGAAGTAATCGTCTTTGGATGAGAGTTGCCAGATAAGAGTTACTTTCAAAATTGAAAGTTTAAATTGTTTTACAACTACCCTCAAGAGCGTAACTTGTTGATTCTTATTGGAGAAGAGAGCCGTTGAAGCGTCCCCGAGATGCAATGGGTCTGACAAGGGAACTGCGAGGAAGATGGACGGACGGGCTTAGTGTCTGTCATGAACTGGCAATCATAACTCGAGACGGTTATCCGTCCTAAAGAAAAATGGTCCATTCTAGTTTGGAGGATAAGTCCGGATAAAAGAGGGTGAAAAATGAATTCTCGGGGAGTACTTTAAATCTTTACATAATATTTTACAAAAATCGTATTCCCTACTCCATAAGAATAAATTATTATAAAATTTTCTGAAAGTATTATTAAAGTATATTGGATTGACACGTTTCGCATTCTAAAACATTATCAAACCTTTAGAAAGGCGAAGCATGTCTTTCCTAAAAACTGTAATAAAATTTCTAAAAAACAGACGTTTTAATTCGTTATAATAATTTAATATGAAGTTTTATATCATTGTTCCAGAAAATAAATAAAATATTGATGTATTTCCCGTTGCAATTACATTTTAAATTTACCATGTTTTATTTTTTATATATATTTATTAAATTATTTTAATATGAATAAATAAAACCAACAAGTAAAATAGTACTAATAATTTTGTTGATTTTATTTGATTTAAATTCCATATATACATCATAAAGAACATGTTCAAATAAAAATAGATTTATTAACAATAATTTTGGTGAAAATTAATTAAGTGTTTTACGCAATAGGATAAAAATTAAATGGTATAAACATTAACCAAATTAACTAAATTTTAAATGGTATAAACATTAACATATATACTTATTACATCCATCAAGATCAACCATTCACACTTAATATATAAATAAAAAAGTAATATATGAATTTTGGTTCTTCGTTTTTTAAACATACGAGTATTTGTAAGCTTTAATGAATGAAAACCCCGATTCTTCCCACTTGAAAATCGAATAAACATATTATTTCATAATTTCAAAACTCAGAAATTTCACCGAGTAAAAAATCGAATTTATCAGAAATTTAAAAATAGAAAATGTTCGAATCCAGCTGATACACATCATTAAACGTTTTTTTAAGAACTTGTTTGATCACATTCAAGATGTTACATTTATTATTATATAGCCCTTTGTATCCTTTATAAAGATACGTGCAGGTAGCGTGAATGGAAAAATAAGAATAAACTCGAGGAAGTCTAAGAAAGACATGGCTATATCAAAATAATTAATTAGTACAAGGCGGCTTATGTATGGAAGCGAAGCATGAAACTGGCAAAAGAAGAATGAAAGTAGAATAAATGCAGTAGAAATGAGATCTCTTAGATGAATGTACGGATACTTTGTGTACGATAGAGTGTCGAATGAAAATATGAGAAGTGAATGCGGTGCGAATGATGGTGTTATGAACAAAATAATGAGAGGATCATAAAGATGGTTTGGATATATGGAAAGAATGAATGAAGAAAGAATGGTAAAAAAAATATATGTTAACGATTTAAATTAACCCAAAAATAGAGCAAGACCGAGGAAAAGGTGGCACGATCAAATAAATCAAATATTGAATGTCGGCCATATGAGGAGACAGAGAAATCGACGCGCGTGCATGACACGATGTATGAATGTTGAGGAATCGAGAGAAATATGTCAGGAAAGAAAAGGGTGGCCGTCGGGATGGTTAGTTAGTTAGTTGGTTTGTAAAAGGCGGCCTTTTTTATAGTCGGAACAATCGACGAGCGTGCGTGTCATGGTGTGTGAATGTTGAAGTAGCGTGAGAGTTGTCAGGATAGAACATGTCTTCCCTCTATGCCTGATTATTGCCCCTTCGGGGAATCGCCGCGAGGTTAAGATTTTATTCTCGTTACCAATGTTTTTATTTCATTTTATTTAGATTTGGCGACCTTCATGGCAGAGTGGTAAGAGCTCTGACTTCCATACCGGAGGTCCCGGGTTCGATTCCCGGCATTGGCAGTGTGATTGTCACACTGTCATTGGTCTGGTGTAGAATTCACGTGACAATAAAATGGCGATAGATTGGCTACCTATCACATTTCATGAGAATCAATATAATAGCTAAAAATATATTGTATACAGTTATTGGGTTCAAACGACCTGTTGTACGAGTATACAAGGAAAAAAAATATTCTTCGTCTTGGTCATTATAACGTATCACGAATATAGATTAAGAAAACATGTATTTAATTTTCGTGAAAGCCGTAAAAACTGACGTAAATCACACGGCCCGTTACACGTGATCCTTACCGGTTAGATGTTGGTAATCCATTATGTATAGAGTTTTGGAAATTTCAAAAGTTTCGCAGAATGAACGATCGTTTTACAAAAGAAAATGGGATAATGTACGTTTGCTATTGCAATCTGATCACGTCCGAGCAAATACCAAATCTCCCGGAGACACGCAACATCAGAGGGATGATGAAACACGAAGACTTCGGATGAATCCCTCAACACGCGATTTCTCTGGATGATAGTCTTACATAACATTATCACATTATCTACAAAATCCCGGGGGAATCCGAGTGGATGATTCTGAAATTGGCTGAACTTCAGAAAAATATTAATGGCAAAAACACACTACATATAACTACCACACATACAAATGATATAATATTTCTAGATAACTATTTGAATCAGGTACATTTCTTTATAAATAAAAATGATCTCTACATCAAGGCATAACGTCACATTTTCCATTTAGTGTTTACGTAACGATTTTGTACCTTTCTATTCTTGTGTAAATTGTGAGATGAAAAAGGATAAGAATTCTCCAAAACATGTCAGTGAAGAGTGTAATAAAATGTGAAATTGTAATGTTTTTTCAAATGATTTTAAAAGCCACTTAAAGCGATATTTCAACCATTATATAAAGTAATATACTTAGTTATTGAAAATAATTTTGTTTAATCCACAAAATATTAAAAATATTTAAAAAAACACGACATGTTTCGGAGGATATCTCCATCAGGTGTAAATAAACAAAGAAAGACTAATATAAAAACACATTTAAAATTCGAAACAATAATTCAAGTTTAAAAATTAACCTGGGCTATTTGTTATAAGTACTCGTAATATATTTTTGTTATAAGTAAGAACTAATTAATAATATTAAATAATAATAATACATGATGATAATATAAAAAAAAACAAATTGTAATTTAGAAAAAAACATACATTTGAAATGACATAATTTATATAGAAATTAATAAATGATTAATTTGCATTAATTAGGAATGGGATCTTGGGAGATTAAATGTAGACAAAGTATTTAAGGAGAGAGGAATCTGATTATTAATTAGCGTTCAATAAGTTGATTATATAAAGTAATTATAAATATTTATATCATTTAATGGACATTTTTTTTTCTGTATACAACAGGTTTTTATGACCCTATTACTGTATACAATTTATATAAATTTTACATGCATTTTACATACATTTTAAAATACATGTTAAAATAAAACAATTAAAATAAAATAAAACAATATTATCAGTTGTGGTATGTACCTATATGTTCCTTAAAGGACGTATAGGTCATTTTGAAAATGTCCACATCGACTGACACCTCATTCAAGAGCACCATACCCCGAGTCATTGTATGCTGCGCCAAGACATTTGTCCTGCTTACCGTTATGCACAACAGATTGTGTCTTCTAGCGCGAGCATACCTGTCCGGTGCATTGAGGCCATAACACTCTAAGAGGTATGGGCTATCAATGAGGTTACGGAGTATTTTAAATCCTAAGATCATCAATGTACCCTTTCTTCTTGATTCGAGACTGCGGTACTCTGTGTTAAAACTTGTGACTGTGACTTTTCACGCCACGAAACAATTGTGAATGTTTCATACTTTATAAAAAAAAACATTTAAGTAAGATTTTATTCCTTACCGAGTTAAAAAGTAAGTGTTAAATAATAATAGAAATATTTACAAAAAAATGTTTTTTGAAATTTCACAGAAGTAGTTCATTGTATTTTAAATAATGAAAACAGAAAAATGGTTATTTTAAAAAATTTGTGTATTTTTAGTTAAATTATACTTAGGTTTATGGGTTCGACTAGTTTTGGTAGCTTGCTCCCATCTTCTGGTTAGATCAGTCGAATTTAACAAAATACATATTTAAAAAAAAAACTTTTTTATTTTTATTTTCATTAGATAATATATTTAAGATTAACATGTTTACACTATGTATTATCAAGTTTGTTTATTCCAATGTAATAATACTATAAATAATCTCTTTTCCAATATTTCTTTAAAGAAATAGAAAAGTGAATGTTTATCTTTGTTTGGTCATTAGATAACGTAGTCTAAATAATCTTCGTTCATTTTTAGACCGCAATAAATTACAAGGATCATTAGTTATCCAGACAGCCTAAAATCGATACTTTTTTTGATAAATTTTAGGAAGACTTGTAATCCCTATTCATATCTGTTTTACTTGCCCAAGGCGCAATTGCTTGGTCATAAATTTCATACTTCAGTTAATTTTCTTTATACGCAATATATAGTGTACAATATTCTACAGAATAAAGATATTTACAGTATATAAGGGAAATATCCATCACGTTTTATTATTATCTGACGTGTTATACTCCTATCCTTTATGTATCGTACAAAGGGAACGGGATGAATAATATTGTAAGTGGAAAAAATATATGGAAGGTTTTCATATTTTTAAGAAAATGATGGGCCTATTATCGTTTAGAAGTGCATTTATCAAGAGTGTATACATATTTATTAATAGATAGGACACATTTCATGTTGTAAAGTTTCTTAACATGTACATTTTAGATTGTTTATTATTTATTAGCGACGATCTACGTAATTTTTTTTATATTGGCCTGTTTTCTTAAAGAGTTTATTACTACAAGAGTTGTTTAGTATTCTATTTTAAATAATATTGAGTTAAAAATGAGTTATCTTAAAGCTAATCAAGATAGGGTTATTGTCACATACGATCAAATAATTATGTTTAAGGAAAAAAATACTGTATGCGAACATTATCATCACTATAATTTGATACTATACATTTTTAAAAAGGACTCCCTTCACCAGTGGCGGTACTCCCATAGAAGCCCAGAAGCCCAGCTTGCGTAAGAAATTTTGAATCAAAACACCCGTAATCGTGCCCCCGCATAAACCAATAACCCATCAAATCACCTTCCAACAATGTTTCCATCAGACGTAAGCGAATAGCCACAAGAGCTCAACCTCTGTAGGCCAGAAGAGGTTTTGATTCAAAATTTCTTACGCATGCCGGGCTTCTGGGCTTCTATGGGAGTACCGCCACTGCCCTTCACATCCTAACCCCACAGTAAAATACCTCTCAAATTACGACCCAAACACCTCCAGCCGCCACAAGCGCCCAAAATCGATCCTCCTTCAGAGGAACACTCCGGGCCACACAAATCATACCCCCGTATAAACTAACAACCCACCAAATCACCTTCCAACAATGTTCCCACCAGACGTAAGAGGAATAGCCACATGAGCTGAACCTCTGTAAGCCAGAAGATCCAAGTCCAAGTATAGTGTAATTATGATATATTGTACATATACATCATGCGTAAGACACACAATTTATAACATAACAGAGACAATCAGAACCAAATAAGTATTGAGGACTTCCTTGATGAAGAAACAAAGAATGATGGTACTAAGAGATCGCGTGAGGAACTTCAGAAGTAGAGATATGTTAGGATAAGGATATTGTAAAATGGAGTGGAAATTGAATGAGAAACTGGTACGTGCATGTCCAAAGAATGAACACTACCAGACTACCCTATATTGCACACTAAATAATCAGTCTCACAGGACTCGTGAAAGACCTCTTTAAAGGTGTAAATACTGCTGAGAATCCACCGCCCAGGAGGAATAGACCTCTGGAGAACAGCCAACAAAGGTCTATAACAACAAAGAAAAAGAAAAAGAAGATGAGCATTTTCAGTATTTCTTTCTTTTTCAATTTTCGTTCCGCTGTAATGGTTTGTAGATTTAAAATAAAATAAAATAAAATCGGGAGATGCCTATTGATGGCGATGAGGTTCGCAACCCTTCACACCGCGTCTCCCGCGGGGCGAAAAGAAAAGGATGGAGTGCCGCATCGGTTAAAGTGTGACAGTCCATTCTTTCTGCCTACCCTTTCGGGGAGACGGCGTGATGGTTAGTTAGTTAAATAAAATAAAATCATATTAGGATATGTATGATAAATTTCACAAAAAATTACTTCTTCTGAGAGTTAAAAAATGAAAGAAAAAAAAACATAACTGCCTAATGTAGTTGGATTTAAAATAACGTAAAACTTAATAATTCTCATAAGTGGAAAACCAGCCAAGTAGCAAACATTTCTCCACTCAACTTTAGGCCAAATATCATTTCGGGGTCGTGTCTAACAACTTTTCAAAAGACATTTGGAAAAAGTTGAACGAAAATTTGGGCAGTTAGGTGGCGTCCTCGGCGGAGCGGAGGATTTTAAGATTTTATGTGACGTATAATCCCTCTAACTGGGACCGATACCGTGAAGGGCCTGGGAATCGGAAATTAACCCTAAGGATGGGAGCACGGGCGATTAAAGCCTTTTAGCTAAAGTGCACTGTGAATATAAACGCCCGCTAAATGGGTCACGTCATTAAACGAACGTGGGAACAATTATTATACGGAACTATTTAGTGGGTAAATAAATGTCGTTGCTGCTAATTGCACGGATTTTTAATAGCATGCACCACCGGATTTAATCTTGAATATAATGCAAAATCTCTTACAAATGCAAGCGTAATATAAAAATAAATACAGCTAACTATATTTTAATATTACATATGTAAAGAAATAAACATTAAGATGGTTTGGACACATGAAAATAACGAATGAATGAAGAATATTTTCCATATTTTCCATTAAATCTGTACGTTCCCCATAGTTATAGCAGAGCAAGGGGGCATATATAATATTATTTTATGCGCCAAATTGCCACACAGAGGCCCTTCGAAGATCTCCTGTATTGAAAGCGATTCGTCTCTTAAATGAGGTTGCAAAAGAGATAGACCTCTTTGGATGCAATTATGGCGAATTCGTCAATACCCTTACGATAAAGGCAGCAAGCAAATAACTGGCTTTTCCTATTCATAAGGTTCTATGTATATTTCTTTTGATATATTTTTTTTTCACCCTTTACATCGATTTGGCTCGCGCTGTAATGATGTAAGGAGTTTTTTCAACAAAATAATAGTAATAATAATATTTGCCATAACATTGTGTTGCGTCTTCAATGAAAAATGTTTATAAAAGTATTGTTTACAAAGTTCTATACGTTGTTTGAAGAAAGAATGGTAAAAACGTTTATGTTTACGATGTAAATGGAACTAGAAATAGATGAAGACCAAAGAAAACGTGGAACGATCAATTAAATCAAAGGAATCGGAGAAATTGACATTACGTATGAATGTTGAAGAAGCGAGATAAGAATGCCAGGAAAGAAAAGTATGCCAGTCCATTATTTCTGCCAACCAATTCGGGGAGACAGCGTGATGGTTAGTTATAAAATATATGAAATAATACTTTGTATATTAACCACGGTATTGTAATTATTCCAACTAGTTTAGCTTGGACCCAAGCTTCATCAGGACAGTAAAATAAGGTATTACATTATATGATGAAACTTGGGTCCAAGCGAAACTAGCTAGCATCAATTCTAATAACCATACCGTGGTTAAATACAAAGTATTTTATATCTATAAGTTAATGTCTATCCATAAAGTGAGTGATTCATATACAATTTTTGCATATAATTATTATTATTATCGTAGAAGAAATAATTAATTATGCTTCATTAGTTATATTTCTTTGTCATCATTTAATGAAAACTAACTGTAAATGTAAGTTAACATTTTGATATATTAAATGATAAAACGGTCCTAATCTAGATTACCTATATTAAGAAGATTTGAATAAAGAACTTAATTTAGTCCCAAGAAAAAATAATTTGACTTTAAAATATTGCCTTCGTATCTAAAATACTTCGTGATGTGAAGTGTCCATTAGAACTGCTAGGCGTTTGAGAGAACCGTCATTACGGTTCATCTCATATCAAATTTTTCAGTTGGCAGAGAACAGGCAAAAAGGCACATAAATATTAATGCCCTGACGATTAAAATTAAACGGATGCTCATAATTTTCTGCGAGCGCGCTTCATTTTGTATGAATTTTGAAATTAATGAAACCGTCGCTTTTGAGAGGAATAATGAAAATCTCGCTAGCATTTGAGTTAGGTTGGTCACAAAATTTTATCTTCTTTTTTAATGGAGTTGAATAGGCAAGTTCTATATGCGAACTCTCACAATTCTGATATCCTGTCAGGATGTGAAAAGGTTCCAATACTTATATTTTGAAAAATGTTATTTCGGTCTATGGGACACGCGTGTGGGGAAGTGATCGTTAAACTTTATGTAATTTAATTAACAAAATGAAAAGGCTATTTGAAATTCACTGGGTTTTTAATATCAAATATAATACTATTTCAAATGTTTCCGGGTTATTAACTAAAAACGGGAAATCGCAAAACATCATTCATTCGGATAAAGATGAAATATGTTTAACCACATAGACATTAATTCAAAGAATTGTTCACTTTGATAATTTAAAAATTAACTCTGGAATTTCCGGGACGGTTCATAATTTGAATAAGGAGTTTAAGTATACCAGGGTTAACCAAACTTTTTTGCAATGGAACACTCAGCAAATCCGGAAATATTAACCGAACACATTACTTGTTTATCTGGATTCGATAATTTTTACTAGCTTTTTTTAAAAATGTAATAAAACACATTATTTGTTTGTTAATTATTTTAAATAGTCCATTGTTTTGCCCGAAACACTATGATACTTCAAAATTATTACTGTTAAAATTAAGAACACTGTTATATATAACAATTTATTTTTATTTATTGAGATTCGCGACAGCCGTTTTGCCAACCGATGTTGGCATCATCAGGTGTTACAATAAACTCAAATGAAAAGACTTACTTTTTATAGGGAAAAAAACTCATTAGTGTGGTTAGTCATAGTAATGAGTTTTTTGCCCTATAAATAGTAAGTCTTTTTATTTGTAACTTTATTTTACTGTAATACCTGCCAACATCGGTGGCGAAACAGCTGTCGCAATACTCAGTAAATAAAAATAAATTGTGATATATAACAGTGTTTTAACTTTGAACAGTAATATTTTTAAATTCAGTTTATCAGTTTATCAGTTTATTCAGTTTATCAGTTTATTTCATTTCATCAATAGACATTACAAAATTAATTTTTAAGGCATCTATTGAGAACAGGTAAAATAATATATTGGTAAAATAATAATATACTACCAGAAACGCATGAGAGATGGTTGAACATTAGGAAGACAGGATACCCTCCAGAATTAAGAGTATTTGCCTTCTGAACGTACTTTCACTGATATGAAAGACGTCGATTTCCGAGGAGACCGCGTTCAGCAGATTGATTGCTCTTCCCACCGGTGTCACCAGAGCCAGGTTGGTTCTAGCGGCGGATAGGTAAAACAATCTATGCTGGCGCTGTCGGAGATATCTGTCGGGAACAAAAAGACCTACACCCTCCAGCACGGCTGAGTTTTCAAAATATCCCCTAATAAGCCTAAAGAAATGGGTTATGAGAAACCCGTCTCTTCGAAGCTGCAGAGAATTAGACCCCAACATTCCCAAAAGAAACGCTGTGGGATAGAGCCATGGATAGCTACCATACTCCTTCATGTAGAGATACCTCAGAAATTTTTTCTGAACCCTCTCTAGCATAAGGGAATATCTCGCCTCGTGCGGACTCCATATCACAGAACCGCTTTCGAGTCTGCTCCGAACCAATGAATTGTATAGTACTCTGAGCACATTGGGATCTCTGAAAACCCTTCCGGTCCGAATTATGAAGCCCAACATCTTCAGCGCAATGCCACAAATTCTCTCAACATGAGCATGAAAGGTTAATCTACTCTCATAGATGACCCCGAGATCTCTCATAGTGGATACATGTGCCAACTGCTGGTTATTCATCGTGTATCTATGATATATAGTTCTCCGTGCTCTCGTAAAAGATAACATTACGCACTTAGAGACATTGAATTTCATATGATTACTGTGACTCCAGGTAACAATATTATTAATATCCGACTGAAGGCGTAGACAGTCGTCAGGATTATTTATGTCTAGGAATAATTTCAGGTCATCGGCAAATAAAAGAAATCGCGAGAAGTTTATTACCTTCGCAATATCGTTTATGAATATAGTGAAGAGGAGTGGGCCAAGGTTCGAACCCTGTGGCACCCCTGAATAAACAAAAAAAGGTTCCGATTGAAAAATTCCGTACGAGACGAATTGTTTCCTCCCCTCAAGGTAACTAGTGAAAAGCATAATAAGTTGAGAAGAGAAACCAATTTGAGATAGCTTTGCTATAAGAATGTCATGGTTCACAGTATCAAATGCCTTTGAGAAGTCATTATATGAACAGTCAACTTGGTGACCATTGTCCAAGGCCCTTGTTATGTATTCTGTGAAGACCATGAGATTTGTTTCAGTAGAGCGCCCCTTCCTGAACCCATGTTGTTCTGTTATAATATATGGGTCAACTCTGGGAAATATCAATTTATGTAGAATAGATTCGAATAGCTTGGCTGGAGCCGACAGTATTGCTACAGGTCTGTAGTTTTCGACTGACTCTTTTGTTCCGCTCTTGAAGATAGGACTGATCCTAGAAACTTTCCAGAGATCAGGAAAAGTATTTGTACTTAACGATAGGTTAAATAAAAAGTACAGCGGATATATTAAGAGCTCAGAGCAGCCTTTGAAGAAGAAGATGGGAAGAAAATCCGGACCAACCGAGTGCGAATTCTTCATTGCTTTGATGGATGATTTAATATCATTTGTGTCTATGTTAGATATGTCAAAGCTATGAGCGCACTTACTGGTATTCGAACCGGTCGCTGAATTTAAATTAAGCCGCGGGGGAATATTGCTATAGACAGATTGAAAGTGCTTAGCGAATGCGTTCGCTATGTTTGCGCCCTCAACCTCTCTATCCCCATGCATCATGGTATTTAGGATGCCACCGTCTTTACGTAGGCTTTTTATGTAGTTCCAGAAAGTCCCGGGGTCATTCATAAGATCGCCCTCAATGGTGCTTACATATGCTCGAAAGGCTGACCGAACATTCCGTCTCACCACCGAGCGGTGCTTACTGAAAAGTTCATACTCATCCCGAGAGCCAGTGGCCTTCCACTTCACATGATGTGCATGTTTGATCTTAATTTCCGCGATGATTTCCCTAGAAAACCACCTCGGATATCTCCGTCCACCATTGCTCACGCGTTTTCTGGGAAAGCACATATCAAATAAACTGTAAATCACACTATAAAAATATTGTAAGGCATCATTTACGGAGGACAAGTTGTACAGGTCACTCCAGTCAAGTTGAGTCATCAGCTGGTATAGCTTCAGAAAATCACCCCGACTGAAGTTCCATCCCCTGAAGATTTCATCATGCCGCGGTACTCTGGTTATATTAGGATTATTTTTACCAGAGCACTCAAACTCCAATGCGGGATGATAATTATCCTCAGGTACTAATGGAGACACTGATCTAGAAACTTGCAATTTGATATTGCTCAAAATCAAGTCCAAGGTTCTGAAATCAGAATTCAAAATGCCATTGTGCTGCGCAAGCCCAAAGACCGCGCATAGGTACTCCAAGTCTTGCTGGACATTGTCGATCCCATGAGCGGAGTGTAGGTTAAAGTCGCCCATCACGATGACATTTTTACCTCCGACCAGATTGAAATTTGTATGCATCGCATCAAAGAAATGTTTATAGACTACCCAATTAGACCCCGGAGGAATGTATGTTACACAAATAAAAATTATGTTTCTAAGTCCAGTCAGTTTTACCCATAGGTCCTCATTGATTGATTCAAGATTTGAGACACGCTCAGCCCTCAGCGCATCCCTCCTCTCAATCGCCAATAAGCAACCGCCACCGCGAGTGCGGCTGCCACTGTTTTCCCGATCTCTACGAAACACATAGTAGTTCTCTGTATCAAAAAGCTCCGAGGAGAGGACGCTCGAATTCAGCCAAGTCTCGGTGAGAGCGATTACGTTAGCATCACTCACCGAAACATTGGAGAAAAATTTCGCGCATTTCGTTCTCAATCCACGAACATTCTGATACAGGAAGGATACGTGATTTGGCGAACCGAGTCAGCTGGCTCTCGGAAGTCGCGGAGCCGAAACAGCGGTCTGCCACTCCTTGATGAAGGAACGGCGAGGCCAGTGCTTAGGCTCTAGAACCTCCGAGATAACCGAACTCGGTATTCCGACTTTAAACGATGCATAGGAACTTCCTTCCTTGGGCTTAATCTTATGCACCGTATATGATGCCTCACACAAACTGTTCAGATATGCGGACATTTCATCAGCCGAGGTTTCGGGGTGGAAGGGAAGAAAATGATAGTATTTAAGCCTACAGGTAGAGGAAGAGGATGGGAAGGGGGGGGAATTGTCAACCCTCCGAGAACCTCGGACTGTGGCAGGCCGTCTCCTTGACACGACACTCCACGGGCCACCATCACCGGCCGCCTGCCCGTCGACGACCAGCGGTGCAGAGGTTGTCCCCACAGCGACATTTAATGGCTTAAGGGGTACTGACGGAGCGAGCTCTTTCCGGGAATCACGGACGTCGGTTGTCGCGTTCGCAGATTTTTTCGCAACTGACACTCCGGATATAGGGCGTTTCCCTTTAATCGCAGCATTCCCCTGAGCCACCCGTGATGCCTGTGCAGCATACGTAGTAGGTGGTGTAGCAGTTTGCGGCGACGGTGTTCCACCCTCCCCTGTATGTGCTGCCGCGCGTACAGCGGCACGTGTTGAGGTCCGCGTAGCCGGACGGGATAGAGTTCGCAGTCCATTGCTCACGCCAGCCGCAGCGTTAGGAGCCGAAGGGCCCGCTCGAGAATCGTCAGCAGTCCTCGGTAGCACCGGGCCTGCCGTAGTCAGAGGGGCCGTGGCAGAGGGGCGATGACAGTCGCACACTTTTAACGTTTCGACAAACGTTGTAAGCTTGTCGAGTTTGGTATGCAGCTCGTGAATTTGCTGCAGGAGGTTAAATTAAAAACTGTTATAAAATAAATATAAGCATACAAATATGAATAATGTTACGTTTTTATAACGATATAGCTTAACCTAGAATAAAAATATTTTTATACAATATATTTTGTCAAAACAAACAAACAACTAACCGTCACGTCGTCTCACCGAAGAGGTGAACAGAAATACTGGAACGCTATATTCTTCTTTCCTGACCTACTTTTTTCGCTCCTCAACATTCATGCCATTCATAACATCGATTTCTCAGACTCCTCACTTGGCCGGCTCTTCATCTTCTTCCTAACGCTATCCCAATTCATCGTCTGTATTGACTGTTGGGGTCGGCGCTTCTCGATCTCTGACTGTACCTCGCACAGTGCTGATCAATGATACTCAACCCTTTTTTTCTTCGGGCCACATACATATATTTGTAAAGTTACGCGAGCCGCAACACAATACTGGTATGACGAAAAAAATCATCAAACCCCCCATTTATAAGAAAACATTTTTGACTAATTAACTAACCAACTAACCATCACGCCGTTTCCCCGGAGGGGTAAGAAGAGAGGATGGATCGCCACATTGTTCTATTCTGACATAACTCTCACGCCTCTTCTACAATCACACTACTAGTATATATATTTTAACCATTCTTCCCTCATCCATTCGTTCCATATGTCCAAACCATCTTAGTGACCCTTTCTTGATTTTATTTATCACGAATTCATCCGCTTTACATTCCTTTCTTACTTCATCATTAGATATTCTATTATACATTGTTTTTCCGTGATCTCATTTCTACGGCATTTATCCTACTTTCATCCTTCTTCTGCTAACTCCAAGCTTCATTTCCATACATAAGGTCGGCACTAGAACTCCATTGTGCACTGCCATCTTTGCTTCAGTCGATATATTTCTATTTGCAGTTATGACGTTGAGTGCACCATTTATTTTGTTTCCAACTCCAACCCTCCTTCCGATATCTTTCTCCATTTTTCCATCTCTTGTAAAAATGCTTCCCAGGTTTTTGAGATTTTAAAAATTATAAACTAAAACAAAATAAAAATCGTTTATGTTTTGCTACAAGCAAAATTATTTGCGCGCGTACTTGTCTGTCAAATATGTGTTTTATGGGAATAAATCTAGCGTGTGCAATAGCAACTCTCTTATAACAGATCTGATGTGGACCATAATGATAATCCTCTTTGGGTGTCACTCTCTGCGCGTCAAAAGTTGCAGTTAAAACGAATCTCAAGATATACAATATTTAGGATGCCAGATTTAAAAAAAATCATATTCCTGATAATAAATATGTATAGGGCCGCACATAAAAGCTTGGCGGGTGTCGCAGCTTGAGTATGGTTGGTTCTGAGTATCGTCCTCACTCAAGCCATTTCTATGCAAGACGCTATTGCACTGAATCATCCACGTGTTCCTAAGTCTTTTTGGATGGTTGACGAGGAAGATTCACAGACAAAGCTCTATTTACTGTGTGGTCTGGTAGTCTCCGTATTATATGCCCGTACCATCTCATCTACCTCTCTGCTCATCTGCATCTCATGTAATATATATAATGCGTTTAAAATATATATACGAGTATACATGTGTAATAACGGTATCATAAACAACGTATATGTTATAATGTTTTCTTAGAAAATATTTCATAGGATACAAAAATAGTCAAAATGTAATATTGCACATATGAGAGACGTCTTTTGTTTCTGCGAAACAAATATTAAGAATTTAATTTTGCCATGAGAAGTTCTAGGGGATACGTAAATACGTTCGTAAAAGAATGACAAAAGACAAAGACATATATTATAAGACGAGTGTATGGAATTTTATGATTAAATGTGGAACTGCTTCCTACATGACATTCTTATAAAGATTCAATTTTGGAATTTAACATACGAGTATGTCTACAAACAAAATAATAATTCTAAAACCAAATATCTAACCATCACGACAGCTTCCGGATCGATAGGCAGAAAGAGTGGACCGACATACTGTTACGAGTATTTCCTGAAATAAATTTGATTTTGGCTTTCTCAATATTCATACATCGTGTATGCGTGCACGTCGATTTCTCAGACTCCTCACGTGTCCAACTTTTAATATTTAATTTATTTGATCATGCCGAGTTTTCTTCGTTTACATATACTTTCTTTTGCATTATTTTTTCAAAAAATTAATGTTTTTAATTGAAATTTCTCGGTAGAAGTTCATTTATAATAAAGAAAACAAAAAAATAAATTATACAAAATTTCTTTATTATTATGTATTTAGTGTGCTTCCACTTGTGTTTATGTTCGACCGGTTTCGGCAGCTTGCTGGAATCTTCACCAGAAGATCAACCCGTGATAATTTAATATTATCTTAAAATATCTATTTTTTCTCCAATATGTAGATACGAAATTAAAGGAAATCATTAACACTAATGAACATAGCTGTTTCTAGAAGTTTCATTGTATTTTATGGAAATAACAAGTTTCGCCTTGCTAAAGTATTAAGAAAAATTTATAATGTTTTAGCAAGGTGAAACATATCATTTTCATAAAATATAAAAAATTAGATAATTAATACGAATAAAATAACTTTTTTAGGCATTATAAAATGTTTTGTTGACATTTGATAATGGCTTCGAAAGGCGAAACTTGACATTCCTTTAAAGTATTATATAAAATAAGGCTTCTAGAAAACAAACGTTTTCATTCCTATTAATTATTTTATATGGAATTTTACACCATTGTTCAAGAAACAATAAATTAAAGGAAATCACCAAAATTTTACTTATAATAATAAATTAATATTAACTGAACTATTATGAAAGTCTCGGCCCATTGTTAGGGAGACATTATGACTCAAAATAACGGGATGATATTGTGGAGAAATCACGCAGGAGTAAAGGTAACGGCATAATTTGCATTGTCGGGCTGTCAATAGACAAGTAAATTTCAATTTACGAATTCCGAAACACTAGACTGAATGTACTGTTATTACCTCGCATTCTATGTTTCCCCAACGAATTCGAAATGTTTACAATCTAGACGATTTTCCAACAAATAAAGACAGGATTTACCAGCGATAAGGGGCGGATATGTATGGAGGGTGCGCTAACGAGCCTATTATGGGCTGTATTTTATGCCTGTGATTTCAGATTAGGAAGGTATTCATTAGAAACATATTGTTGGCATGTATACTAGATATTAAGTACTCGCTCTCTCTCCCCCTGACGTACGCAAGTAAATCGTTGCGAAAATATTTAGAGAATCTTGTAAAGTTATTTCAATATTAATTTCATACAAATCTTACAAGACCATGTGTAGATATTGAAGTTATTAGATATTCTATCATAAATACAGAAATAGACCATTCATACTGATTTACAATAATAAACTATCAATTAAATATATAATTGATTGATGAAGCGTTAACTATAAGCAAAGCACAACATTATTATGCATACTTTATATTTAAATAGTCCATTGTTTTGGCCGCAACTACACAACACTATGATACTTTAACATTTTATAACTGTTAATGAAAAAACTTTGTTTTTATACCACAATTGTATTTATTTTACGACAGCTGTTTCATCAACCAAAGTTGACATCATCAGGTATTACAATAATATATCAAAAATTGTTTTGATATATTATTGTAACACCTGATGATGTCAATATTGATTGATGAAACAGCTGTCGAAAAATAAATACGATTGTGATATAAAAACAAAGTTTTTTCATTAACAGTTATACTTTTTTCATTAACAGTTATATTTATATATAAAAATATGTACTTTATTTGTTTGTGACTATGTTTGTGAAATAACTCTCAATATTTAGATACCACCCTTTAACCTGATAGTGGATGCAACGGTGATCAAGCAGCCCCTTATAACGAGGACCGTGAGAAGCAGTCGCCTAGTATGGATTGGTCACGTATGCTGAGCCGGAGACCAGAGCAATCAAGACCCTGTAAGCGTCAAGACTGGCCGAGTAAGACCACTAGGAAGGCCTAGACAGCGCCAAATGAATAATGTTCTGACTGATCTGGCTAGGTTGGGCGAATGAACTACTGGGAACAAATGACGCAGGATCGAAGAATTTGGAATTAAATCATCAAGAAGGCTAAAACTTTTCAATGGTCATATGGCCATAGGAAGTTAATTATAATTAACTATGGTAGGCAGACAGAATGGAATACCACACTTCTCTATTCTGGCACACCTCTTTAGCTTCCTCCACATTCATACAGCGAGTCATACAAGCACGTTGATTCTTCCGACTTCTAACATGACCAACCTTTAAAATTTAATTAATTTGGTCATGCCATGTTTTCCTCGGTCTGCCTCGACTCCGTACTCCATTTATATCATTAACGTATATTTTTTTTACCATTCTTTCTCCATCCACGCGCTCTATACTCGTATGTCCGAACCAACGCAGCGATCCTTTCATAATTTTGTCCATAATACCTTTTTCCGCTCTACATTCCTTTCTTATATCAGCATTTGAGATTCTGTTGTATTTAAGTATTAGGAAGTTTAGTAAGCAAAACTCTCGAAATTGAAATTTTTGAATATATTTATAAAAACAATGTATTTTCATAACACTTTTTTTTACCTTTCGCAAACTTGTTTAAGTTAAAATTCAACATTTCATACACCGTAGAAGGGATGCCTGTGTCCCAAAACATGTTTGGGAAAGTTGCAAAAAATACAATGTTTTCAAAAATTATTCAAATGTGAATCCACAACACAAAGTGATGGCGAATATATAAGAAATAGAAATTATTTGGTTACATAAATTTTATTATGCAATGTTTGGTACAAACTTTTGTTTAAATAAATAATAACAGAAACCAACAACTTACGAACAAGAATTATTACAAGCTTGACTTTTCCGATAGATATTAATTCATTCGTCGTTCAAGGCGAGACCAATTTAGCTTACCGATGTGTATAAATCAAGGGATGTAATTAATTGCTTTACTTTGCCTTAATAATTTGATTAATTGCCTTCTTTTACTTGACAGTAGCCTAATGGAAAAATTAAATCAACGTCCAATATGATTAAAGGTTTATTTTTATATTAAGCAGAAAGTAAGTGATAATTTAATTATAGAGGTGCACCTGTATGGAAAGTAACAGGTGCGAATTATTCGAGAAATTTAATTCTCTTGATAATATATTCATTGAAAAGCTTGTTCAAAACAAGTATTCCCATATGTTCAAATAATAATGAATAGCGTTTAATTTACCCACTTACTCATGCAAGAGTGACTTGAACATTTTTATTATTATTATTTTGTTGAAAAGCTCTTTATATTAGGACAGCATGAGCCAAATCGATGTAAAGGGTATTTATAGCTATCATAGTGATTCTCGTGACATGTGATAGGTAGCTAATCTATCGCCATTTTATTGCCACGTGAATTTTATACCAGACCAAAGACAGTATGACAATCACACTGCCCTCGCCGGGAATCGAACCCGGAACCTTCGGGGTGGCAGTCAATGCACTTATCATTCGGCCACGAAGGTCGTCAACATATTATTATAAGAATCAAAATATTTACGAAAGAGAAAATATAAAGATATTATTTTAGAATTTTGAAAAGCTAATGAGTACTGAAAATATACAAGTCAGCAGAAGATTCTTCTTCTTCATTTTCAGCCTATTGAGGGCGTCCAGTCCTGGATGTAGGCCTCTAATATTTTCCACTCCTTTCTATCGTGAGCGATCCGCATCCAGTCACTTCTCGCACTCTTCTGAATATCGTCGCGCCAACGCAACTGTTAGTGCTCAACTCACTGCTTGGCCGCCTTCGGGCATCAACACAGCAGTCGCCTTGCTCACTTTCCAACTAGGCCACGAGTGACGTATCCCGCCCATTGCCACTAAAGAGTTGCAGCCAACTTGATGGCCTGGCTCGTAGGTCTAAGCTTTTGACTCTGTCCCGAAGGTTAATACCCAACATGGCTCTCTTTAATGCTCTCTGTGTGGCTCATCAACTTGTTGGCACTTTTTTGTCATATGGTGACAGCAGAGGATTGCGGAAAATGTATTTGTAGGACTGAATATATAAAAAAGGGCTTTATATATATTATACCAAAGCCGCTTTTGCAGTGGAAAATAAAGGTGAAAAAATCTGTTTCCTTCTGACCCTTCACATCCTGTTTTTTTTTAAATTTTAACAAAGACGAAACTAAGAAACCATAAGGCCTCTCACAAAAATGGGAGGCAGAAAGAAAATACCTCCACTCTCTTCTTTTCTGACATACTTCTCTCACTTCCTCAATATTAATGCATAATTTCGTGCACGCGCGTCTATTTCTCCGACTCCTCACGTGACCGACATTCAATATTTGATTGATTTGATCGTCCGACATTTTCTTCGGTGTTCTTCTATTTATAGATCCGTTCAAGTCACTTACATATACAAAACTTTCTTTACCATTATTTTATTAATGACTTAGCTGATCGCAATGTAGACTATCTGGAATTCAGGTTCTCGTTGATGGAGAGTTCAGATAAATAAGCTGGTTCCATACCATGCAACGCCTTGAAGACCGTCCAGCAGAGCTTGTATTGTATCCTTTCTGGACATTGCAGCCAGGGGAGCTCCTCAAGATGCTGTGTTATGTGACGACTCTTCGGCATACTTCTTATCAGCCTTGCTGCTGCGTTGAATGCAGATTGGAGTTTATTAGTTTGCTGTTTGGGGATGTCGGCGTAGACTTCATTACAGTTATCTAGTCGTGATACGACGAAGGAATTGATTCGTGTTTTAAAACTGCCAACGGGAATATTTCTTTTTATGAAAATGAAAGAAGCTACTGCTGACCGTTTTATTGATTTGAGTTTTAAATGAAAGATCAATCTCTCGATGGACGCCAATAAGTTTATTGAATTTTTAGGAGAGATATCTGTGTCGGATGTAGGTACTGGGGAGCGATCAATTAAGTTTTGGCGCTTCATAGAACCGGTCCATAGAAATTTTAGTAGAAGGTGTTAAGCAAACGATATCCACCACACATAAATTACTACCCTGAAGCAGTGGCGGTACTCCCATAGAAGCCCAGAAGCCCGGCATGCGTAAGAAAATTTGAATTAAAACCCCCCAAATCTAACTAATCATGCCCCCGCATAAACCAACAACCCACCAAATCACCTTCTAACAATGTTTCCATCAGACGTAAGAAGAATAGCCACAAGAGCTGAACCTCTGTAAGCCAGAAGAGGTTTTGATTCAATATTTCTTACGCAAGCCGGGTTTCTGGGTTTCTATGGGAGTACCGCCACTGCCCTGAAGATAGAGACTGCAAAAATCTCCAAAACATCGGCCGAGAGAGATAAGGTACACAGATATACCCAAGATCTCATATGCCAATGTTGTTAAAAAATGGTTTATATTATAATATAACAAAAGCCCTTAGATGAATACAAAAGAACAAACTTGTAATCAAATATTCGAATTGATGTGTTTACTATCTTATGAACATACACCACTTTAGTTAAGGATCGTGGAGGTTAAGCTACGGGCGATACTCACCCCCTGAAAGGGTGTTCCCCTAACGAGCCATCACGCCCGCGGGAGGCAACAATGGCGACTGAAATTAACTTTGCACCAGTGCAAGGAGAATCCAATTTAAAGTCCAGGTACGCGGAGCTGCCTTCATTACGTTTCAGTGCAAAAATAATAGTGAAGGATGAAGGAATTAAGGTCTTACAACAGCGAGATCAAGCTGATAATTGCAGTGATTATATAAAATTTGTTATTTAAAATGTCATGGTGGAAATTTATTGTAAATAATGTAAATATTTTTATTTGTAGAAAATCTTTTTGATGTGTACGAGTATATTTAGTTAAAATCCACTAATGTTTGTGTCTTCGGCCGGTTTCGGCAGTTCGCTGCCATATTTTGATCATATTCACCAGAAGATAGCAGCGAGCTGCCGTAACCGGTCGAAGACACAAACTTTAGCGAATTTTAATTAAATATTTATTTAAAAAGATTTTTTGCATTTATTTATATATTGACATTGTTGTTTGTAATATGTAACTAACTAACTAACTAACTAACCATCACGCCGTCTCCCCAGAGGGGTAGGCAGAAAGAATTGAACGCCGCACTGTTCTGTCTTGACATACTTCTCTCGATTCCTCTACATTCATACATCTTGTCATGCACGCACGTCGATTTCTCCGACTCCTCACGTGACCGACATTCAATATTTGATTGATTTGATCGTGCCACGTTTTCCTCGGCCTTCCTCTATTTCTAGCTCCGTTCACGCCGTTTACATATACCTTCTTTACCATTCTGTCTTCACTCATTCTTTCCATGTGTCCAAAACATCTTAATGACCCTTTCCTTGTTTTGTTCATAGCACTTTCATTCGCACCACATTCACTTCTTATACTTGCATTTGTCACTCTATCAAATACAGATTTGTCACACATTCGTCTTAGAGATCTCATTTCTACTGCATTTATTCTACTTTCATCCTTCTTTTGCCAGTTACATGCTTCACTTGCAATAATTTCCAGTTTGTAATGTCTTTTGAGAAAATAAATTAATTTGATTTGATTTGTTAAGGCATTTGATAATGCCTTAACAAAATGAATCGTGTAATTCCTTAATTCCATAAAACTTTTAGAAAACAGACGTTTTAATTCGTATTAATTATTTAGGAGTTTTGCATCATTGTTTAAGAAACAATTGGTTAATTATTTTTAATTATACAATTATTGCGTAATTCAAATTTCTCGAACATTAAGTATTAATATTTTCATTAAAACAATAGGAGAGTTAGGTATAAGTTCGAAACATTTTGCTTCTGTCTTACAAGTAAACGATTTTTATACAAACTTATGTTTAGCCAAACAAATAGATACAATTTATACGAAACTTTATTTAAAGGAAATCCTATTCTAAATCACTTGTTTATTCGTAAATAATCAAATACGCGTTTATTCCATTTTAAATGTGTATATAAAAAGATATACAAGTCGTAATATACACATATCGTTAAAGAAAATTCTAAAAAGGTGATTTTTTGGATTTTTTTTATTTGAATATGAATTCTTGATAAAACCTCAGAGCTTATAGAGGTACACGCTCAAAGGATATTGGCTTTATTTTTCTATTGCAAATGTTAGATAACCTTATTCCGTGGCTTTTCTTCGCAATGGGATCTCAGTTCGGGTAAATACAGAAAATAAATACGCACATAAATATAAAAAAAACAGGGATACAGCGATAGGAAACGACTTTGTTCAAAGAACCCAAATATATGCTAAGTTATTAAATTTAATAGTTTTTTTTTATAAACAACTACCTTACCAATACAAAGTTCTGATTTTATTTTGTATTATTATAGTTCATTTAGAACAAACAACCATATTTTCGTATTCGCAAGATTGGATGAATTCTCAAATACGACATTACCATAGACAAACAAAACAATACAAACACGTCTATAAAATTCGTATGAACAAAGAAAAAAGAAAAAAAATATATGTATCTTAACATATTATCACAACTCATAATGCTTTAGAAAAGCAAAACATTTAATTCTCATAAAATATAATAAAACTTTTAGAACAACCGTTTTCATTCGTATTAATGAACCAATCTTAATAGATGGCGCTAGTGTAGATTGAACTAAAAAATGTGAAGAGCAGCGCAGCATTCTAGCATATATACATCTTCCAAAAATTTGTCAAGACATGGTGGTCGTAAGAAGGGTGGGATGGGGAATGTTGTTAAACATAAAGCGATCGCTTAACCCAACCAATGACAGATCATAAGTCATGTAAGCGCCTCGAACACCATATTCTGTTCCCAGAAAACAATTTACATCTTCGTCTCTATTGAGATACAATTAATCCTTATAAAAAATAATAATTTATCCGCAATGGGTAAAATCCAGTATTTATCAGTTTAATATGGAGTTTTAATGAATACGAAAGACAACGTCTATTATCTTCTTCTTCTTTTAGACTTTTGGTCTGTTTCTGTAGTCATTGACTTCCAGCTAACCCGAGTTTGACCACTAGAACCATCCCTTTATTCTGTTTTCTAGTATTTCAATTATATTTCATGTAAATGACATGTTTCACCGGTCCAAGGCATTACATTTATCATTTAATATTGCTTTAGATAAGCGAAACATGTCATTCTCAATAATTACTACTAGAAAACATAGTTTTTTATTCGTATTTTTTTTGTTTGTTTAAAGACTAACATCAAGGATTTATGTCAATGATATTAGAATTTATTTTACAATCTTCAATGTGAGCAGAAAATAGCTCATTATTATGAAGAAGGAATCTGGTCGTGTCCAGTGTCCAGGCTTGAACCCATGTCCCCTGGATCAGGAACCAAGCGTTCTTTCCCCTAGACCACCACCCGAATTTTTTATGAAGTTTAAATATTCATTGTTTGATATGGAGTTTATCATCATTGTTGAAACAATATATTTATAAATATATTGTGTATAATGATAAAAAAATATTATAATTTTCCTGTCGACATTTATGTTTAGAAATAAGAATTAATCAGCTGATGGGAGCTTTTGTTCACACGGTGCATATTGGGGATTGTGTGAAAGTTTGTGCACCGTAGTACGCGCTGGATTCAATAGTGTTCTCTGACATAATAATCAACTAATCAGAGCCACACAACAACGGTGCACTCGAGGGGAAAGTTTGGCGGGAACTGTGATCGATAGCCGTGATTAATTTAGCACTCCCGAGCGGTGATTGGATGGCAGTGTCCTTCGTGAATATTGTGCTATGCCAGATGATTTATTTTACAGATGCGTTTCCTCTTTATCATACAGCCGTTATTGAGCGATTTTTTGTTGTGTTATTCGCCATCTTGAAATCAATAACAACAACAAACCACCAAGCCGTTTCTTCAGATGGGTAGCCAGAGAGAATAAACCTCCACACTACTTGATCTTGACACACATATCTAGCTTCTTCCACATTTATACAGCGAGTCATATACGCACGTCGATTCTTCCAACATCTAGCATGTCGACATTTAAAATTAAATTAATTTGGCATTGCCCAATTTTTCTCGGTCTTCCAGGGCTTGCTTGCACTCCATTTATCTCGTAAACGTATATTTTTTTTACCATTCTTTCTTCATCCTTGCATTCCATATGTACTCGTATATACGAGTACTAACGCAGTGATCCTTTCATAATTTTATACATTATACTCTCTTCCGGAATTTGAAATACTGGAGTACATCGTTTTATCATACATGCGTCTAAGCGTATTTAAATTTTTTTGTTAACAGGAAAAAAAAGATGAATGGTTATTTGAACACCTTCTAATGAAGTTCGAAAGATTTTAAATAAATGTAAATTCTATTATATTACAATTTAAGAGAGTGCGATGCATCGCAATGCTACAGAATTATCAAATCAATATATTAAAAATAAAAATCAAACAAAAAATAATATATCTTTAAAATCTGGAAAACAAACATTTATCTTTATTACACACATAATAAGTTGCAGAAATAACATTTTGACATTAACTCCTGTATTACAATACAGCGAAAGCCAAGCGGATACGAAACACCCACAAAATAAATTTAAAACAAATAATATAAAATACAATGATATAAAATAAAATAACAAAATAAAAATAATTTAACACAAAATGTTATTTTTAGATGGTGCACAATATGTGCACCTAATTGTCTATTTAATTTATGTTCCACGTATCCACCGTTTATCATAATTAGTTTATGTATCATAATTAATACGAATGAAAACGTCAGTTTTCTAGAGGTTTAAATATATTTTATGGGAATGACATGTTTTGCCCTTCTAAGGAATTATCAAATGTTTGTGCCCACATTTGATAATGCCTTAGAAGAGCGAAACACGTCATTCCCATAAAATATAATTAAACTTCTAGAAAACTGACGTTTTCATTCAAATTAATTATTTAATATGGAGTTTTACATCATTGTTCAAGACACAAAAAATCTGTATATCATGTTTTTAAACGAGTCATTGCACAATGGTCGCGGAACGAAAGCGGACCAAATTCAGTTCGCCTGACGTCCGCAACAAAATTGTAGTCGACAGATTTTCTGAAAAACGTGATACATGTAGAGTTTCAATAACGTAAATGGCGTTTATTTTTTACCGAATATAAGGAATATCCTTAGGATAGTTAAAAAATATATTTTTTTAAAATTATTACGAGACGTTTCTGGCAGCTGTTGACCTGATGAAGGACCGAACCAAATAGAGTCGGATTTGCATTTACATTCGCTATCAATCTACCGCTAGAGGGAGATTTCCAAAACTCTCATCGGATGCTGTGCGGTTTATCACACCGAGTAATGGTGACGAGAAGTGTTTTTTTATAACGAAGTATTTTTTTTTATTCTTCCGCAAATGAATTCTTAAGCTTTGTGCTAATTGAATCAAATACTTCTGTTTTATTACACGTGTGATTACAGAAACAAACAAGCAAACCATCACACCGTTTCGCCGTAGGGGTAGGCAGAGCGGATGGACCGCCACACTACTCTATCCTGACCCAGTTCCTACCACGTTTATACAACGAGTCACACACACACACACACACACACACACACACACACACGTTGTGATAAAACAAACAAATTTCCATTACACTAGATTTTTACAAAGAAAACACTGTTTATTTATTGACTACACAACATACGACAGTCGTATATTTACACCTGAAGATGAAGGTAACTCCGAAACATGTTGTGTAGTCTATAAATATAGTATAGTGGAATATTAAACAGTGTTTTCTTTTGAAAAAATCCAGTGTAATTACATTGGAATTCCACAGTGTTAACGCCTTAACTTTCAAGAAATTATAGTACTTTACTATTTATTCAAGTGTTTATTAAATGAAAAAGAAATATTTTAGTACATAACAGAACATGAGTTGTGCCTTAATTGTGCTAAGTTTATATCTTCTCTGAAGTACGTTGTATTATATTAAAACTAGTAATATTTCACTAGGTGTGCGCTGTAACGGGTTGCTATACGAATATGTATGGAGGCACTTTATTTATTTAGTCCATTACGCTTCTGCTAGTCTTGCATTCCTCTCCTAAATCTTCATTTCCCACACCATCTAACACTGTCTCTCAACACTCTATTCTCGCGAGATGTATTTATCCGTAGTTTCGCAGATATTCACCTAGTTTATAAACGTATTTATTTTCATTACTTTAACTTCACAATAATCATCGATTTTCAAAAATATTTCAACTTATTTATTTTTTCTTGAACGATGATGTAAAATTTTATACATATTTAATAATTAATACGAATGAAAACCCTTCTAAGCCATTATCAAATCATTCATTCATTCCCATAAAATATGTCATACCCATTAAACATAATAAAACTTCTAGAAAACTGACGTTTTCATTCGTATTAATTAAATATTTCAACGATTTTCCTAAAAAGGGCAGTAGATTAATATGCCACTATAAGTTGATCAAAACATAAATGAAAAGAATATTATAAGATAAGTAAAACAAAAAAAAATTGTTAAAAATCTTTTTAAAATGTATATTTAGTTACTAAATAACTAACTAATCATCACGCCATTTCCTCGGAGGGGTAGACAGGAAAATGGACCGCCATACCCTTCTGTTCTAATATACCTCTCAAGCTTCCTCCACATTCATACATTTTAATAAGCGCGCTCGTCATTATTGAGTGTGGCAGCCTTTCTGTATTTAAGTAATTTGGTCTCGCCATATCTCGGGCTTCCGCGACTTCTCTTTCCACTCACACTGCTTGTATACAACATTTGAACCATTCTTCTCTCGTTCATTCGTTCCACATGTTCCAATGCATTATAAGTAAAATATTTTTAGTTACAATAATTAAAATCCCCAAGTGTTAGGTTAGGTTAGGTTAGGTTAGGTTAGGTTAGGTTAGGTTAGGTTAGGTTAGGGTCTTCGATCAGTTTCCGTAGCTCGCTGCCGAAACCTATTTGAATGTAAAGAAAAAAAAACTATTTAAATTTTTAATTGTATCTCAATAGAGACGAAGAAACAAACTGGAAACTGAATATGGATGATCAAGGTGTTTACAGGACTTATGACCTGTCATTGGTTGGGTTAAGCGCACGCTTCATGTAATTACAACATTCCCCATTCCACCATTGTTATTATGATCATGCATGATACATTTTTGGAAGTTGTATATATACTCCAAATCCATACCTATATTCACGTGTCAGTTCCAGTTAGCCATCTATGTAGATTTGATTGTACTAATTAATTTTTTTAAGATTAATCTATACAATCCACCCACTAACGCCATCTATGAAGAATGATTGTTTAGCATTTAGCAAACTACTTTTTATTAACACAATGCGAAGAGGCTACCGCCTCCTAGCGCACTGTTTAGAAGTCGCCTGGAGTAACACTCCTATTTTATACGCCAAAGAATTGACCAGAATATTTACAAATATTTAATATAAAAAAAAACTATTTCATAATTTTATATTATTTTCATTATTATTTTCGTATTTCAACCGTTGGTCACCGAAATACGTGAGATCTATATTAATGTTTTTAATTTAAATTTCTTGGTAGACTTCAATGTAAATAAATAAAAAAAATCATAAAAGTATGTATTTAGTTTGATTACACAATTTATTCGGTTTCGACCGGTTTCGGCAGCTCACTGCCAGCTTCTGGCAGTGCATCAGAAGATGACACCGGGTTTCTTAAATAGGTAAAACTCAATAATAAGTGGAATGGAAGTGGTGTTCTTGTGCCGACCCTTACGTATGAAAGTGAAGCATGGAACTGGCAAAAGAAGGATGAAAGTAGAATAAATGCAGTAGAAATGAGATCTCTAAGACGAATGTGTGACAAATCTGTATATGATAGAGTGCCAAATGCATGTATAAGAAGTGAATGTGGTGCGAATGAAAGTGCTATGAACAAAATAAGGAAAGGGTCATTAAGATGGTTTCGACACATGGAAAAAATGAGTGAAGACAGAATGGTAAAGAAGGTATATGTAAACGGCGTGAACGGAGCTAGAAATAGAGGAAGGCCGAGGAAAACGTGGCACGATCAAATAAATTAAATATTGAATGTCGGCCATGTGAGGAGTCAGAGAAATCGACGCGCGTGCATGACACGATGTATGAAAGATGAGAAAGCGAGAGAAATATGTAAGGAAAGAAAAGTGTGGAAGTCCATTCTTTCTGCCTACGCCTTCGGGGAGACGGCGTGATGGTTAGTTAGTTAGTTAGTTATGTTCTACAAATACAGTCAATTCAACGGATGACGATCAATAGGAAAAAAAACCACTCAATTTATCGTTACTATCGACTTTGAAGGATATTAGAAAAGCCGAAATATTGATTGAAAAAATTAAAGAAATGAATTATTAAGTGAAAATCTCTAACGAAGTCAAAACTCATATTTATTGAAGTGCCTTAGTGACGTTTTTGATGATATTTCAATACTATTAAAATTCATAAAGCCTGTGTCCTGGAGTGGCGTCTGAACTTTTAAACAAATTACTGTTTATTTATCAGACTGAAATTTGAATAGGAAAATACTTGAAAATTTGAAGTATGGCCATTGAACGCATTGAAAAGTCGAATTAAATATTTAACGCGATTCTAAGAAAACTGAAGAGAATTCGGAAACAGATTTAATTTTCTGACAACTTATCATTATGAATCGATGGAATTTATATATCTTAATCTTCTTGATTATTAAATTGTAAATTATTGTATTCAAATATCAAGTTTACTGTATTAAGAAAGTTTAAATATTTTGTTGGGCACCATTTATCATATAATAAATTAATGTATTGAATTTGTCTCTGGAAATTATTCGGTTCATTTGAATTCTATGCAAAATTGATGTAGCGTTATAAAGAAAAGCAGTTTACAACCATTTCACGATTAAATAATTTCTAAATTAATATGACTCTAGACAGCCAATATCAAAGTAGATATCAAAATAAAATTTAATCAAAGAAAAAACAAGTATTACATTTCTAAGAATGGGAACATGAAACTCTGTGTCTGATTACATTTCTTATTGTCAGAGAAAGAATGTAAAATTTCTTATACAATCAATCACAAAAACGAAATTCATATATAAGGAGATTTGTTGCATATGTAAGGAGATTTATCAGCCTCTTGAGTAGTAAGATATTGTTGACATTTACGAAAAATCAGTTTTTCACATTTTCCTTTAGTTTGTAAACTAACTAACTAACCATCAAGCCGTCTCTCCGAAGAAGTAGGCAGATATAATGGACTGTCACACTTTTCTTTTATGACACATTTCTCTTGCTTCCTCAACATTCATACATCGTGTCATGCACTCATGACTCCTCACATGGCCGACATTCAATATTTGATTTATTTGATCGTCCCACGTTTTCCTCCGTTATTCTATATTTCTGGTTCCATTTAGATCGTTAACATATATTTTTTTGCCATTCTTTCTTCATTCATAATGATCCTTTCATTATTTTGTTAATGACACCATCATTCGCACCGCATTCACTTCTTATATTTTCATTCGACACTCTATCATACACAGAGTATCTCACATTGGTCTAAGAAATCTCATTTCTACTGCATTTATTCTACTTTCATCCTTCTTTTGCCAGTTCCATGCTTCGCTTCCATACATAAGGATCGGTACAAGAACACCATTGTGCACTGTCATTTTAGCCTTTTTAGTTATTAACAGATTAAACAAATGTTTGACATCTTTTAATTTGTAAAACATGTAACTAGCCGATATATGTCGAGTGATACAATGATTTCCTTGGTCTTCCTCGGCTTCTCTTTCCACCATTGTGTGCAAAATTTTAATATTTTTTTTCAAGTCAAATTTTAATCAAGTCTGAACCATCTCGGGGATCGTTTTTAAATTTTACTTATGATGCAATCATCTGTCATTAATTTCTTCTTTATTCGTCGTTCGGTATACAATCATATGTCGTTTTCCAACTTATTCTTCTGAATGATCTGATTACTATAATATATTTATCGTTCTTTCATCCTTGGTACTAGAACTCTATTATGTACTTATATATCTGCTCCAATGAATATATTTATATTTGCAATAATGACTTTGATAGTGATGGGCTTTAAATTAGGATTATTTTATATCGATAAACGTCTTTTTTCGATTCAACAATTACGCAAAACTATGACGTTGGCTTGCACATGTGAGGAGAATGGATCCATTTAGACTCCCACATTATACTGCACGGCTAACACAAAGGTAGACGACCCCCGGGCGAACCACAAAAAATATGAATCGAAAGCTAGGAATCGACTTCGCAGGAGACTAATCTCTCTTGAGAAATAGGCCACAAGGTCTACGAGTACATTAAGAAGATGAAGAGAAAAATTAACAAGGTGTTAAAGAAATGCTTATCGATTCATGAATAATACATTACAATTAAATAGGTATTTGGTAAATTTTCAACCAAATATGAATATTTCAATGTGAGTTGAATATCTAGATTGTTTTGATAATACAACACCCAACTTCTCTTTTAATACAACGAAGAACAGAAATAAATCCAGATTTTCTTGGTTCGAAACAAAAAAGCAGATAGAGTTTGAAGATATCACGAAATAATTCATTCACACAATCATGACATGGTTTAGAAATTATGTAATTGATATTAATCAGGTACAGGGTTCGAAACATTAAAATAAAATAGACCTGTTAAATGGAAGACATCGCGAGATGGGGCAGGAAAAGATGATAAAAGAGAGAGCACATGAATAGGATGGATCGTGTAAAAATTCCCAATATGGTTGCCCACAATATACCAGTGGGTCCATCGTCGGCCAGAAAAATCGCCAAAAAGATGAAAATATATCTGGTGTTTGACTTCCCAAGAGAATGACTTTCATTCAAGAATGGATAATTGATTTAGAATAAGATGAAGAAGGTGAAATGAATGTATTCAAATATCTTCAAAATTTATTGGACCTCGAATGATTGGAAGTGCCAAATACCCTGCTGGAAGATACGTCCCTTTAAAAATGCCGTGTAACGTCACCTTGCATGACAATAGTAAGACATCTAATAAGACCGATTCCCTGGCGTCCTTACCATTAGGATGTCAGGTCCCCCTAACGTCGGCGATCACTGCAGCAAAGGCATCTCTGTCCTGCACCACTTGGAACAGATTCTAAACTCTTGAAGTTCCTGTCCACTATTTTCTGTTCCATAGCCAGGACAGCTACCTTCTACCAACTCCCCTACGACCCTCCAATTTACCCATTAATATCAGTCGAAGGAGGTGGTATTTTTCTCTTCTCAGCACATGACCCAAATATGAGACCTTTCTAATTTTCACTGGGAATTAGGATCATAGCTGACAGAAAAACAAAACTTGACCCACCAGCTAAGGAAAGAAAAACCCCTACAAAAAAAACCCGGGGGAAGACAACGAATAGCCAACTCAGTAACACTTCCCAGAAAATCACTGTGACGAGAAAGCAATCGCCACTGTGACGCTAACGTCAATAGGACCTGACACGGCACAATTAGAAGAAGAATTCAAAATGACTATTCCAAGAAAAAATGCGGTTCACAAGATATTTTTTCATTATCTTGAAACATTGGATCACGTGACAGTGAAGCTTGTAATGTTCTGAATAATAATGTAAACTTATATTACGATTCTCGATCAGAATCCGCCGAACATAAAGGAAACGTTTGGATAGTACATTCTGACTAATACATGTAATATTATTCGGGTAAATTTTACTAGATGCTATAAAAGCAGACGTGAAATGAAAACCAATGGGAATCGTGTACCAATTTTAATTTTAGTGTTTTCAAGATACGCAAATAAAATAATAATGAAATGGAATTGTTTAGTGCTTCAAATGAGATGTGATATGCGGCCCTAGATTTTTAATTAGTTCAAAAACGTGAATCAGAGAACACATAATATTTGCGCCCTTGAGATGGTAAATTCATTAAAACGGTATTTATTGAGAATTAATTGTATCTCAATAGAGACGAAGACGTAAATTACTTGGAAACAGAATATATGGCGGTCGAAGCGTTCACTGGACTTATGACCTGTCATTGGTTGGGTTAAGTAATACAACTTAGTACTTTATGTAATACAACATTCCCCATTCCGCCCTTCTTACGAACACCACGTCTGACAATTATTTTTGAATGTTGTACATATAATATGTTACCATGTTAAGAAACATTTCACATATTTTTGTTCAATCTACACTAGCGCCATCTATTGAAATTAGATGTAAGCATTAAGCAAAAAATCTTTATTAATGTAATGTGAAAGGACATCAACCCAATTATCACATATAACTAGACAATGCCTGGAGAAAACTCTCCAATTTTTATATACTTTTAACTTTGAACAGTTTTTATACAACATTTTGTTGCGGTATTTATTTCTTCTGGAACAATGATGTAAAACTTCATATTGAATAATTAATACGAGTAAAGACGTCTGTTTTCTAGAAGTTTTATTATATTTTATGCGTATGCCATGTTTCGCCGTCTAAAGCAATATCAAATATCACATTTGATAATGCCTTAGGCAAGCGAATTATGCCATTCACATAAAATATAGTAAAATTTCTAAAAAACAGATTATTTCATTCGTTTTAATCTTTAAAACAGCCCATTATAAATTATCCAAATGAACAATTATAACTAACTAATTGACCATCACACCGTCTCCCTAAAAAGGTTTGTAGAAAGGATGTACTGCCACACTGATATTTCTTGACATACTTTTCTTGTTTCCTCAACATTCAAATTTGATCATGTGGTGCTATCAAATAAATCAAATATTGTATGTCGGCCTCGTGAGAAGTCGAAGTAAACGACGTGCGTACATGACATCATACATGAAAGTTGAGGAAGCGTGATAAGTATGTCAGGTAAAAATAGTCTGTCGTTTAATTCTCTCTACCTACCACTTCGGAGAAACGGCAGGATGGTTAGTTAGTTAGTTAGTTAGTTAAATATTAACAATTAATTACAATTATTGTAATGCTATTTTTGGTTTGCTTGATTTGTCGTAAGATATGTACTCTATTTTCTATTTTATTAGACTTATTTATTTTTTATTATACATATTTATTATAAAATATATTTTTAAAGTGAAAGAGAAGTATGTTAATACAGTTAATACGAGAATGAGCAAATATGAGATGGATGATTTAAGTGTAGATGAAAAGTGGAACCATCTGAAAGAAAGTTTATATGAAGGAGCAAAAGAAGTATGCGGGACGTGTAAGACAGGGAGAATGAATGGTGACGCTTGGTGGAACGAGGACGTAAAAAACAGCGTTATAGAAAAAAAGGATGCGTGGAAGAATTTGCTTGCAGTGGATAGGGGCGATAGTGAAAAATATATGAGAGCGAAAGAAATATATAAGGTTTGTAAGAATAATGTGAAAGTGAGAGTAAAAGAGTGCAAAGAAAAGATGAAAATAGAAGAGGGAGAAAAAATCACCCACCACTTCCAGGAGAATATAAAAATGTTCTGGAAGGAGGTTAAAAAATCTCAGAACTCCTCGGAAAGCGGATGTGTGAAAGCAATTCTGGGAGAAGACGGAAGAATGCTGACAGATGATAAGAGTGTACAAGAAAGATGGATGAACTATTTTAAAGAAATGTATGGCAGTAACGTAGCAGCTGATATGGATGCCAGAGAAAATGTAAGTGCTGTGAACACAAATGAAGTAAGTAGTACAGAAGAGATAAGCATGAATGAGATGAAGAATGCATTGAAAATGATGAAAGGTGGAAAAGCAGTTGGATATGATTGCGTTGCAATAGAGTTTGTCAAGAGTGGTGGCCAGGTGGTTCTTGCATGGCTTTGCGGACTCCTTAACCAATGTTTGGAGGAGGGGTATACTCCGCTAGACTGGAGAAGAGCAGTTATCATGCCTCTTTACAAGGGTAAGGGAGCCCGTGTAGACTGTGGGAGCCACAGGGCCATCAGTCTGCTGAGCTCCGTTGGTAAACTATACGGCAGGATACTGATAGAAAGAGTGAGGAAAGTGACATCTGGAAAGATTTGGGATGTACAAGGAGCCTTTATGAGTGGACGTGGATGCATGGACCAGATTTTTGCACTCCGCAGTCTAACAGTGAAGGTATTGGCCAAGGACCGAAAACTTTTCTGTGCGTTTGTGGATCTGCAGAAAGCGTATGACCGAGTTGATAGGAAAAAACTTTGGAAGGTCTTGGCCGAGTATGGAGTGGGCACAAAACTGATACGCGCGGTCGCATCCCTCTATGAGGGAAGCACCGCTTGTGTCAGGGTTAATGGGGCTGTCACATCTTGGTTTGACATCACCAAAGGTGTCAAACAGGGTTGTGTGATGTCCCCGTGGTTGTTCAATCTATACTTGGACAAGTGTATGAAAGAACTTGAAGGCATAGACGCTGGTGCTAAGATGAATTGTTTGTCAGTCAGCTGTTTGTTATATGCAGACGATGCTGTGTTAATCGCTGACAGTAAAGACAATTTGCAAGTCTTAGTGGCAAGGATGTATGAGGCATGCAAAAAGAGTGACTTGGTGATGAATGTGTCTAAATCTAAAGTGATGGTTTTCGAGAAAGAAGAATGTATGACGATTTGTGATATAAGTGCGATGGGCGAGAAATTGGAGCAAGTTACTGAATTTACGTATCTGGGAAGCATGTTTACAAGAGACGGAAAAATGGAGAAAGACATCGAAAGGAGGGTTGGTGCTGGGAATAAAATAAATGGCGCACTCAAAGTTATTACTGCAAATAGAAATATATCCACAGAAGCAAAGATGGCAGTACACAATGGAGTTCTAGTGCCAACTCTCATGTATGGAAGTGAAGCTTGGAGCTGGCAAAAGAAGGATGAAAGCAGGATAAACGCCGTAGAAATGAGATCACTAAGAAGAATGTGCGGGAAAACGTTGTATGATAGAATACCGAACGATGAAATAAGAAAGAAATGTAAGACAGATGACTGCATCATGAATAAAATTAAGAAAGGATCCCTGAGATGGTTCGGACATATGGAACGAATGGATGAGAGTAGAATGGTTAAAAAGTTGTACACAAGCAGTGTGAGTGGGAAAAGAAGCCGAGGACGACCGAGGAAAACATGGCATGACCAAATTAACCAATTACTAAAAGGCGGCCAAATTCGAAGTCGGAATAATCGACGTGCGTGCATGGTGCGATGTATGAATGTGGAGGAAGCCCGAGAGGTGTGCCAGGACAGGCCAGTGTGGCGATCCATCCTCTCTGCCTACCCCTCCGGGGAAATGGCGTGATGGTTAGTTAGTTAGTTAGTTAGTATATTTTTAAATGATGATAGTTTAAATAAAACGTGTCTAGTGATGTTAATAAATATACAAAAAAAATACGGAAGAAAATTCTTCTAAAAAATAGACTAGGAAAACATACACGATATGTCCAAAACAGCAAACTGAAACTATTGTAAATCTAAAGTAATCGTCGATATTGTGAAAAACATTTTAGGAAAAGTTTCGTAATGTCAGAGGAAAGTTGTAAAAATGTTCGCATACAGCAAAGAAACTTCGTACATGTTTGAAAACACGCTTTTATATCTGTATCGAAGAACGAAATTCATGTAAAGCCTTATATTCTCGGAAGAATAATGCTTGTATGTAGGATAGTACATATAAACAGAAATATCATCTTGATCTCTGCAGCATAAATCTTACATAATCCCATACTTGATTACCAAAAACACTAATCCAGATTATAAACAAAAACAAAAAATATTTGAAAAGTAACGGAACAGAAGTATTCATCATCATCATCGACTGTCCCTCGTGTCCGAGGAAGACTGTCCTTCACGGCTGTGGGTCCGCATGTGACTGAAGAGCCCGATCCTGGACACACATATTCTGGGGCATCTGGGGCAGGGGAAGGCGATTGTAATGGAGCCGTCACCGTCTCCCAGTGGTCTCTCCTTTCTCCTCCTCCTCTTCTCAGCGGGGTCGTCTCTGCGCTGTGCTTCAGAGTCTTAAGTGCCTTTATGTTGTAACGTAAGTTACTATTTCTTATTTATTTTCGGTTATCTTAATATTCAGTGTTTAGCTCTAGACCCCATTCAAACCCCTAGTTCCCGTTTTTACCACCAGAGTCCTACTTTAAACTCTTGTTCCCGCGCGCTTCGCGATTTGGCGCTAAATTCACCCCGATGTGTGCGCCCTCTGCAGTTGACTCTCAGCCCCTTCTGCGCAACCCATTCTGCGCAGCCCATTCGGCCCGACTTCGCTTTGAGCTGTCAACTTCGCGGCATCGATTGGAGGATCGCCGTTTCGACCCGCGATTTTCCCGATGGGATAATCCGTTTTCATCTAGCCTCATCCGCCATGGAATAACTTCGAGCAAGGTATTTGCGGTACTTGCCATCGTGCCCATAAAATCTGTGGCATTATTTCAGGTCTTCCGCCAACTTGTCCGGCACTATGGCGATGCCAAAAGTGCATATCCGCTCCCAGGCCGTTTGTCAAGCCCGACCTTGCTGCGGTTGATTCCCTCCGCCACGGTCCGAGCCATCCTCTGCTCCCGAAATTGCCGCCCACGTGTTGTCGCACATCATGCCCCGACAACGTGGTTGACCTCACCACCATGCGGAACTGCGAGGACCACTTCACGCCGCTTCAGACAGCACCAACAGGTTAGGGAACCTCGTGTCTGCCAGGTGACGCTCTACATATTGATTTGCTGACCCACCATCTTCTGGTCAGCGTCGCTGATAACGTCTACGGACGACGTCGCCGGTCGATGTCCTGACGAGCACGCCGTCGAGGAATCGCCTCAAACAGACTCTTCATTATTTCACCATGTGCCTCTTTTTTTGTATACGTACGACATCTCTAGCCCCTAGATAACTATTGTAACTATTTTTTTGTGTTATAATAAACCCTCATGTATTCCGTCATATGTATTTATTTACACCTTTCCCTATTCGAATGACAAACAGCCGGAAAGTATCTCACGAGAAAACCGGAGATCTAAGGGCCCGCTCTCTGCGCTAGCCGAGGTAGGGAGAGACCCATTACACTGGCGCCCAAACGTGTGGCGTTCTGGCGTTGTCATTCGATGAAGGACTTGTGTGGGCTAAACATATGTCGTATATTGATTGTTAACTGTTTATTGTCGAATTGGTAGTTTGTAATTAATTGTTTATAATGGAACAAATAGTAAATGTTCCCGGGGCCCATTTCAAAACCCTTTGCAAGGCGTTGAAGGATCGCGGAATATTGCCAAAGAATACCCTCGTGGAAGTCCGTGTTCAGGCTGAGGAATTCAACTCACGGACGAGTGATGTCGTTCCACTCACCATACCCCCCACCGTCGCTGACCTCCCGAGTTCCGCCCCCCTTTCAATCGTGTCCTCTTCATCGGTTTCTCTAACACGACCCCCTGTAGAGCTTCAGCCCTTGAATGTTAATTTCGCATCGTGGCCTGTGCAACATTTCACCGGCGCGGAAGATGTGCGCGAATTTTTCACCCGTCTAGAAGAAATCGCCAAATCTAGACGCTTCGACTCCCAATTGTTGCCATCTGTACTTCCCGAATTCCTCAAAGGCCGCGCTCTGACACACTATAGAGCGTATTGTACGACCTCCAGTGACTGGTTGCTCCTTAAGTCACAGTTCCTGCAGCGTTTCGAGGATGACGATTATGTCATCTCAAAGAAGCTGGAGATATGGTCCTCGCGCCAGTCTCAAAATGAATTAGCGGCAGACTACTTCGCCCGGGTAGTGAGCACCAATAATACCATTGGGGAGGACGGTCTCTCTGACCAGGAGATCCTCAAGGTATTAAGGAAGGGACTTTCGCCCAAATTAGCCCCCGTAATAATTTCAGCCAACTTCTCCTCCGTCGTGGAACTGGAGAGAGCATGCCAGACCTACGAAAGATTGATTGGTGCGTCGGACCACCCCAGCCGCTCTGAACCTAAATCCGGCCCCTACGTCCAGAAATCCCTAGCTGCCGTTCGTGTGCCTCCCAAGAGCCCCCTAAGATGTTTCTCCTGCAAAAACCTGGGCCATATCGCCAAGAATTGCAGAAAAAAAAACCTTCCTGACACCTCTAGACCACCCCCCAGTTTTTTCGCAACAAAAAACTAGCAGCTAGCCAGTCTCCCGTAATCCCGCGCTCAGCGGAGTGGTTAGACTGGCTGGCTTCTGTAAAATTATTCCACGAAACCTGGTATCTCCATGCGGTAAAAATTACAAATGCCCGTGACAATCGCCCATACTTGAATTTTAAAATCCACAGTGTCCCCTTTCGCGGTCTGCTTGATTCCGGTGCAGCCATCAACATCTTAGGCGGAAATCTGTACCAATCCTTTATTAATCTCAATTATAAAATCACCCCTGGTAATTGTTCAATTCACACGGTCGATAATACCTCCCACCGTAGTATCGGAACCGTTACCTTGCCCATTCGTTATGACAATACCACCACCTGGGTATCATTCGTCCTAGTCCCTTCCCTAAACGACTGTTTCATCCTTGGAGTCCCTTTTCTTGAATCATCTGGACTCACTCCCAGGCTATTTCCTGGACATCTGGATAACAAACCAGCCAAACAGTCAAATACTCAACCCGTGTACTCAGTGAATCCCTCGCCATCTTGTCTCGTCCCTGCCGAAGAATTGAATCCTGCTCAGTCCAAGGACTTGGACCGAATTAAAAACTTGTTCGAACAAATTTCTTTCGAAAAGATAGGTCTGGGCAGGACCCACCTTGTTAATCACGAGATCGACACGGGTAACCATCCGCCGGTTAAACAGAAAACATTCCCCCAATCCCATGTTCGCCGCCAACAATTAATAGAGGAACTAGAGAGAATGATCTCGCTGGACGTAGTTGAACCCTGCAAGAGCCCGTGGCTAAATAATGTATTTATTGTCCCCAAAAAGGATGGTTCTGCACGATTCGTTCTGGATCCGCGAAAACTAAATTCGATTACCAAAGCCGACTGTTATCGCTTACCGAACATTGACCGAATTCTAAGCAACCTGCGTGACACTAAATACCTTACTGCCCTTGATTTAAGCATGGGGTTCTGGCAGATGCCCCTGACTAGAGAATCAATGATTAAAACCGCATTCTTTATTGAGGGTAGGGGTCAGTTTTGTTTCAAGGTTACTCCATTCGGGATCGCCAATATACCGAGCCAGTTGCAAAGGTTAATGGATGCTCTATTTTGTGATCTCGGTGACCATGTTTTTTGTTATCTCGATGACATTCTTATTTGCAGTCCAGATTTTGAATCTCACGTCAGCACACTCGCCCTGGTTTACGAACGTCTGCGCGAGGCCAACCTCACTATTCGTCTAGGCAAATCAGAATTCTGCAAATCTTCACTGAAGTACTTAGGCCATGTGATTGATCGTGAAGGAATAAGAACTGACCCAGATAAGATTAAGGTAATGATTGATTTCCCCCGTCCCACATCTACCAAAGAAGTTAAATCCTTCTTAGGCTGTGCCAGTTACTATCGTAAATTCATTGCACATTTTGCCGAAATTGCTGCCCCTTTATGCCGTTTAACAAGTATAAAGCTTAAAGGCACTTCCTTCCAATGGAACGAAGAGGCTGAACAATCATTTGTTGCCCTAAAAATATTATGACTACCGCCCCTGTGTTGAAACCCCCTGATTATTCTGTACCCTACATTCTTACTTGTGATGCCAGTGGTATTAGTATTGGTAGCTTCCTTGCCCAAAAAATGCCTGACGGTTCCGAGCATGCTATAGCGTATTTTTCCCGAAAACTGACTGCTCCTGAACGTTCCTATTCTACCACTGAACGCGAACTATTGTCTATTGTGGATTCGGTACATCATTTCAGGAGTTACCTGGATGGCACACACTTTACGGTCCAAAGTGATCATGGCTGTCTCAAATATTTGAACAATCTGTCATCGCCAGGAGGCAGACTCGCCAGATGGGCTTGCCGTCTATCACAATATAGTTTCGATTTTGTATATAAAAAAGGTTGCGAAAACAATTTAGCTGATGCCCTAAGTCGCATCGAAGTGTCCTCCCTGACCTTCCCTCCGCCCTTCACTAACGTGACTGATCAAACCTATCTAAATCTATATTCGGCATGTAAGGATAACCCGCAGGACAGCCAACTCCAAAACTGTAATTAAATTACTCGAGGAGAAAATATTTCTGCCTTACTCTGTTCCCCGTACGCTTATTATCGACAACGGAAGTCAATTTGTCTCCAAGGAGTTCCGTAAGTTCACTGAAACCTATGGAATACAAGACTTGTACTACAACGCCCGCTATCATCCTCAGAACAATGTAAGCGAACGTCATAATGCAAACATCATTACCGCACTGGCAATTCTGGTAGGGAATAATCAACGGACTTGGTGTTCAAAGCTTCCACAGATCTCATCTTGCTTAAATAATACTGTCAGTATTGCTACAGGATATACCCCGTTCTTTCTTTTGCACGGCTTTGAAACTGCTCCCCACGGTTCATTTCACAATAAATTTGTTCGTGAATCAAACTCCCATAATCCATCTGACATCACCTCGGACTACGCATCTGGCCTACTTAGAATGGAAAATGTCTATGAAGAAGTTTCTTCCGCACTACTCCAAGCCTTCCAACGGAACGCTACTCGGTATAATCTAAGGCGTAAATCTTGTACCTTGCATGTCGGACAACTGGTCTGGCGCCGTGCCTTCCTTCAATCTGACGCTTCAAGGTACATATCTGCCAAACTGTGTCCCAGATTTATCAAGTGCAGGATACTCAAAAGAATTTCAGATACCATATATGAACTGTCTGATATGGCTGGAAAAAGTATCGGTACATTTCACATCAAGGACTTAGTCAAACAGGAATAGTTTCTAAGTTAAACTTAAAACTTAGTGGCGCCCAAATATATTAACCTATGACTCAAACCTTTGTCTTAATATGTATTTTTGTTCTCAAGGGACTCGCATAATTTCCATCATTTCGCGAGGACGGGTAAGCGACCCCGGGACCCTAGCCATTACTGCTATTCCTAGCATACTTTCCGCCATAGCAGTAGTGTCCTTCAATCTAACCTTGTTTCCTTCCTCATTATGCATCCTATCCCCACTATGATTGCCCCCTTCCTTGTGCCAATTTCTATCTTACTTGCATTTGTAGTGTCTATTGTGTTATGGTATGTATGAATAAGCGCCTGATGAAGAATAAACTGCCCCCATTCACCACTTGATCTAGTTGTGTTAGGAGCGCTCTAAGAGAAGATGCCTGTATCCATCGAATGCATGAATAATTGTAAATTTCCCGAACGCTAGAGACACTTGGTAGACCTACAGATGCAGTTGTATTATGGTTTGGTTATATTTTCCCTTCCTACTTGAGTGTTCCATGTTCTTGTGTGTTCTGGATGGTTTAAAAACTTCTTTTATTTGTGTGGAATACAAGATTGTCCATCACTTATAATATTATGAACTTTTCCATCTCACCTGAACAGAAATTTTATTGACATATAATTTTTGTATGTGCAAATTGTCTAAATTTATAACTATTGTAACACCAATTTCTTTATAAACTTGTTTGTTTTTTACTTATTTATTATTATATATGTTCATGTGTGTTTTGGGTCGTGAGTCAGTTAAAGGTGTTGCATATTGGATTGGTAATCACTTTTACGATTGAGTTCACTTCTCCGATTCACCTGAACAATAACGTCCATTATATGTTTTAAAATGTTGTAGATATATATGTTGTTTCAGTCACCTGTAGAGTTTGTTTTTGTTGAGAATAGAAGGAGTCAGAACGCTATAGGTATACAGCCTTAGAATATGTAGATGTGCCTTATTTTCCGAGGCGAAAGGGAGCCAGACCCTAATAAAAAGCAACGCTATAGGTATACAGCCTTAGAATATGTAGATGTGCCTTATTATCCGAGGCGAAAGGGAGCTAGACCCTAATACAAAGCAACGCTATAGGTATACAGCCTCATAATATGTAAACGGACATGCCTCTGCTGTATGTAATTTAAATTTTTGTTTTTACTGGTGACTGAACACATAATATTGTTGTAACTGTTTTTCTTTATAATCTATCATCTAGGCTAGAGATGTCCAACAATAATTTACCTCAAGACCCTAACCCCTTCTCCTTTTAGAATCAGTGAGTGCTATTTACCTGCAAAGGAAAAAAAACAATTGTCTCTTTTGTGCTGTGGAAACTTTAAAACAATGATAATTTTTGTATTTATAACTTAACTGTGTTTGTGTTTTTACCTGAACTATAATTTGTATTTTTTTTTTAAACTTAACAATTTGTAATATGTCAAACTAACTGCTACCTAAGACTTAAACCTGCCTCTCCATTGTGTTTAATGATCCTTAATTTTCTGAACTTGTGACTATAGTTTGTATTTTTAAACTAAACTTAACAATTTGTAATATGTCAAACTAACTGCTACCTTTTAGGATATAAACCTGTCTCCCATGTGTATAATGATACATTTTTTAACTTGTGAATCTAATTTGTACTTTGAAATAAACTGTCTTTGTATTTCTCAATTGTCCAAACTGTCACCTTCTAGGATTTAATCCACGTGTAACTTTTGTATGCCATTCACTGAAGGAGCTTTTTTTTTATTATTTTTTTTTATTCCACATAAGAGCGAGTGTAACGTAAGTTACTATTTCTTATTTATTTTCGGTTATCTTAATATTCAGTGTTTAGCTCTAGACCCCATTCAAACCCCTAGTTCCCGTTTTTACCACCAGAGTCCTACTTTAAACTCTTGTTCCCGCGCGCTTCGCGATTTGGCGCTAAATTCACCCCGATGTGTGCGCCCTCTGCAGTTGACTCTCAGCCCCTTCTGCGCAACCCATTCTGCGCAGCCCATTCGGCCCGACTTCGCTTTGAGCTGTCAACTTCGCGGCATCGATTGGAGGATCGCCGTTTCGACCCGCGATTTTCCCGATGGGATAATCCGTTTTCATCTAGCCTCATCCGCCATGGAATAACTTCGAGCAAGGTATTTGCGGTACTTGCCATCGTGCCCATAAAATCTGTGGCATTATTTCAGGTCTTCCGCCAACTTGTCCTGCACTATGGCGATGCCAAAAGTGCATATCCGCTCCCAGGCCGTTTGTCAAGCCCGACCTTGCTGCGGTTGATTCCCTCCGCCACGGTCCGAGCCATCCTCTGCTCCCGAAATTGCCGCCCACGTGTTGTCGCACATCATGCCCCGACAACGTGGTTGACCTCACCACCATGCGGAACTGCGAGGACCGCTTCACGCCGCTTCAGACAGCACCAACAGGTTAGGGAACCTCGTGTCTGCCAGGTGACGCTCTACATATTGATTTGCTGACCCACCATCTTCTGGTCAGCGTCGCTGATAACGTCTACGGACGACGTCGCCGGTCGATGTCCTGACGAGCACGCCGTCGAGGAATCGCCTCAAACAGACTCTTCATTATTTCACCATGTGCCTCTTTTTTTGTATACGTACGACATCTCTAGCCCCTAGATAACTATTGTAACTATTTTTTTGTGTTATAATAAACCCTCATGTATTCCGTCATATGTATTTATTTACACCTTTCCCTATTCGAATGACAAACAGCCGGAAAGTATCTCACGAGAAAACCGGAGATCTAAGGGCCCGCTCTCTGCGCTAGCCGAGGTAGGGAGAGACCCATTACAATGTACTGCTGATCTCCACCCAGGTCTGTCCTCTGCAGTCTTTTCTCAGCAATCACAGTCGATTGCAGTCTTTTGTAGGTTTCCTTTAAGGGAGTATTACACTTCTTGTAAAGAGGTTTGACGTTTATTGACTTAATGAAAGCCCAAGAAAGACGAACAAGTATTTAACTTCTCGTACTTGAAAGATTGATATTTCCTAATATTAACTCGTTGTTTGCGGAAAGGGTATTAATACCCGTTTACTGTACTGGTGGTGGCGGGAAGTATAATTACCTCTTTCGAGGACTCGTTAACTATTGGAAGTGTAATTTTACACAATTTTAATGATACATTTAAAAAAAAATTAATATTAACAGTATTAAAGGATTAATTGTATCTCAATAGAGACGAAGATGCAAATTGGAAACAGAATATGTCGGTCGAGGTGTTTACAGAACTTATGACCTGTCAATGGTTGGGTTAAGTGCACGCTTTATGTAATACGACATTCCCCATTCCACCCTTCTTACGACCACCATGCGATAGATCGATACGATCTTCAATCTACACACTAGCGCCATCTATGAAGATTGGATAAAGCATTAAGCAGAAGATCTTTTTTTATTAACGCAATGTGAAAAGCTACCGCCATTAACGTATTGCTAGAAAACGCATGGAGATGTCACTCCAATTTATATGCTATATTTAACTTGGACCAGTTTTTGTTTTTACAACATTTTGAATGTATACAAATACTTGTAGACGAATAATGGATTTTACCCATTCCGGGTTATCAATTCAAGGATTAATTGTATCTCAACTCTTCGTCTCTATTGAGATACAATTAATCCTTGAAATGATAACCCGCAATGGGTAAAATCCAGTATTCGTCTACAAGTATTTGTATACATTCAAAATGTTGTTAACAGTATTGTTCGGACAATAAGACGCACATTTTTATTCTGAAAATTAAATAAAAAGAGTGAGTCTTATGGTTCGATGCATCTTATCGCTCATTATTCTAAAAAATGATAGATAAATTTTGGGGTGCGTCTTATGGCTCGATGAGTCTTATCGGCCAATATTTTTTTAAATTGGTAGATAAATTTTGGTGTGCGTCTTATGATCCGATGCGTCTTATCGTTTGCAAAATACGGTAATATAATTGAATGTTTTAAATGTATTTCATCTTCAAACTACGCGTGTTAATAAGTGCGCAAATTTATCCACAAAGTGTTCATTGAATAAACCATGATCGTTTTTCTAGAGCGATACATTTTTTTTAAAGTAATCTTCTTGTTCTATCACATTCCATTAGATTTTACATTGAGCAATTTTAAGCAAATGTGCCTTTAATTTTGCCCAAAATTTATTTCATTCATTCATCCCTTTCCACGTACTTTACAACAAAACCATTAACTCTAATTTGAATATAGAATACATTTAGGATCAAAGTTCAAGTAATTGTTCTGAAAGAGCTTAGTTATAAGTGAAGCCATTCAACACATTTATTAGTTATTCGTGGTTTTAATACAAAGTGGATTTTATAAACATAATTTTTGAAAACCATTTATTTTATATTATTTATTATGTAACACTTCAAAAGGGTGTAGAAATTGTTAGAAAATAATGAATTTGAAATAAAATTCGAATGAAAAATTAACTTATTACGAAGTCAGATTACGCAGAAAACGGACTATAAATAAGGCTTTATGGTGTGGAAGCATTATTTCCATCTTACGTTCTTCACCATAAACCAAAATAATTGCTCGCGCACTCAGCTCCAAAAATATTTTTTATCCCTCCTCAAGAGGGATATCTTCGTTTCTAAGATGCTACTTTTAATATTTAATGCAAATGATGTCCGTTGAGATGAGTTCCTTATGTGAACCCTTTAAGGGAGTCTGACCATTGTGCATAATTCAGAAGGGGAGAGAGAGCCCAAATTACAAAAACCAAACAGGTTTATGAAAATCCAATAAATCCCCCCATATGCTACGCTGCCGTACCTACTTTATGAAAGAATAAATGATAAGGCTAACCACATAAATTCTAACCATCCCTCGCAATAAACGGGTAAAGTTTTCTCAGAAATACCGCGAAAGCCGAAAACTCGAATAGCAAACTTTATTTGATTTTCACTGCTGGAGATATTTGCTTACATCAAATTCTTTTATAATTATTTCTCATTTCATGTTTTCATTTTCTTTTTATGTATTAATACACTATGGTTTTAAACTAAGATCCTTTTATGTTAACTCATTTCGATCGTAATCTGTAGGTGTCAAATCAAGTCCAAACAAAACAGTATTTTTTTAATGATATTGCAGAAGATGCTTATTATTACAGAAATACCTTTGTCTTAAAAATACTTTATTTATTATTTCTTGAACAATGAAGTAAAACTCCATATTGCATAATCAATACATCTGTTTTTTTAAAGCTTTATTACATTTTATGGGAGTGACAAGATTCGATTTTCAAATGGTATTATCAAATGTGACAGTGATCAAACACGTTACTATTTATATATTCGAGTTAATGAAGCAAAGTAAGGTACTTAAGGTAATTGATTGACTAAATACATTGTTAACAATAGTTGAAGGGTTAGAAAAAAACTATGATAAAAATATTTGCATTTTTCTTGCAAATTTACGTACTTAAAGCATGCTACTCCCATAAAATAATATAAAAATTTCAATAAGAGAGATGTTTTGTTATAATAACGTAATAAATTGATCTAGAGTATATCGTTGTTTAAGGAACAATAAATGTTAAAATCTTTCTTCTATGTTCGCCATACTTTGTGTTGTAGATGTTTTATTTGTCTTTTATTTTTTTATATTCTTTGTACATACGAGTACAACACTATTAAAATAACATATCAGGAATGTTTCGGACAACCAGTCCTTCTTCAGTGATACATATTATAAAGATACATATTTAGAATATTATAGAATTCTTTACAAATATGATCATTTTGACAGATGTTATAAAGATTTATTTTGGAAAGTTTATATGACAGATGTTATAATTCTTTATAACATCTGCCAAAATTGATCATATTTGTAAACAATTTTATAATATTTTAAATATGTATCTTTAGAAGAAGGACTGATTGTTGATGTAATTTTAATAGTGTTGTATATATTTTATATATACAAAGAATATAAAAAAATAAAAGTATTTTTTTTTAACTACCTTCATAGCAAAGTGGCAAGAGCTATGATTGCCACACCGAAGGTCCCGTGTTCGATTCCCGTGATTTTCACACTTTCTTTGGTCTGGTGTAGAATTCACATGACAATTAAATGGGGATACATTAGCTACCTACCACATATAAGAATCAATAGGTAAAAAAAGTTGTATACAATAATTGCGTTCAAATAACTTGCTGTATACAAATGTGCAAAGCAACGGGAAACTAATATATTAATGGCCCAAGTGGCATCTTATGAATCAGCAAATTGTTAGTTTTTAATTACGGGATGCAGCACTTTGCTGCATCCCATAATTAAAAACTAGTGAAGAACTAGTGTTTTAAAAGCTGATTTAGTTTTTTTTATTATTTACTACTAATAAACATGAACAACATTTAGGAAAGTAAATACATATAAGTATACGCGAAATGCGAAAGGAAACACTCAAACCTTAATAAACAAACTAAGTTGATCTTGGGATATATTTTTAGAATGCTAAACTTTCGAAGAATTCCAATAAACACAGAATGAAAATTTATGAACAATGCTTTATCTGTATCCTAATTTGGAAGAAAACAATCTTCAAAAACTATTTATTTCGGAAGCAAAGTGTATTAACTCTTACAAAGAAATTAATATTTTCTTCTGTCTGAAATCAACATAATCAACATAACATAATGTAAACTTTTGTAATCATTTTTTATTAACGATATAATATCAGAATAGCACAATACGTTTATTCGCTTTCAAAATAATATAAGCATGTTTTACATATTGTGTCAATTGTAATAACATACATAAGATTGTCGTTGGTTTTCGATGTAATCGTGTTAATTGGTTTTATAATTGTTTTCCTCATTGACATTACTGGAGATATTTTTTTCTACAATATGGAGATATAAAACAATATGTGCGAAAACTTAACATATATGAAAATGTTAGGCTTCTATAAGTTTGATTATATTTTACGAAAACGACATTTTTTGCTTTTCAGGCCATTATCAAATGTTTGGAAAGCCAAACATTCATTCCATAAAACATATTAAAATATTCAGAAAATGGACGTTTTTATCAATATTTAATAATTAATATGGAGTCTGAGATCATTGAGAGTAAAACATTGGCTTAATATTATTGAAAACACCTAGCATCATCGTTAAAATGATGTAAATGGTAAACAAACGTTTACCCCTAATTTTGCGATATGAAACTGATTAAATGAAACTGTATTGTTTTCGAAGGAGAGATATAAAATTTTGCACCAAAATTAACCTGTTAACCTTCTTCTTCTATATTATTATTATTTCTACAAATATGATAAATTATTTATATATTTTTTGTGAGTGATACTAAACAACGTCTATTGAAACTTATATAATATCAAGTGGAAAATATTTTCCTTAGGTCCAATGAAGGCTTAATCAAAAATATGCTTTCATAGATAATTTGTAATTAATTAATTCGAATGGAAAAAAATATTTTCTAGAATTTTATTATATTTTATAGAATAACATGTTTCGCCATGGACAGGCGAATTATCACATACCATTTGGTAATGCCTAAGACAGGCGAAACATGTCATTCCGGTAAAATAATATAAAACTTCTAAAATACAAATGTTATAGAAATAAATAATTAACTTTGCAATTATCTTTGTTTCAGAACTCCAAGGGAATTTCCAGACAGCAGTTACCGGGCTACAAGACATTTGAAAAATTTAAACTTAATTATCTCAAACACAAAAATTACATTATATAGAATCATTTCCAGAATGAGCCACCCTTTAATTGCATTTTTAATTATTTAGTAAAAAAACTAACACAAAACATAATAAATTTACATTATATAGAATTATTTATACATCCTAGAAAAGAGTTAGGAATACAGCAATCCGAGAAATCCGCGAGGTCGAAGATGTGGTCAGATGGGGACGTCAAAGACGGCGATACTAGCAAAACACGTAGAAAGAATGAGCTCAAATAGGATACCACACATAGCTCTCAATGGAACGCCAAACGGACAACGCCGACCAGGAAGAAACGGTGAAGAGAAAACTGGATTTCAGCGTCTCAAGAGAACCCGCCTGAAATAACAGACTCCTGAGTCTACCAAAAGTGAAGAAGAAGAAGAATTATTTCAACTACAACATAATAACAGTATTACATTAGTTAGAATTAGGGAGGGGGGGGGGAAAGATTAACCTCCACCACTATCATTTATATATATCACTGTAATATATCACTATCTAAACCAAATAAATTTTGATGTAGGTACCAGAAGATGGCAGTAAGCTGCCGAAACCAGTCGAATATTAAAATAAGTGGAAGCACACTAAATATATAATAATAAAGAAATATTGTATCCATTTTTTTTTGTTTTCATTAGTAGAAAGACATGCAAAAATAGTTTTTTGAACATTTAGTTTTATTTATCGTATGGTAATAGTGTAACTTTTGAGTGGGCACTCGACGTGTTTAAAGTGGAGTGCTTTGACACACAAAGAGTGATTCGAGTGCCAAAAGCAACGCTTAAGGCCGTACTTACTGTGCTTTTGGAGCATTAAATGCGGTCTCGAAGCTACTGGCTTATGTTGTGCTGTTAAAACAAAATTATTCCAAGTCTAATATTGCTGGTAACAGTTAATGTGATGAAGTAAAAACAAATTGAATACAATTTCTTCTATATTCGCCATCATTTTGTGTTGTGGATTCATATTTCAAAAAATATGAGTACATTTCGTAGTTTTACAACTCTTTATTACACTTTTCACAGACACGTTTCGGTTGTGATCCAAATTTATTTTCTAGAAAACAAACGTTTTAAAAAGGCTGGGTCACAACCGAAACATATCTGTGAAAAGTGTAATTAAGTGTTGTAAAAATACGAATTGTAGTTATATTTATTCCAATTGAAATGAATGTATACGTACATTAAAAATATCTTCAATATATTGTGATTTTATTAATATTAACATGTTTCGAATGTTAAAAACCTTCATATTTGTTATGAACAAAATAATGAAATGATCATTAGGATAGCTTAAACACATGAAAAGAATAGTGAAAAAAAGTATGTGTTAACGATGTAAACGGAATTAGAAATAAAAGAAGACCGAGGAAAACGTGGGAAGATCAAATAAATTAAATATTGAATGTCGGCCATGTGAGGAATCGGAGAAATCGACGTGCATGCATGACAAGATATATAACTGTTGAGGAAGCGAGATATGTATGTCAGGAAAGAACCTTGTGGCGGTCAATTATTTCTGTCTACCACTTCGGCGAGACGGCGTGATGGTAAGTTAGTATAAAAAATAAAAATATGTAAGGTCTGGGTGGATACTATTCGAAACGAATTTATTCAAAAACAAACCAAGGTTACTGGGGAGGCTTTGATGATAGGTGGGCTGAAGTGGCAGTGGGCTGGCCATATTTGTCGGAGGACCGACGGCCGACGGGTTCTGGAGTGGAGACCGCGAACAGAATTCCTTAGAGTTGGACGTCCCACTGCCCACTGGACCAACGACGTTATTAGAACTGCTGGACGTGGATGGATGAGAAAGGTAATGGATAGAGGACAGTGGCGTAGTTTAGAAAAGGCCTACGTTCAGCATAGAGGATTCCTACCGCTTACCCAAAGCTGTCATAGGTGCTACGGCGCCTTTCGTCAGCTTTGCTCTTTCAACCTCAGGCCCGTCCTCCCTCCATGCGGGACTTACGTTAGTATTCATATATTATATATTTACAAATTAAGAGCGACCCAGGCCATATTTATTTATCATTTTTATCCTCTATATCCCGCCGTACATTTAAGTTTACGAAAATAAAAAAACTTTAAATAAAATAAAAAGGAAGGGTTAAAAAAACACACACACAAGTACATTATAGCAATAAATCAAATGAGGAATACAGGAGACAAATGAAGAATGGAGAGAGTAGAAGACACACATTATAACATCAAGGACATGGGACCGGTTGAAGGGAGCAAAAAAAATAAAAATAATAACTAGTATAATTAAAGATATGGCCGCGAGGGAGAAGGACGCGGCAGAAGAGAGACGGTTGACAAGTAAGTAAGTAAGGGTATATAAGGCATGCGTTCGCCCCATTATAACATAGGATAAAAGCGAGAGCCGATACATACAGGAGTTCAAACCTTCTCAGAGTGATAGACACGCAGGTAGAACTCTCAGAGATAGGATAAGAAATGAGATGATAAGGTCTTCTTGTGGTGTTGCAAATATAGATAGGTGGGGAAGAAACAGAAGGCGTTTTTTAAAGGATACATAAAAGATACAAGACTTAAAAAAAACATTAGCAAGAGGCTACCAGGAAAGCCACCGAAAAAGTGGAGGGATTACTTGGAGGGATGACTTGACGTCATTATCCCAGGAAAATTTACGATCACAAACAGGGCATACAACCTAAACCATGAGGAAGAAGAAGAGGAAGAATTAAAACAGCAATTTTTAAAATATTACAACAACAACCATCACGCCGTCTTCCCGAAATGGTACACAGATATATTGGTCCGACACACAACTCTATCCTGGCATACCTTTATACACAAACAGCGTGTTTTACGTGCACATCGATTCTTCCGACTTCTAACAATTTATTTGGTGATACAATATTTCCCCGGTCTTCCTAGACTCCGTACTCCATTCACATTGTTAAAGTATACTTTCTTAACCATCCTTCCGTCCAAAGCAACGCATTGATTGTTTCATAATATTATTTAAGTATTTAATGGATACTATAATAAAGAAATACAGATTGTGGAATGAATATAATGGATAAAAAATCTGGGTTTATGTAATAAACCCATTTCATGCTAAGTTCATTTACTTTCCTCTCTTAGCGACCGCAGAATTCCAGATAAAATTCTACAAATATCGATATTAAACTTGCAAAACATTTTGAAACCGAAATTAAATTTGAAATTTCAACAGAGCCCTTCGAGAACATAATTAAATTTCGTAATTAATATAACTGCGGAAACTAAAGATAGACCTAAGACGTAACAATACAGTAAAGAAACACATTATTTAAAATTTTAATAAGAAGTAATATGCTAAACATTTCCTTTCATATTCGTGAAAGCTTTGAGAAATGTTTCTCTTGCGGTTACCAGCTCTAACGAGACACTTTTGCTAAGGCGCCATACGTGATGGGTAGGGGCAGTATATAGCTAAGTAGGGCCGCTTATATGATATTATATTTTGATAGATCATGGCATCTTTGGAATTCGTTCAAGCAGAGCAATGTGAATATTGTTAACGGCATTACATTATTTTGGTGGCCAAACAAAACATGCTCGTATGTTTAGACAGACAAAAAGTGGAAAAACATCATTACTGAAGACAAAGTTAATCTTCTTCTTCTTCTTCTTCACTTTTGGTAGACTCAGGAGTCTGTCATTTCAGGCGGGTTCTCTTGAGACGCTGGACTCCAGCTTTCTCTCCACCGTTTCGGGGGTCTTCCTGGTCGGCGTTGTCCGTTTGGCGTTCCATGGAGAGCTATGTATGGTATCCTATTTGAGCTCATCCTTTCTACGTGTTGATTCCAGTATCGCCGTCTTTGGCGTCCCCATGTGACCACATCTTCGACCTCGCAGATTTCTAGGATTGCTGTTTTCCTAATACGATCACGTAGGGTCTTGCCAGCTATAGCGCGGAGTGTATTCATCTCGGTTGTCCTGAGCATGCTCTTTGTCTTGACAGTGTCTGCTCTCGATTCAATGCTATATGTGAGGATTGGTCGCACACAGGTCCTATAGATGCGTACCTTGCTGTCGGTCCTCATGTCCTTGTTTCTCCATATGACATCCTTCAGGCAGCCTGCAACCGCTGCAGCCCTATCCACCTGTGACCTTACTTCTCTGGGGAGGTCATTAGAGCTAGTTACTTCGCTTCCGAGATATCTGAATTGGTCCACCTGTTCAATTTCCTCCTGGCGTACGGAGACTTCGCATCTCAGTTGATTTCTTGAGTACGTTAATTTATGAGAAATAATTGTGTAGATTTTCACGGTTGTTAGCAATATGTTTTTTGGGATCTTAAAAACATCCGTTTAACTCGTTATTTTCGAACAACGTTTCATATCAAAGATCCTTGCAGTCTCTATCTTCACGGTGGTCATAACCAACCTGAAGATGGAGACTGCAACGATATCCAAGACGTCGGATGTGAAAGATGAGTTACACGAATTTTCCCAAGATCCCAAAAACAGCTAATGTAGGACTTCTTTTAACAAAAACACCAACAAAAATTTCATACCGTTTCCCCAAAATGATGGGCAGAGATAATGGAACGCCTTACTCTATACTGAAACACTTTTCTAGATTCCTCCACATTCATACAGCGAGTCATATAATTATGTTTTGCCTATTACTAACATGGCCTATCTTAACTACTTTATTGATTTGGTCATGCTATGTTTTCCTCAATATTGAGACTCCGATCATCGAGACTCCGTTAGTAACATAAGTGTAAAAGAAAAGAAAAACCTACATTTGTAAATTAAATAATTTATCGGTTTGTCTAATACGCCAGTTGCCTTTACTTATTAAAAAACTGTTACAAAGACCGTCATTACAAACTAACTAACTAACTAGCTAACCATCACGCCGTTTCCCCGGAGGGGTAGGCAGAGAGGATGGATCGCCACATTGTTCTAACCTGGCATAATTCTCATACCTCTTCCACATTCACACATCGTGACATGCACGCTCGTATATTGTTCCTACTTCGAACATGGCCGCCTTTCAGTAATTGATTAATTTGGTCATGCCATGCTCGACTTCTTTTCCATTCACACTACCAGTATATATCTTTTTAACCATTCATCCCTCATCCATTCGTTCCATATATCCAGATCATCTTAGTGACCCTTTTTTGATATTATTTATCATGCATTCATCCGTTTTACATTATTTTCTGACTTCATCATTAGATATTCTATCATACATTGTTTTTCCGCACATCGTTCTTAGTGACCTCATTTCTACGGCATTTATCCTACTTTCATCTTTCTTCTGCCAACTCCAAGCTTCACTTCCATGCATAAGTGTCGGGACTAGAACTCCATTGTGCACTGCCATCTTTGCTTTAGTCGATATATTTCTATTTGCGGTAATTACAAATACCGTCATTACAAATACTTCAAAATCCTGGAAATTCACATATTGAGATAAAAAATCTTGTTTTATTTTATAAATACAATCGCAATTTAAATATGATATTTACTTCCATATTCTATTTATCGTTAAAGTGTTCATAAATTTGAAAAAGTTACGTTTAAAGAGAGCTACTTCGGTTGCCAATTCGTTGAAAAGACAAATTACCTTCAACGCAGAAAAGTTATGACGTACTTTAGAAGGGCAAAGTGATGCATACAATAAGATATGGCCTCTTGGTGTATTATAGCTGTAAGCAACGTAAGTAATAAGTTCTATTTTGGTATTCTTGGTATGTAAAAACAATCAGATAATTATAAACAATAAAAAATGTTTACTGTTTTTTATAAATTGAAATAGTTAAAAAAAACAAAAATATGTCATTTGAAGGATTACTACTAAGCATAGCTTTGTTTTTGTATCTTGTGAAAGCATGGGTTTACTGCGTCAGACAAATAGCTACCAATGGAGATAAGACCAACTTTTTGTATTTTATTCCATGGAAAACAAATGTAACAAGTATTTGAGCTTTGTCAGCTACCATTATCAGCAAGAGAAAAAACCTTTTCCCATATCAAACATGGATAAAGGGGAAATAAATATTATTTTCTCGCATTAGTCTCCGCAAATGGTTTTTGTGCAATAATAAAGAAGGCTTTCTTTTGAACTCACCCCGTGGCGGTATATATTTCAGACGTAATAAATTATTGGCACCGTTTTCACAAATAATTAAATTAAGACACATTGAATACACACTGTGTCATAGAAATGAACTATTTTTATAGATATTTAATATTGAAGAAAACGTTCGTTTTTAAGAAGTTTAAATATATTAAATACGAGTGATAAGTGTTGTCTTGCGATAGCATTATAAAATATTAAACGACATACTGTAAAGTATGAATATATAAATAATGCAATAAAACAATTAGAAAACCAAATCAATATTAAATATGCAGTTATTGTTTAAAAAAACAATCCATACTTATTTATAATTTATTATATGTATATTTGTCAATATAGATCATTTGTAAACAATTATATAATATTTTAAAAGTGTATCTTTATAATATGTATCACTAAAGAATGACTAGTTATCCGAAACATGTCTGATATGTAATTTTAATAGTGTTGTATATGGGTGTTTTTCAAATAAAATGTTTACTCGAAAATTACATGTCCTATGACTTTCGAGTTAATTCTGCAGGCTATTCATTTTGAAACTGTTTTTTTTATATCTCAAAACAACAGAATAACTCAAAAATTGATTATTCACATATCCAAAAGTACTTATATCTGTTTATTTTGATTAATTATTGGGAATATACGATAGAAGAATGGTGATTTTTCTAGTGTCCCACGCTCCTTTTGCACTTTATAAACGAAAAATGTTCATTGATAAGCTATTTCTTGTCCAAGAGTAATATGTTATTTGGAAGGGTTATATGATCCAGATTCAATAATATTCCTAGTTTACAGCGTATTAGAGTTCAAAATAATATAAAATACTGCTTTTATTTAGTAACTCAAAACGACGTTGGTGGAAAATTCCGTATACGCTACGTCGATATACTGATTTAAGCGATAAATTTTCTATAAACTAAGTACGAGTATGATTTTGATTGATAGAAACATTTTATAGCCCGTCAACGTCGCCATGTTCGTAAACTGACACCAGTCGCATTCTGTTATGTGAAATAGTGATCGGGCGTCACGTCGTGCTGTTTTTATTTTCCACTACGAACGTGATTCTATAATGTAAGTATTGATTGTTTGACTAACAGCTTTTCATGGGTAAAAATGACCGACATCTAGAATCTGAATTCAATATAATATTTAGTAAAATCATTTTCATAAACCTGCATTTTGGAGTTTGTTTCAATACTGTCAAAACAATAGCAATTTCATCGTTTTTAGAATAACAGTTTTAATACTTATTTCTTCATGCGATTTTAATTTGACACTTGCGAGATGAATAAATAACATCAAACGTTAGATAATTATTTTTTTCTAATTTATATCATTTATTTTTCCGTCAAAAGCCGAGAAGTGGATCGACTTGAATGTATTATATTAACAAAATCAACAAAAAAATTCTTAGGCCACAAAATAAACATTGACTTATCGTTGATTTTTACATATTAGCCCTGACAGAAAAGCCACATTTTAACGAAATGAGTTTTCGGAAAAGGAAAGAATAATACGCGGGAAATTTTATAAGTAATCAGAGTGGGGATTCGTTATTTCATTGCGGAAAATTGGACAAGATCCAAAATTTAAAGGAAGAGCAAAATAAGTGTCAATTAATTTGTAAACAATATTTCATTAGAAATGTTTTCCTTTCTCATTGTGTTGTTTTGTTTAAGAAAATATTGACATTTCTTGCTTAAATTGGATTTTCTTTGAGAAGCTTTTAAAGGGAAATAATAATGAGAATCAACTTTAATATCAATCCACCTTTTTTTAAATTTATCTTCAGGCTTTCATTAAAAAAAATAACTTTAAATACACACGGTTGGTTTTAGACGCAATTCAAACAACATTTTTACAAGACAAGCTACAATAAAAATGGACAAATTAAGGTGCCTACATGAATATATGTGTGTGTTTTAAAAGCTATTAGTTTCAATTAAGAATTAATTTATAGCAAACATAACTGTCCTTTACTAATAAAATAAATGCATAATATTGCATACACACTATTATTACATATAAACTTCGTTTGAATATATGTAAAGAATAAATAAATAAATAATGATAAAGAAAGTTTATGTTAACGATTGAAACACAAAAGGCAAAGTAGTGGAATACAGATGAAAACGTGGCAAAATCAAATCAATAAATTATTAAATATAGGCACACACGAGGAGTCTGAGAATTCGACGTGCATACATGACGAAGAATCGAGATATGTATGTCAGGAAAGAGCAGTAGGGCTGTCCATTCTTTAAACCAATCCCTTTGGGGACGGTGTAAAATCTATAAAATGTCTACACCGTTTCATTGTTAATAACACATATTTTCTAGAATTTTCATTATAATTTATGGAAATTACTTATTTTGCCTTGATACGGTATTATTAAATGTTTATAATACATTACCATTTGAATATTCCTTAGCAACGCAATGCATCGAATTCCTTTAAAAGATTAAATAATAAAATTTCTAAAAAAACAAAAGTCATCATTGATATTAAGGTATTCTGTTGAAGTTAAACAGAAACATCGTTATATTAAGGTATTTTTTGGATTAAAGCAGACACATCGTTCATATTAAGGTATTTTTTGGATTAAAACAGACACGTCGTTCATATTAAGGTATTTAGTTGGAGTAATACAGACACGTCATTCATATTAAGGTATTTAGTTGGAATAATACAGACACACCATTCACATTAAGTTAATATATTATTATATTTAGTTGAAGTAATACAGACACATAATTCATGTTAAGATATTTTGTTGAATTACAGACACATCATTCATATTAAAGTATTAAGTTGGAATAATACGGACACACCATTTAAATTAAGGTATTTAGTTGGTGTAATACAGACACATCATTCATTTTAAGGTATTTTGTTAGAGTAAATATTAAATTTCATCTTATTATATAAATATTTTGTCGGAGTAAAACAGACATCATTCATATAAGGGTGTTTTGTTATAGTAAAAATAACACCCGATCGCACTGTTGTTAGGCACAGGCGTATTCTACCCACACGATGATGTGTATCTTCTGCCTACAAAAGCATTCCTTTATTTCTTTTCCGACGAGCGTTTTCAATTAAATTGCTTATCTTTACTATGTCTCAAAGCATTTCCTCGGGGGAAATAAGACGGAATGACCCACATCGAGATGACACAAAGCGGATCTCCCACTACAATGTATTAGGGAGAAATGTATTTAAAATTATGCATGGGTCATTTCCTAGTGTTTTAAATCAAAATATTTTGTCGTCCCGGTGGAAACAACGGAACAAAAATGCAAAATAATGTTTTTTAGCTCGAATTTAAATAACTTGAATTTTTAATGAATTAAAACACTTGACTACATAAACAATGATGTAATATTCCACATGCAATAATTAAAAATAACTACAACTTCTGTTTTATAGAAATTCAGTCACATTTCATGGAAATAATATGTTTCGCCTGTCTAAGGTATTATCAAATGGTAAATTAAATTTGATAATGCCTTAGAAAGGCGAAACATGTCATTTACATAAAATATAATAAAACTTCTAGAAAACATACGTTTTCATTCATATTAATTAGTTTATACATGTATACTTTATTATTTTAAAATGTCGGCCACGGTAGTCGGACAAATAGATACGAGTATTGTTAAGGATACAAAAGAAAAATGCATTGTAAGAACATTGTGGCGGTCCATCTATTCTGTCTATGCTTTTGGAGAAATGGCGTGAAGTATTTGGATTATTTATTTTGATAAACTTTTGAATCTAGATTCAGACGAAACAACTTAAAGAATTGATTGTTTCTTGAACAAAAATGTAAAACTCCATATTAAATAATTAATATAAATGGAAACGTTTAATTTCAAGGAGCTTTATTAAATGTTATATTGAGTGATATGTTTCGCCCTTATAAGGTATTAACTTATAACATTTGATAATGCCTTAGAAGGGTGAAACATGTCATTCCATATGATATTTAACAAAACTCCTAGAAGACAGGCGTTTTCATTTATATTAATTAACTTAAATAAGGTTTGGAATACAATTTCTATAGATGTTGAACGTTAGACGACATTCAAATAATTAAAATGTCGTTAAACAAGCTGACTTATTTATGATATTTCACCCTACGTCGCCGTCCCAAGTAAACTTACTAGTTTGGTTCGTGATGTTTAGTACTAAAGCAAGAAAACCGATTGTAGCCTTAAAAATGGTATAATTAAACTATTAAGAGTCATCATCTCATTCTCTTGACTTAAAACAAAATACGAAAGTAAATAGTTCTAAAGAAAAAAATGTTGACAAACAAAAATTATCAACAGGTACTTGTTTGAAAATTAAGTTACTTGCTCAAATTTCCGTAGTTTGCTTTAAAAAGAAGGCAAAGAAGGCACTTAATACCAATCGTTATAAAAAAATTGAGGAATAGTTAAATTTCGAATTATTTTACGTTAATTGAGTAAAAATACAATTAAAAATAAAACTAGATACAAAAAACGCATATATTTCTTTGCGTCAAAATATGTAATTCATTAGTGATATATGTAAATCATCACATCACATCAGCGGATTTTAAATAATATACATTAAAAAAATATTTTTTAGAGATTTTTTTCTTTCATTATTTATAATGAACTTCTACCATGAAATTTAAAATAACATATTTTTTTGTAGTTCATTAAATTAACCAATATTTGGACATGATCAAAATACTTGAATATTAACTTTTAACATGAAGTAAGATGAAAATATGACAATACAATGGATATAAGAGAAGATAAAGGAAGATAAAGAGATGATAAAGGAAAAAAAATAAACGAGTCAACCCACAAAAATGGAATAGCATAAAACAGTAACGACAATAAAAACACACGTAAAAAATAACGTTCGATTTTTAAACTTACATAGCACAGCATGATGCCCACAGCACCACCTGTCATGTGACGTCACACACCATATCCTGCAGCATTATGACGCACGCACGCACAAACTATCCGCGGGAACATCAACGGTCAGTTCTGTCATCCTGTGGCATTCAAGCAGACTAGCGGCGAGGGTGTCTAATCATCGAAACGTCAACCCGACAGTTCCAAATTACAAATTCAAATTTAGGAACGTCAATTCGATAATTCTAATATTTCAAATTCGAATTTATAACTGTTAACTATTTTTAGAGTAATCATTCGAAATAGTATCACATTCACAATCACAGTTTAAAAAAAATTGTTTTAAAAGTTATTCGAACATGTGTTTTTAATAAATTACACGACAATTAATGTTAACATTAAATTACAAAAAGCAATTAGTAACTTTGTTATTAAAAGACGTATGAAAATATGATATAATGATTAATTGATATGTTTTAAATTATACACTTCTATTGAAATCGCGAAATAAAAACAATATTACCCGCCGTTCAGATACACAACGTCCGTTCGCTATGGAGCTCGAAAGCCTTGTGATCTGACAGGAATCGAGATGAAAACATTATGCGCACACGGCGAGCGCAGCATCCGTTTCCAAGGAAACGCGATTATCTTTCAATGAGATGTTTCGCCTATGGATTTAATCGGATTTAATTTTATAACTATTTGTGTTATTAAGCTCTTAAATACATAAAGTTAATCTTAATAAACATCTTGTATTAAATAAAAAAAAACTCTTTAAATCTTGTACCTTTATAAGACGGTTTCGAACAACTATTTTTAATCTGGAAAAAACAGTTTTTGTGTACGCAATTAAAATATTTTTAAATCCTTGGAAAATAATCACCGGTTGTATTGTAGGTATATATGTTATATAATTTTAAAAAAAAAGTTTGAATTTAATAGTACTGCGTATTCCTGGACTGACATGGTCAGAAACACAAACGTTCTGCATAGAGCCAGAGTTGACAGAGAGTTGCTGAGCAACATCAAAGTCCGTAAGGTGTCCTACTTGAGCCATGTTCTGAGAGGCGAAAAGTACGCAGTATTACATCTGATCTTGGAGGGTAAGATGACGGTCGACGAGGTGTCGGGAGAAGGCGGGTTTCCTGGCTGAGGAACATCCGAGAGGGGACGGGGCTGAGGACCGTGGTGGAGCTGTTCCGAGCTGCCCAGGACGGGGAGGCCTACTCAGGGGTGATAGTCAACGTTGGGGAGACCTGACAGGACACGGAAAGAAGAAAAAGAAGTACTGCGTATATCGCACGCTTAATAGAACACTGGATTAACTAAAAAAAAAACAAGTTTTGTTCAATCTGACACGAGTCGGTGTTTTAACAAAAACAGTCGAAAAACAAGTACGAATGAAAAAGACCGATATAGTGTCTTCTTCTTCTCTGGTTTCAATCCTGGGATTGGTTTGCAGCAATCCATGGATATAGTGTAATGGAGGTCAATTGGCGGAATTTTGACATAATTTTAACGCGAAACGATGGATAGCGTTAACACAAGCCTCTGTCTAATGTTAACTTAATTATGACCTAAACCATAATCGGTGAGTTTACTATAAAGCGTGCGATATGTAGAATAATTATATGTAAACGACGTGACGTAAACAGAACAACGAATAGAGGAAGACCAACCAAGATGTAGCACGTGAGGAGTCGGAGAAATGGGTGTCGATGTGGGTGTGTGACACTATGTATGAATGTAAAGGAAGCGAGGTGAGTGTGTCACGAAAGAACAGTGTGGGGGTTCATTATTCTGCCTATCCCTTCAGAGAGACTTTTTTTTTAATATTATATATATATATATATATATATATATATATATATATAGTATATATATATATATATATATATATATATATATATATATATATATATATATATATATATATATAAGAGTATATATATATATATATATATATATATATATATATATATATATATATATATATATATATATATATATATATATATATATATATATATATATATATATATATATATATATATATATATATATATATATATATATATATATATATATATATATATATATATATATATATATATATATATATATATATATATATATATATATATATATATATATATATATATATATATCTGTGCCGTATATGTAAATTAACTCTAGAATACAAGAGAACATATTTCAACTTGAATAGGTTGTTAAAAATCTGTGTTGTAAAAATTCAGTATTTGTAATCTCACAGATCTGAAAAAATATTGAACCAAATGTCGCTATGTGGTACCAGCTTGTGTCATAAAGCTATAGATAAAAACATAAGAATTTTTTTATTCTAGATTTTTGCTTCGTGGTGGCTGAAGATAGTTTACTTTGAAAACAGAGATGTTGGATTGGATAAGTAACTATAAAAGGTCATTTTCAGTTACTCAGTTGATGACAGAGAAGTATTTTCGCAAGCAATTGACAACTTGGGGAGATTATAGAGGTGAAAGAAAATGATATATATCTACAACAACATTTTGAATGTAGACATATATATCTCTTTATTTCTACATTCCAGATTCAGGAATAATATCATAGAAACGTCTGCATAATACAATGCAAATACATTTGTATTGATAGATAAAATATTTGTTCACTTCCTTTCGTTGAAATCCTTTCTGGCATATTACCAATAATCTGAACATGCAATATTGCCATTATTCGAATCAAGGTATACAGTTTCGTTCTAGATATTTCCTATTGTTTTTAGAGGCTTTATTGCATTTCGAGAGAGTTACATGTTTCGCTTTGCAAGAATATTATCAAATGATAAATATGAGGTAATAAACATTTGATAATGGCCTTATAAGGCGAAATACGTCAAATATTTAATACAGAGATTTATAACAATGTTCAAGGGAAAACCAACAGATATATGATATTGCATTGAAATCTTATTTAAAAAAACTTCGTTAATTTAATAACGAATTGCATAATGCATTTACTTGCCAAATAGCATGAATTTTTATTGGACATATTCTAACAGCTTAGGTTTGTGACTAAAAATAGCGAACTTTCTAATTATTGCAAATATATCCTGCCACACTCGCACGTGCATGTCACAACGAATGAGTAAAAAGGAAACTCTAGATGATTATAAAAGGCGATCCATCCTCTCTGTCCACTTACTAGTTTGTATATGTTAACGATGTAAATGGAACTAGAAAAAGAGGAAGATCAAGAAAAACATGACACCGTAAAATATTTAATGCCGGCTACGTGAGGAGTTGGAGAAATCGACGTGGTGTATTACACTAACTAACCATCACGCCATTTCCCAGGAAGGGTAAGTAGAGAGGATGGATCGCCACAATGCTCTGTCCTGACATACCTCTCGGGCTTCCTCTACATTCATACATCGTACCATGTACGCACGTCGATTATTCCGACTTCGAATGTGGCCGCCTTTTAGTAATTGATTAATTTGGTGATGCCATGTTTTCCTCGGTCGTTCTCGGCTTCTTTTTCCACTCACGCTGCTTGTGTACAACATTTTAACCATTCTACTCTCATCCATTCGTTCCATATGTCCAAACCATCTCAGGGATATTTTTTTAATCTCATCTATGATGCAGTCATCTGCCTTACATTTCTCTCTTATTTCATCGTTCGGTATTCTATCATACAACGTTTTATCGCACATTCTTCTTAGTGATATCATTTCTACGGAGTTTATCCTGCTTTCATCCTTCTTTTGTCAGCTCCAAGCTTCACTTCCATACATGAGGGTTGGCCTACAGTGGTATATTACACGATGTATGAATGTTAAGGTACCGAGAGAAGTATGTCAGGAAAGAATAGTATAGCAGTCCATGCTTTCTCCTCACCCCTTCGGGGAGACGGGAGTTAGTTAGTTAGTTAGTTATTTTACTAGTTAGTAATTTATTACTCAAATTCAAGTATTGAAAGTAGATTTAATATTGTATGGGCATGATAATGGTTCATTAAGATTATTCTGTGCTAATAGCGAATTTCTAGAACTACAGTGTTCAAACTACCAACTTAAGTACTGTTAAAGTTGAAACGTGTTCAACTTTAGACATGTGCCAAATCTACGACAAACTTAGATACTGACTTTGGGGATGGATTGATCGAACTTATTGGTCACCATTGACGAACTCGATTTACATAAATTATAGAGTTGGACTACGCAAGTTGGACGAACATTGTTAGTCTCATTTATAATCTTGATTATATGATACAGGAGAGACTTAAACTTCGTCCATTTGTGAAGGTACTTTGGAATAAGTTTAACCGATTAGATGACATATGAATACTCATAACGTGATATATTATGTACATGTGTATATTTAATCTCTTAGTTACCAACAAAAGCCTATCCAAAAAAGCTAAGATGGCAGAGCATAATGGTGTTCTTGTGCCGACCCTTATGTATGGAAGTGAAGCATGGAACTGGCAAAAGAAGGATAAAAGTAGAATTAATGCAGTAGAAATGAGATCTCTAAGACGAATGTGTACCAAATCTGTATATGATAGAATGTCAAATGCAAGTATAAGAAGTGAATGTGGTGCGAATGAAAGTGTTATGAACAAAATAATGAAAGGGTCATTAAGATGGTTTGGACACATGGAAAGAATGAGTTAAGACAGAATGGTAAAGAAGGTATATGTGAAGGGTGTGAACGGAGATAGAAATAGAGGAAGGCCGAGGAAAACATGGCACGATCAAATCAAACAAATATTAAATGACGGTCAAGTGAGGAGTCGGAGAAATCGACGTGCGTGCATGACAAGATGTATGAATTTAGAGGAAGCGAGAGAAGTATGTCAGGACGAAACAGTGTGGCGTTTCATTCTTTCTGACTACCCTTTTAGGGAGACAGCTTGATTGTAAATTAGATTGTTAACTAGTTGTATGTATATTTATTATAATTATTATTATTTTGTTGAATCGTTATTTACATCATTACAGTGCGAGCCAAATTAATGTAAATAGTATAGTTATTGATTTTCATGACATGTGATATGCAGCTAATCTACCGCTGTTTTATTATAACGTGAATTTTAAACCAGACCAAAGACAGTGCGACAACCACACTGCTATTGCCGGGAATCTAATCCTGATAATTACGACAGCGCTGACATCTATTGTTCTTTGTTCCGTCACGCAGAACCAACCTGCCTTTGGTGATGCCAGTAGGAAGAGCAATTCGGACGTTGAATCTAATCGCCTCGGATTTGGACGTTTTCAGCGTTAGTGAGGCAGTGTTCATAAAAAATATGACGTCGACATATTTGGGTTCCTTCTTATATGTATGATTATTTGGTTTCATGTCCTTGTTTTTTCTTTGTTACATCACTTTGTGTCCAATTGAGTCGCTTAAATGTTTTTCGTTTGTTATGTCTCATTTGTGTATTATATTTTAATAAATAAATAAATATATAATAATAATCTAACCCGGGACCGAAGGTGTGGCGGTCGTAGCACTTGTCAATCGGCCACGATAGTCGAGGTAGAATATGCTCGTTGATTGTTTTTGAAGCATTTATAGAAGCCCTTACATTTTTAATTGGTTATATCTAAATAGCTGAGCTTGTACTTTTAAATAAAATCAAAATACATATTATTTCAAACCGAGATCGTTAATTGGATAGATCGTCGTTAAGATTATTACTTTGTGTTAAGACACAAAATAAATGAGAAATTTGCAATTCCACCGATACAGAATGCATATTAACGCAATCCTTTGCCAAGATTCTTCCCCGTTGTACAACTGAATCTGCCCATTCGTCATTTTAACGGCACCTCTGAACCAGTTAAGGCTTAATGTATCGCTGGAAGAGGACATTCTGAATCAAACAAAAGCAATAAAACCTGTTAAACCCACTTATAAATTGTCCGTGAAAAGCAACAAAAAGCAAGTAAGCGAATATAGAATATTTAAACGTAAATATACAGATAAATATACGATGGCTATGTAAACATATCATTAAAAAAATATTTAAAATGAATGAAAACGTAAGTTTTCTAACATTTTTATTTCATTTTATATATGTAAGAGATATGCGAGTATGTTTCGTCTTGCTAGCTTATTATCGAATGTTTATTATACAAAATTTCTTCGTGACGATCATCGTGTCAGAATGGTAAAACCTCCGACTTTCATAGCGAAGGTCCGGGGTTAGATTCCTGGCGATGGCAGTGTGATTGTCACATTGTCTTTGGTCTGTAGTAGAAGATAATCGTTAAAGTAAAATAGATATAGATTATATATCAATATAATAGATTTAAACAAATTATATACCTTCTTTTGCAACGATAATCTTAACTTGAAACTCCGACAAATAATGATTAAGTGTTATATATGGTCTGTTCTACTATATGGATGCGAAACCTGGACTCTAAAAGTGAATATAATGGACTGGACTCAAGTGAACATATGTAGATGTGGATATACCGCAGAATGTTCCGTATACAATGGACCGATAGGGTCAGTAGTGAAAATTAGAAAGGTCTCATATTTAGGTCATGTGGTAAGGGGAGAAAAATACTACAACCTTCAACTGATATTAATGGTGAAAGTGGAGGGACGTCGAGGAGTTGGTAGAAGGTAGCTGTTCTGGATTACAAGAGTTCAGAACCTGTTCCAAGTGGCGCAGGATAGAGATGTCTTTGCTGCAGTGATTGCCAACGTTGGTTGGGGGGACCCGACACGGCACCGAAACAAGAAGAAGCTTTTCTTAATGTACTGTCCCTGGTATTCCATCTTATTTTAATTTGCACATGTTTCAAACAATGTTTTTTTTATTTTTATAAGTTTAAATCGTTTTTCCGATGATGAAGGTGTAAAACCTTCAAAACATTTTCGAGAAAAATAAATTCAAAAGTAAAAATAGGTGTTTAAATAAAGAAAAAAAATTCTGTACATATTTTGGCCTTAAATCTATTAAAAAATATATACCATAAACCAAACGTTTTTATAGTAAAAGCTAAAATATTATTACATTTAGTAAAATAAAGAGTTCAGGTGTAAAAGTCACCTTTACCATTTACTCGCGTACATTGTAACTGAAAAAATAAAACAAACAAAATTAGGATTTTTCATTTTCCGCACTAAAGCATCCAATTAAGGAAGGGCAGGTACATAAAGTGTTCTAATAAAAGTGTTTAAAACGTCGTAAACGCTAAATTCCGCGTCGAGCACGACTTACAAATATTAGGAAACGGCTGAAATTCTAAAGAAAGGTTCCTAGAGACAGAATCCTTACCGAAAAGGTACCATTTTAAAATAAATCAAAGTGACATTTCCAGAGCCGGTTTACTCAAATTTAATGAAAGTTATGTTTCATAGGGCGCCAGATTAACGACACGAGAAACCAATGGAATTTTAAATTTAGAACGTATTTTTCAACTCGTATGTTCGAAATATTATATTATAGTTCCATTTATCTCAATATTCAGTTACATTACCGAAATTTTGATCAATTGTTAGATTTATTTTATTTATACATCTATATATCAGCATTTGAGATTCTGTCGAATATCGTTCTACACACATAGGTATTAGGGACCTAATCTCTACCGCATATATTCTGCTCTCATCCTTCTTCTGCCAGTTCCATACTTCGCTTCCACACATTAGGGTTGGGACCAGAAATCCACTGTGAACGGTCGTTTTCGCTTTCATTCATATATTCTTGTTTCCAATACCTATTTTTAGAGCTCCCTTCACTTTGTGAAAGGAATGTAGAGCGGAAGAAGGTATTATGAACAAATTTGCGTTGGTTTGGACATATGGAACGCATGAATGGAGAAATAATGGTTAAGAAAGTATACGTTAATGATGTAAATGGAGTTCGGAGTCGAGGCAGACCGAGGAAAACATGGCATGACCAAATCAATCCAATTTTAAAGGTTGGTCATGTTTAAAATCGGAAGAATCGACGTGCACGTATCACTCGCTATATGAATGTGGAGTGAAGTGAATTTTCTATGTCTCGAACTTCACTTGTAAGATGTCAACCCGTAATTGATAAGACAGTGATATTATAAACAAGACTGTACAATGATCTGATTCAGAAATTATTGAAATATTGGTCAACTACGTAACACGTGAAATATAACAACCTCAACATAAAAAAAATAAAGAAAAAAATATTTTTTTTAAAACGTAATTCATCTTTTAATTTCAACTCCACTTTCCTTTACCTTTCCAATGAACCATTACGACCAGAAGAGGTATCAAGGTTGCGGTTAAGTTCCCATGGCTATGCTCACTTTTACCAAATCAAATCAAATCAAATCAGTTTATTTCATCTACCGACATTACAAAATTAATTTTTAAGGATCTATTGAGAACAGGCAAAATAATATAATGTGTACAGTACCACCAAAACGCATGAGAGATGGTTCAACATTAGGAAGACAGGATACTCTCCAGAATCAAAAGTATTTGCTTCTGAACGTAAGTACGTGAAAGTTCACTAATATGAAAGACGTCGATCTCCGAGGAGATTGCGTTCAGCAGTTTACAATATTTACAATCCTGCTAGCAGGCTTTTTAGACATATTTGAGGCGGAGGCTGATGGTGAAATGGCGTCTTCGGGCATTGGGGTGTTATAGAGATGGCGGCTGATGAGCACTAGCTGGCCAACGGCAGTTCTCAAGACTTCCGTGAAGACAAGAAGTGAAAGTAGTTACCTAGGCGTCATGTAGTAATTGACCGTTAAAAGATGTTAAGAATTAATTGAATCTCAATAGAGACGAAGATGTACATTATTTGGAAACTGAACGCCTCGACCACCATATTCTGTTTCCAAATAATGTACATCTTAGTTTCTTTACAACATTTTGAATGTATACAAATACTTGTAGACGAACAACTGGATTTCACCCATTGCGGGCTATCAATTCAAGAATCAATTGTATCTCAATAGAGACGAAGATGCAAATTGGAAACAGAATTTGGTTGATCAAGGTGTTTACAGGACTAATGACCTGTCATTGGTTGGGTTAAGCGCACGCTTTATGTAATACAACATTCCGCATTCCACATTTTTTCTTATGACCACCATGTCTGACAAATTTTTGGAAGTTGTATATATGTTAATCTGCAACACCACCCTTTGCATGGTAGTTTATTCAATCTACACACAAACGCCATCTATGAAGATTGTATTTTAAGCATTAAGCAGAAGATCTTTTTAACGCAATGTGAAAGGCTACCGCCATTTAGCGCATTGCTAGAAACCATTGAGGTAGCTATTGAGATAAAATTAATTCTTAATGATTAATACACCCGTAATGGGTAAAATCCAGTATTTGTATACATTCCGATGTTATCAAGATGGCCGCAACCCTCAAGTGGCGATGGGCGGGACATGTCGCTCGCGATCAAGATGAAAAGTGGACAAGGCGACTGCTGTGCTGGTGGCCAAGGACGGCAAAGCGTGGAGTTGGGCGCCCACAGTTGCGTTGGCGCGACGATATCCGGAGAAGTGCGGGAAGTGTCTGGATGCGGAATGCTCAGAATAGAAGAGAATGGAAAATGCGAAAGGAAGCCTACGTTCAGGAGTGGGCGGTCAATACAGGCTGAAGAAGAAGAAGAAGATTTGTATACATTCAAAAAAACTAAATGTTGTAAAAATATGTTATAAAAACAAAAAAAAAACTAAAAACAAGATAGCTGACCTAAGAAGAGGCGTCCTGGAGAAATTGGCAAAGCGGGAAATGGGTAAAAGAAAGAAGAAGAAACGGGACGTGTGAAAAATTTCTTGATGATATGTCATTAATTATCATAGAGCCGGACCTGCGTCATTTTAATGTGGTCCGGGAGTAAAAAAATAAAAGAAAAATGAACGCTCGAGATAATCTACAAAATCTCTCGAAAGAACTCGACGATAATAGTATTATCTCGTCAAAAAATATGTAAAATAGACCAGTCAGGAGAGGCGGCGAGAACACTTGTGAGATATTGTCTACACAGAGGACCGCCGGCCTCCGCTCGAGGGGCTACGTGACAAAAGATGCGCCACCCCTGCGGCAGAGTCTTGGGCCATTTTTCCATCATCCCGCTGACGTGGCGATACTCGAGGACAAGGGTTGCCACAAAAAAACTCAATCCCAATCAGTCAATTTTGTTCGTGATCCACTTTGTCAAATCTCTGGAGCGAAGGCATTCTCAAGAGCAATATAATCTGACGCGATTAGCTGCCACATACTTCGCAATGTTAAATTAAATCAAATAGTCCATTGTTTTTGCCGAAACATGCCTATGATATCTTAACATTTTGAACTGTTAAATGAAATAACTTGTAACACCTGATGATGTCAACATAGGTTGATGACACAGCTGTCGCGTAAAATAAAATTCAATTGTGATACAAAAAACAAAGTTATTTAATTTAACAGTTTTAAATTAAATTAATTTTACTCTAATAAATCAATTAAGTGTTTTATAAAATACTTAAATTATTACAATAAAATATGAACTTGAAGAATTGTAATACTATAAAGATCGAGACCGAAATTAAGTATATAACTAAAGAGGATGGAGACTGCAACGATCTCCGAAACGTCAGTCCGAAGAGACGAACTACACGGATTTTCCCATTATTATTATGCTTAAATAAGACACATTTTTTTAAATAAATAAAATGGCGAAAAAGGAACTGAAACAAGGAATGAATCTAGAAATGTGGCATTATGAAAACTAAACTAACTATCTAACCATCACGCCATTTCCCCGGAGGGGTAGGCAGAGAGGATGGATCGCCACAATGCTCTGTCCTGGCATACCTCTCGGACTTCCTCTACATTCATACATCGTACCATGCACGCACGTCGATTATGAAATCATTCAAACATGAAATGTCGGCCGAATGAGAAGTCGACGTGCGCGCATGACACGAAATATGAATATTGAGGATGCAAGAGAAGTATGTCAGGAATTAATAGTGTGTCGGATCATTCTGCCTACCCCTTCGAAGAGACGGCTTGATGGTTGGTTAGTAAGTTTGAGTTTCTTCTTTTTTACACTGACTTTCGGAAAAAAAATGTGCCAACCTTCTTACAAGTCGGCTGGTTAAGCAATTTTTCTTTCCATCTCGCCTTTTAAACCGGCCAACGAGGTCAATGACTAATATGACATAGTTGGTTACATTCCAGAACTTATGAGAATCTACTGTCAGATTGTACTTGAGTGAAAATCTTACTCATATTGTTTCTAGCGTCACGAGTGGCCTTTACATATTATTTGTGCTGGTAAGAGAGACAAATCAAAACACATACATGTTTGCTAAAATGGATACGTAGGTTTTAGCGAATAATTCATAGAAGTTACAGTAAACGTACAAATACCTTAAAAACGTTAAAATAACATGAATTATTTTTATTTTTATAAACCCAGTTTAATTTATTCTCCCGATGATAAGGGTATGTTATTTTTAAATATCAATCCTAGGAATTGGAATCCAGAAAATTCAAACATTTTGCTGGTTTTTGGAATGGGCCTTTAATGCGGTAGTTTCTCGTTACTTTTCACATAATACACCACCATGTAAGGAGGTTATATCTTCGAAATTTGTCAAGAAAAATAAACTTAAAAGTATAAAAAAACTGTATCTTCATCATAATAAATTCATCATTATGGAAATCTGTAGTGTTAATGCCTTAAGTTTATATAAAAAAAATATATATGGAGCACATGGATGGAGAAATAATGGTTAAGAAAGTATACGTTATTGATGTAAATGGAGTACGGAGTCGAGGCAGACCGGAAAAAACAAAGCATGTACAAATTGATAAAATTTTGAAGGTTGGTCATGTTAAAAGTCGGAAGAATCGACGTGCGTGTATGACTCGCTGTATGAATATGAAGAATGCTAGAAAGGTGTGCCAGGATAGAGTAGTGTGGCGGTCCTATCTCTCTGCTTACCTCTACGGGGAAACAGCGTGATGGTTTGTTGTTGTTGTTGTAAAAAATAGTTTTAGACAAATGGTAAACGAAAACATAAAAATATAAACAAAAACGTTTGTTTTTTATGAGTATTGTTTTTTTATGGATATATCATAACAATTAATAAGTTTTACACTAAAAATAAACATAGAAAAATTATTAATAAAAAAAAAATATTTTCAATATTCACAATGAACTTCTAGCAAGAAATTTCAATCAACAACATTAATATATCAAAAACCTTTAAGAAAACAAACGTTTTATTCATACAAATATGTAACATTGAGTTTTACACCATTATTCAAGAAACAAAAAATAAAAGAAAGCAAGTAAAAATAGCTTTTAATGTGTTAATAATATAGTCAAACCGTTTCAGTTATGTTGTTTTGTTATTTTGCCTGGTAAACTTCAAAGTCAGAAATACTCAATAAAAATAATACGCAGGGCTCAATGGATGAATTTCAAATGAGAATTTGGTCCATGATTCTAAAATGGAAATTGGAAGCCTCAGGCCACAAAAGTCTTCTCAGAAGGCAAAGTTTTCACTTCATTAGTATTACTTCGGAACTTGTTCCTTACACTTTGTGACATGGAGGGCTATCAGTATTGATTGATGGCCCATCAATGGTTTAATTATGCTGTCAAAATTATTATTTATTAGGATTTAATTTTGTAACAAATAGTTTTTCGTGTCACAACAAATGGGTAAAGTTTAAAAAAAATCTTTTTAATAGAGGTAAAGGAATGTTGAGATAACAAATTGCTTTATATTAGTGGAGGGGAGGGGATAGTTGGCAAATAAAAGGTAAATATAAATTGTCTATTTCTTTTTTATATACTTTGTATATACAACACTAACTAAAAAAAACTCTGACTCCTTACGTGGCCGACATTCAATATTTGATTTATTTGATCGTGCCACGTTTTCCTCGGTCTTCCTCTATTTCTAGTTTCATTTATATCGTTAACATACAATCTTTTTACCATTCTTTCTTCATTCATTCTTTCCATGTGTCCAAACCATCTTAATGATCCTTTCATTATTTGGTTCATAATACCATCATTCGCACCGCATTCACTTCTTATAATTTCATTCGACACTCTATCATACACAGAGTATATCCACACATTCGTCTAAGAGTTCTCATTTCTACTGCATTTATTTTACTTTCATCCTTATTTTGCCAGTTCCATGCTTCGCTTTCATACATAAGAGTCGGTACAAGAACACCATTGTGCACAGCCATTATAGCTTTTTTTTGGAAAGGTTTGTGTTTGCGATGACAATTTTAAGTGCACCATAAATCATACTTTCTTAAAATAGGATACTGTAAAATAAAATCGATTTTGAATTCGCAAGTTTTAAACTGGTCTCATCATATTCGTTTTGATCTTCCTTCTATTAAAGACTGGATAACATCATGACTATATTTACATTGGATGCAACAGCTCTTAACAAAGTTAACTTAACAACTTATTAAAGTGTGTAAGCCTTCTTATCATGATTATTATACACGGAATCTAATTGACTTAGCAATTAAAAAAATGATTTTATAAAGTTGATACATATCACAAGTTTAAACAATGTTTTCGAAATTGATAAGGATAATACAGTACGTATAAAAAAAGTCCCTTAAATATTTCTATGTTTTCGTCTTACAAGCCCAAATACAAAATTTTATCTCGATTCGTTTCCATTTTTTCGTTGAATAATTTATCGTTTATAGTCACAGATATATCAACATGGATGAATAATACGCACACAGATGTATGAATAAGTAGATAATAAAATTTATTAGTATTTGGGAAGTGAAGTTTCCGAGGTACTACGATGTTTACTATGGACATAAAATCATTCTCTAGCTCGTTTTCTTGCCTTTCTTTTTTTAGATTCACGTTGATATAACTCCGTTACTTTCAATCAACTGACCCCTAAAAACATTTGGGTCGGTACCTAAACAAATCATAAGTACTTTCAAATATATTATATGATGCTTAAGCAAACCTTTCCATATTTAAAAAATGAAAAAAAAAATTATACATAATTTCTTTATTATTATGTATTTAGTATGCTTCCACTTGTGTTTATGTTCGACCGGTTTCGGCAGCTTGCTGCCATCTTCTGGTACACATAAATATGCGTATATTGGTATTTAATAAGACGTGGAAGCACACCAAATACATAATAATAATGACATTTTGTATAATTTTTTTTTTGGTTATTATTAATGAACTTCTACCAAGAAATTTAAATTAAAAATATTAATAAGTTTACATATTTTTTTTATGTAAATATTTTAAGCAATTGTTGATCGCATAAATAATTTATAAACTATTATTAAATATATAAAATATTTGTGAAAGCTTTATACTACTTTGTAAGGACCATGTTTTTCCTTGCTACGGCATAACATAATACCTTATTAAATGCATTTACTAATGACCTAATGCAGCAAAACACGCCAATCATGAAATTTAATAAAAACTCTCTTAAAAAAGTTATTGAGGTTATTTTAAATTCATTTTACAATTTCGTTATATCAGTGCAACTATGATGATTTTTGGAATATTGTTGGTTGAGGTATTAGTTTTGTACAACTCCATTATTAATTTAAAAATACTTAACAGGATTGTTAAGTGGTTTTATTTGGATTTAATTTATATAAATTATACAAATTTGTCTCAATTTACATAAATTAAATCCAAGTAAAACCACGTAACAATCGTGCTGACTATTATAAATAAATGAGTTTTGGTGTTTCAGAAAAACGTATCTTACATCGTGAAAGTTTTATCTTTTCAAATCTAAAGTATTCACTTGGTTATTCCAGTGAGAAAGCAACATTTGAATACTGAATCCAATATTTCTCAGATCTTGTGTGTAACTGTATCTAAAATATTTTTCATTTGCGATGTTTCAGAGTTTCCTACACATAAAATTTATTTAACGATCCTGCAAACTTATTGAATCTACTCTTATATTTAAATATAATTACATCGAATATCGAAAATTTTAAATCGCAAAGCAACGTGTTGAACGTATTATTATACAGGGCCATTAATAAATATGTTACTGCCATTCCTTTCAATAATAGAGCTCGTCAAATGTGCTTGCTTTCTACTTTTGTTTTTAGTCCTTACATTATGATTATTCTTTTGCCATATCAGGTTTTCTAGATGTTCGCTATCACTTCTACATGTCATGTTTTGTTCCACCCGAAATATCTTTTCCACATTCGGTTTCTTTAATTATGCACCCAATACGTCTTCTGCCATATATGGATCGTCATTATCACAAGTTGGAAAATCTCACATCTCTATGCGTAGGATATGACCCATTTAAAAAATTTCATGGACCTGAATGCATTATAACATTGTATTTTTTACTTGACTCCCTCTCCTCAATCCTAATTATACCCCCTCCACCTTTATACGTAACTCCACCCACTTTAAGGATATAAGTGAACACTCTGTTACATTTTATTGGTAAAATTGTGTACATTGAAAAAGGTTACTCGTTGCTGAAAAAAGTCTGTGTTAAGTGTTCAATTATTTAATAATATTAGTTTCTTTCAAAACTTTACAAGAAAAACAAATTTTTATTATTATTAAAGATTAAGGCGTAACACGTAATTCCATTTGTAACTTGGTATATAATTAATAACACCGAACAGGAGGTCATTTTCAAAACATGTTTATTCTTTGACGACCTTCGTGGCAGAATGGCAAGATCACTGACTGCTATACCGAAGGTCCCGAGCTCGATTCCCGGTAATGGCAGTGTGATTGTCACACTGTCTTTGGTATGGTGTAGAATTCATGTGATAATAAGATGATGATGGTATTTGAAATAAATTTTTTAATCAAGTATTTGAAATAATTTTTTAAAATTTTCAAGTCATTTTAATACAATGTTAAAATGCATTCAGGTTCATGATTTATTTTAAAAATTATATATTAATGATGTAAATGGAACCAGAAATAGAGGAAGACCGAGGAAAACGTGGCACGATCAAATAAATCAAATATTGAATGTCGGCCATGTGAGGAGTCAGAGAAATCGACGCGCGTGCATGACACGATGTATGAATGTTGAGGAAGCGAGAGAAATATGTCAGGAAAGAAAAGTGTGGCAGTCCATTCTTTCTGCCTATCCTTTCGGGGAGACGGCGTGATGGTTAGTTAGTTAGTTAGTTATAAGATGATGATAGAAAAGCTACCTATCAAATATCGTGAGAATCAAAAAAATAGCAAAAACCATTTGTATACAGTACTTGGGTTGTACTTGTAACCTGTTGTGTACAAAAAAGAAAAATCTTCAAAGTAAAGAATTATTTAAAATGAAAATAATCAGTGTTATGCTAATCTTGTCAATCCATGTAAATGTATAACTTTAAATATTTCTTTACAAAATTTACGAACCAGCACTGCAATAAGGTATGCTGTGAAATAGCAAAACAGAAAAAAAAGTTATCTCACCCAAGGAACAAAGCACAACAACATGAAAACTAGAGAACTTCCATTGTTAGAGTCATTCTAGAGTTGTATAATTACAGCCCTTAGGAACAAACATCATGAAAGCCCTTCGTTACCTTTGTCAGGAGTTTCTGTACTTCAAAAGAGGAAACTTTAAGAAAGAAAAAACGTAGTAAAATACAGCTATTGGCTATGTTAATCTCATGCAAACCATTATTTTGTGAGTACGCCTTGTTATATTTCATCCAACTAACTAACCAGCACGCCGTTTCGCAGGAGGGGTAGGCAGAGAGGATGGATCGCCAAATTGTTCTATCCTGACTAACTCTTGCACATCTTTTACATTAACACATCGTGAGATGCACGGTCGTCGATTTTTCCTACATGGAACATGGCCGCCTTTCAGTAATTGATTAATTTGGTCATGCCATGTCTTGACTTCTTTATCCATTCACACTACTTGCATATATTTTTTTAACCATTATTCCCTCATCCATTCGTTCCATATGTCCAAACTATTTAAGTGACCCTTTCTTAATTTTATTTATCACGCATTCATCCGCTTTAGATTCCTTTTTTACTCATCATTCGATATTCTATCATACATCGTTTTTCGCACATTCTTTTTATTCTACTTTTATCCTTCTTCTGCCAACTTCAAGCTTCACTTCCATACATAAATTATGATACTAGAACTCCATTGTGCACTACCATCTTTGCTTCAGTCGAAATATTTATATTTGCCTTTGAGTGCACCATTTATTTTGATTCCAGCTCCAATCCTTCTTTCGACATCTTTTTCCATTTTTTCTATATCTTGTAAACATGTTTCCTAGAAATTTCTTACCGTTTGCACTTATATCACAATCCGTCGTACATTCATTCTTTTCAAATAGCATAAGTTTAAACTTTGACACGTTCATCACAAGGTCACACTTATTGCATTCGTACATTCTTGATACTAGGACTTGTAGGTCATCCATGCTGTCAGCGATTAAAACAGCGTCGTCTGTACATAGCAAACAGTTGATGGATATATCGTTCATTTTTAATAAGAATACTAACTAACTAACTAACTAACTAACCACACACCATCTCCCCGAAGAGGTAGGAAGAAAGAATGGACTGCCACACTTTAATCGATGCGGCACTCCATCCTTCTCTTTTCGCCCACACGGGAGACGCGGTGTGATGGGTTGCGAACCTCATCGCTACTTGGGCAACCCATCGCTGTCAATACGTAAATAAAAATCAATTTTGGTATAGTAAAACGATCATCTTGAAGCAAAACTCTATTAGTATAAAATTAATCAACTAATTTATTGATAGCGGAACTGGAATATACGATCCTCCGTTTGATATATCGATGTTTTTCGAATTGAACATACATTTATTTAATATCTTGATTGTAATGATTTTTGTATTGAAAAAAATATTTATTATCGTTCAATTATACAAAAAAATGTAGTTTATTTAATCAAAATTTAGTCAATTTAGTTTAATTAACTAACTAACTAGCCATCATGCCGTCTCTCGGAATTAATGGACTGCCACACTTTTCTTTCCTGACATATTTCTCTCGCTTCCTTAACATTTATACATCGTGTCATGCACGCGCGTCGATTATCTTATTACAAATGGATAATTGTATTATTTAGAATGAGGGTAAGACTTAAGGCGTTGGAGTAGAGCCAGCGGAAGAAATATGGGACGAAGGCTTACGAGGAGTGTCGGGGACCTTGAAGGTGGCAATGGCGATCGGAAAGATGGAAGAAAGTGAGTGCTGCAGTGTATATTACTGATGTAAATGGATGGAGAAAGAATGGTTAAGAAAGAATACGTTAATGATGTAAATGGAGTACGGAGTCGTGGCAGACCGAGGAAAACATGGTATGACCAAATTAATCAAATTTTAAAGGTTGGTCATGTTAGAAATCGGAGAAATTGACGTGTGTGTATGACTCGTTGTATGAATGTGAAGGAAGCTAGAGAGGTTTTCCAGGATAGAGTAGTGTGGCGATCCATTCTCTCTGCCTATTCCTACGGGGAAACGGCGTGATGGTTTGTTTGTTTGTTTGTTTGTGTTTGTTTGTTTCTAAATGGAATTAGAAAAAGTGGTAGACCGAAGAAAACGTGGCACGATCAAATAATTCAAATATTGAATGTCGGGCATGTGAGGATTCGGAGAAATCGTCGCGCGTGAAAGACACGATGTATAAATGTTTCATTTCATTTCATTTATTTCATTTATTTTGCTAATAATCACAAACATTACAGACATACAATTCCAAATCATTTGCAATTACATTATAAACAGAGAAGCATTAAAAAAAATAAAAATTAAACTTAAGAGTAAGAAAAAATCATAACATTGATATTGCATCCCTGAGGCAACTCACACTATCACGAAATATGTCGACCTCCGAGGCGATCCGATTAAGCAATAAGATTGCCCTACCCACAGGCATTACCATTGGCAGGTTGGTTCTGCAGCGTGGCAAATAAAACAATCTGTGCTGTCTTTGACGAAGGTAATTATCAGGGACAAATAGACCTACATCACTCAGGACATCCGAGTTCTGTATACGGCCGCCAATCAGCTGAAAGAAGTGAACTCCCAAGTGAATGTTCCTCCTTCTCTCCAATGATTGATAGCTTAGCATACCTAGCAAGAATTCAGTCGGAAAGAGCCACGGGTAATAACCGCGCTCCATGAGGTAAAGAAAGCGCAGAAATTTTTTCTGCACTCGCTCCACCATCAGAGAATGTTGAGGAAGCGAGAGTAATATGTCAGGAAAGAGAAGTGTGGCAGTCCATTCTTTCTGTCTACTCCTTCGGAGAGACGGCGTGATGGTAAGTTAGTTAGTTTTTATTATCATTGTCATAAAAAAAATTATGTGCGCGGAAATCACTCATTAAAGTTGTGAAAACGTAAAATGAGAATGTTAACGATATCCATTAAAGATTTTTATGCTTTCTACTTTATCTTCCGAGAAACGAAAAATCAGGTTACTCGATTTAAATATTATTCTATTTTTTACATCTAGCTGTTACATAAAACCGTTAATCTCCCACTTTGATACAGTAGATATTTTATGTACGATTGAAAAGATTCTCATTTAAAAAATAATTCCTCAAACTTTTATTTTCACGTAATACATAATCCCTATTATTCTTGCAATGGGATTAAAATTTACACTTATTTTGTCAGTTGGGATTTTAAATTTAGAATAAATATTCTGTTGTTTTGAATCATTTAATAAAGTACTAACTTTCTCAATGTCTATGAAATGTCTATGCAATTAAGTTTGAGTAACGGAATATTACAAATATTTACAAAATTGCTAAATCCTCGATGAAATTAAAAAAATACAGTCTATAAATTTACAATTTAGCCATCACTTTGTAGTAAATATCATATTATTCAATTATTATTTTAGGGAGTATGGATATTACCCGTGGCTCTTTCCAACTGATTTCTTGCTAGGGATGCTAGGCTACCAGTCACTCGAGAGGAGACGAGACATTCACTTGGGTGTCCATTTCTTTCGACTGATAGGCGGTTGTATACACAACTCAGAAATTCTGAGTAATGTAGGTCTGTTCGTCCCTGATAATTATCTTCGACAAAGGGGCCATAGATTGTTTTATCTCCCACGATGCAGAACCAACCTGCCAATGGTTATGCCGGTAGGTAGAGCAATATCTTTGCTTAATCGTATCATCTCAGAGTTTGACATATTTTGTGATAGTTTGGCTCATCTGAGGGAAGTACTCTCTTTTTTATAATTGTATGGTATATTTATTTTATTAATTTGTCATGCATCTTATGTTTCTCGCTCTTTTTATTAATCTATTATGTATTACTTATTATTGTGTATCTCTAACTTGTATCTTTAGTGTATTGGAAAAAAAATTCTGTAATGCTTTAGATATGTTTAAAATAAATAAATGAAATAAATAAATGAAATAAATAAATTATTCATCTTTGGATTATTCCACACAATAGTGTTTTTTTTCCATATTGTCAATATTCCAAACGTTGTCAACATGGCCAATGTTGTTAACGTTGTCAATGTTTTCAACGTTGTTAATATTTTCAACTTGTAAATTTTTTCAAAGCTGTCAAAGTTTTCAACGTTGTCAATGTTTTCAACGTTGTCAATGTTTTCAACGCTGTCAATATTTTCAACGTTGTCAGTGTTTTCAACGTTGTCGACATCGTCAATGTGGCCAATGTGGTTAACCTTGTCAATGTTATCAATGTTGCCTACGTTGCCTTCGTTGCCTACGTTGCCTACGTTGCCTTCGTCGCCTACGTTGCCAATATTTCCTACGTTCCTCCTTAATCGACAAACTTGTGTTTAATGTTTTTTAAATATTTAAAAATCGATTTTAAACTAATTTATGGATAATTATTTTGATGCTGTTTATTTTTTTAAATGAACATGTTTAAACATGAAAAATTGCCTTTCTCATTTTTTCACTACTCGGTCCAATTACTGCCTGTGTATGGAGCTTAAGAGAAGGGTTTAGATTACGCTGTCACTCGATATTATTTATTGGAATAATTTACATGAAGCGCTGACTTAAACACCATAATTGAATTCACAAACGGTAGGGAGAAAAAAGGTATTCCGGAAATACAATAGCAAAAAAGATTTATTATTATAAATTCTCGAATTATATGATGAATAGCGTAATATAAATCAAATAGACAACAATTTATTAAACGGTAAAAAATATTTTCAAATGTTGAAGGGGAAATTTAACTTACTTTTCTTGGGCTATGAAAATGTAGAAAAAACGTAGGAACCACGTTCTTACCTGAAAAGAAAAAAAAAGACATTAGATCATGAATTGCTAAATTTATGTAGGATTTTTAGATCAGTAAAGAGAATACGCAAACATTTATGTAACATTAAATTATAGGAGCCTGGAAAAATTACAAACATTTACGCCAACTCACGGATTTCATTTTAGAAATGCGATGTCCCGAAGGGTATTTTACATAAAAACGATTTCATTTCAATATGAATGCGCATATAATAAAGTTAAAGTTTCACAATGCCGTTTACAAATTGAAGCGAAAGCTCCCAGAGCAGAAAAGAGCTTACCGAAGTTTCATATAAGGGAGCTTACGGTTGAACTGCAATGCGAAGTGCACGGGCTGACATCTATTGGAACGGAAGCAAAACAGCAGTGCATTATGAAAACAATCTGATAGAATAGTTTACGGATGTTTAAGGAACTAAAATGTGTCGGAAAGTATCGATAGGAGAAAATCTGAATATGTTTGTATAAAATTTGACAAGATTGTCATAAGAACTACTATGTTGAGAGAAAAATATTTATTTTCACGTCGCACTTGTCAACCCATATGCATGAAAGCAAACCTTCGAGCTGGAAAAACATGAATGAAAGAAGGGTTAATGCTGTAGAAATAATATCACTGAGAAGAGTGTCACGGAAAACGATATATGATAGAATAACGAAAAACGAAATATGGAAGAAATGTTAGGAAGATGATTTCATCATAGTAAAAAAAATGATCCCTTTGATGTTTTGGACGTATGGAACGAATGGACGAGAGAAGAATGGTTAAAATATTGATTCAAACAGTGTGAGTGGAATAAGAAAATGTGGAAGACCAAGGAAAGTATGACACGACCAAATTAATCAAATACTTAAATGCGCCACATTCGTATTCGGAAATATCGACGAGCGTGCATGTTACGATGTATGCATGTAGAGGGAATCGAGAGGTATGTCAGGACAGAGAAGTATGGCAGTCCATCCTCAGTGCATACTCCTCCGTATAAACGGCATGATGTTTAGTTATTTAGTTACTAATTTTGTATTTCTTTCATATGAATGTTTATGAATATTAATTAATGTGAGAAGGAAAAGCGATTTAAATAAATATAAATATCTTTGAATAAATATAATTACACTTGGTATTTAAACATTTTTTTCACTTAACACAGACATGTTTCGGTTAAAATACAACCTTTATCAACGTACACCGTTAAAATTATGTATATAAAAGTTATATCACAACCGAAACATCTTTGTGGAATCTTAAGTGAAATTAATAAAGTGTTGAAATACCAAGTGTAGTTATATTTATTCAAATAAGTATCCACAACACTAAGTGAATGCGAATATAGAAGAAAAATATTTATGCCTTTGGGTTATTTTCCGAGAAACGTACAAAAAAGCAGATTTTTTATTAATGAAATTTAATTATATATTAATTTTATTTTTTAAATTACGTAACGTCAAATACTCGGCCGCACACTTCGCCTGTCCCTTGTAAAACTATCATATTTATGAAGACTTGTACTCGAGTGTTGTTGGCACACGCGCGTATCCCTAACAGTTTGTACATTTTAGGTACATTACTTTTTCTCAAGCGCGTACGTGATACGGGATAGCGCAGAATGGTACAGTCACAGCGAACTTAACACGTACGTTTAAATACGTAGGGAAGTTAAACTCGAGAAAAATGAATTAATATCGATAAAGGCTAATACTATTCATCAAAACACAACTCCAATACAAACTGACACACATACGTGCACATGTTGTCCTGTATATAGACATATTAATTGAACGATAGAATCGTATGACACATGTTTAATATATGACATATATTTAACATAGGTATATACAATACAATTTATGATGGTGACCGTTCATCTGCGGTAGGGAGGTAAGGGTGGAATTTTTCCTAAATACCGTTTACCCCAATTAATCATCGGATTCGCTGAATGTTTCCCGTATTTGCATGTGATGTCTAACCATAATCAAGCATCATTGCATTTGAATTGGTGTGCGTAAGTAATATACGAATCACGTTGATATGCGAGTTAGATTTTTGATGATGAATATTGAATTGTTATTTCACACCATTTAAAATGCAATGATAAATTTAACTTTGCCTTTTGCAATCTAGCCCATCCGCGAATTTACAGAATGATATCAGATGATTAACGAAAATATTGAATGTTACCATTCGATGGAAATTTGTGATAACTTTTCATGGAACATTGAGAACATATACCCCAAAAATGATTAATGTGATTTTAAACTGGATTCTGAAGGTAACAAAATAAATCACGTTTTCTGTAGCTTCAATTTATGATCCAGTTGAAAATCGTGATATAACTCCATTTTGGATTTAGAAAAATTGTGATTTTTTTTACGAAGCCATTTTCGCAGTAATATGATAGGTAGGTAAATTAAAGATTTATTTTTATAATACCTTTTGTCCTAAACTTAAATTATAAATATTGATTATTAAAGTTTTAACTTTTTGAACGCTAAGGTATTAACACTGTGGAATTCAATTCCCTTCTGAGGAAACGGCGTGATGGTTTGTTTGTTTGTGTGCAATGTGGCATATTTTATTCTTTACTTCAACGATGTTTTGATTTGGAAAAATTCGAAAAAAGAATATTAATAAAAAAATATAATAATGATGAAGTTAGAAATCTGTCGTGAAAAATCTTTTAAAAGTATAAAAACAGTAAATTTTTATAAAAACATACTTTTTCAAAACATAAATAAGGTACGAGTAGTTATTCTTCACAATTGGAAATGTGGTTTTGAATAATGGAATATTTGTACAAATAACATGTATTCAAAATATTGCAAAATAATTTGATAAAGAAGCCTCAATAAAGAGAAATTTATAAACATATTTAACTAAATGTATCATTTTTATTTTAACAGATTTAAGAATATACCAACAGATAGAGGTAAGTATCCTGTGGAACAATTTGTATATAAAAACATTTTTCACGAGTTCTTGGTACTCCATTTGACCTATTTCCCAGTAGATTCCGTTAATCTTAACGGCCTTCACGACGACCTTCGTGGCAGAGTGGTAAGAGCTCTGACTGCCATAACATTGTTTTTAGTCTGGTGTAAAATTCACGTGATAATAAAATGGCGATAGATTAGCTACCATCACATGCCACGATAATCAATATAAGCTTTAACCGTCGCGTTGCCATGTGGTCAATTGAGTTTCCACTGCCAATTTAAAGTTGATTTTCTTAAAACCTATGGACCTTAATATAATAAAAAAAATTGTGATCCTCCATTGAAGTGTTCTCAATATTTCGTAATAAAAAAAAGCAAAAAATTACTTCCTTCATCCCAAAAAAAATATTTTTTAAGACTGCCCTCACCTTCATTCGTGTTAAGGTAGAATTTGTTTTGCTAATATTTACAACTTTATCAAAAGTGACAAATACTTACTCGCTGTTTTGAACGTATTATAAATTATATGTTTGGCCTTTTCTCATAGGTACGTAATAATACCGACTGTGGACGGAAACGCAGCACGCAACTTAATAATATCAGAACTGTGAAAATATTAACACTTTACCAAAAGGGACAAATATTAATACGTACTCGTTGTCTTGAACGTACCATACATTTTGCCTAGGTGCCTTTATCATACGTAAAATTATAGCGCCACGGCGCGGCGGGGCGAGACAAGTTCATACTTGTCAGTTGCTCATAATATGCTGTCTCGCATTCTATATCAGAAATCGCATGGTTCCAGAAAAAAAATAATAATGATATGTTTTTCAAATAATCCATGTATGTTATAGATATCAATCTATTCCTAATAAAATTCCCTACAAGATGACATAAATTAAATTTTGATTCATCGAGTCATATGCTTGATATTTAGATAAAGTTAGCGGTAAACTGAATTGACCACATGGGAGCGAGCGTTTTGTTTAATTTTTTTTTTGCAATTTCTGTATCAGACTTGTGAATTCTACGTCAGAAAATTATTTTCTGACGTAGAATTCACAAGTCTGATACTAAAATTGCAAAAAAAAAATTAAATGTCACTCAATGAGTTTTACCGTTGAACCGACGATATATTAATTGAGATGAATCTGATTTAAAAAAAATATTTAAAAAAATATATTTTGACTACTAAACTTTAATACGTTTCATTCAGGTCACCGTTTAGAAACCGGGTGATAATTCCACATATTGTGTAATTATTTCGCAATCGCTGTCAAAGCTTCGGGATACGTTATCCTGCTTTAGGTTCGAAGTAATGTGTCTTCAAGTTTAAAGCTCTCTAGATAATCCTTAGTCTGGTGCACTGCCGACATCTATGGCCCGTTATTGAAAGTTATAGCGCATCGGACATTATGGGACATTGTTGCTGGGTTCCTAGTCCACTGGGCTAAAAGTTTTAAAGTGCTACCGAAGTTATAAGCAGAAATTAATGATAATATTATATTTAACTTTATAGTGTAGCGAATATGTAGATGAGCAGAATAATAATAAGTCGATAATGTGTTTCCGAATTAACTTTATCATTTGGGTATTCTCTCACACTATAAAAAATACATTAATTCAGATATTTTAAATTAATTTAAAAGCTTATAATATAATTTTTATTTAGTATTTGTTTTTTTGTATACAAATACTTGTAGACAAATTCTGAATTTTTACCCATTGCGGGTTAATTATTTTTTAAGGATTAATTGTATCTCAATAGAGACAAAGATGCAAATTATTTGGAAACAGAATATGGTAGTCGAGGCGTTTACAGGACTTATGACCTGTCATTGGTCGGGTTAAGCGATCAAATTATCTTAATAGATGGCGCTAGTGTAGATGTCCCTACCAACAGTGAAGTTATTAAAAAAAATAACATATATACAAGTTCCAAAAAATTGTCAGACGTGGTGTCGTCAGAAGGGCGGAATGGTGAATGTTGTTAAACATATATATATTTTTTTATTATTTATTGTTATAAACGGAATAAATTCCAACACATTTTTTTATTACAGACAGTTTACTTAAATCTATGAACATTTTATGAGCAACGGTAAAAATTAAGCCTAAGGCGAGTTAAGTCTCTGACCAGTCTTAATAATACAGGCAAGTATTGCAATAGGTTTTTGATGAAAGAAGGACACTATTATAAATGAGAATACAGGTATGTTGAGTAATAAAGAAAGGACATAGTTAAAATTAAGAATACAGGTATAAGACTATTAACGGGAGAAGTACAATTATAAAACTAAGACTACAGGTAGGTATATAGATTATTTAAGAACAACAAAATGATAACAAAGGACTTATTTAAATCGACATAGAAACAGAAGGTTCGAAAAATCACGTACATTAATACTAATACATCACGTACTTTAGATTAACAATGTGAACATGGCTGACAATTAGCTAACTTGAACTGGTTTAAAAAGAAAAATTAAGGGTTTGGTAGAGGTCGATACTTTTTAAGTGTAGAAATAAAGGAATTTAGATTTATTCCAAAAAAATCTAAGTCATGACAAGAATTTGCCAGTCTAGTCATTCTCGGTATAGGTGCATTATATCCATAGTTGGTTTTATGTAGATTTTCGCGGAAAAGTTTAAAATTCCTTAAATTGCGGGTTGGTATATTAAATTTTATACTTCCGAGTAGACAGGGTGCATCGAAGTGTGAGTTTATAATTTTGAAAAAGGAGATTAATTCATAATTACTTCTGCGATTAACTAGTGGTGAAATATTCAGTAGTCTTTCCAGGTCGGAGTAGGAATAGTCTTCTCTATCAAGTCTTAGCATTCGACCAATTTTCCTAAGAAAACGATGCTGTACGGACTCAATATTGGAAATGTGAATTTCATAGTATGGAGACCAGACTACTGATGCATATTCTAAGTGAGGGCGAACTAAGGCACAATAGAGTGATTTAAGAGTGAAAATGTTTTTGAAGTCGGAAGAAATTCTATTAATAAAGCCAAGAAGTTTATAGGATTTGTTGACAGCTAACTCAATATGTGCGGTGAAAGATAATTTGGAGTCTAGTGTAATTCCTAGGTCGCGTATGCAGGTTTCACTTGAGAGCTGTATATTGTCAATGTTGTAAGGGTAGTTAATTGGAATATTTTTCCGAAAAAATCTCATAATTTTACATTTGCTTGTGTTCAATTTCAGGTGAATGAAATGAGATTAAGTCAGCTTGAAGAAGTAGACAATCTTCGGAAGTATTTATGACTTTAAGAATTTTGTTGTTATCCGCAAATAACCAGAATGAGGAATTAATAATTGACTCATGTACATCATTAATAAATAGATTAAATAGTAAGGGAGCAAGGTGGGCTCCTTGAGGTACGCCAGAAGTTACAATTATAGGATTTGACAGGAAGTTGTTGATTCGTACTATTTGTTTTCTGTTGTTGAGGTAAGATTTGATAAGTGAAAGAAATGGGTCTCTTATACCGAGCGCATGTAATTTGGAGAGTAGAATATGGTGATTTACTGTATCGAAGGCCTTGGAAAAGTCAGTGTAAATTACATCAAGTTGTTGATTTTGTTCAAGACCTTTTACGATATTATCAGTAAAAGTATTATCAGTAAATTGATCGCTTAACCCAACCAATGACAGGTCATAAGTCCTGTAAACGCCTCGACTACCATATTCTGTTTCCAAATAATTTACATCTTCGTCTCTATCGAGATACAGTTAATCCTTAAAATTTACTTGATTTTCGTTGAATTGACCCTATTAACACTTTATTTACTAACGAATTTTTGAATTTTAAGTTGAAATATATTTATTTTTAAAATTTTAAGATCGTAGTAAATATGCTTTACGTGGGGTACAGTACGTGGGGTAGAAAAACCGACAAATCGGTGTTTGGTCGTTTACGGTTGCCAGCGAAACTAGCTTTTAGTAGTTAATGTATAAAAATCCAATATTTTCAGATTTATTAATTAAAAACAACTACCTATAAGTTTCCAAAAAACCGCATGTTATAAAGAACGATAGAACAGAGATATTACCCGTAGAACAAAACCACAGCTTTATAAATTTAAATTTAGAATAGAACACAATTAATTACACCCACAAAACAAACGTGTGTCTAGAATTTGTGTCCGCATTCCAAGTTTAAATGAAAATTAGTTTCGCTTAATTTAACCCCTATTTAGACACCCTTACTGCGGTGGAGGAGCAAATAAATTACCTGCAATCGGGCGGCAGTTTTTCCTGTTGTTATATCACACCCCCGGGCCGTGTGTTGGGGGTACTGCCGGACCCACTAATTTATGAGGGCGCTTAAATGCAGGAACAAAGGGTAAAAAATGAAAAATGTTTTTTTTAACCACCCATATTTTGTCCTCTATTACAAATACGATAATGCGAATATTTACAATATAAAAGCTCGCAATGAAAACGCACGCTATGGAAAATAAGTATTGTTCTTAACAGAGAATTTAAAAAACGCTGATTGTTTTTTTTTTAATTTTCCATATTTTCTACCGTGATACATTATTATTATTAATATTATTTATCAATTGCTCTTTACATTATTAGAGCGCGAGCCATATTAATGTAAAGTAAACAGGATAGCTATCATATTGATTATTTTTCTTCTTCGTCTTGTCAATGGTCTAGCTGGTCAATATGACAAGTATTGAGGCTGCCATTATTCAGAAACAACTGCGCTGGGCTGATCACGTAGTCAGAATGCCTGAGATTACCCATTTCTTTAGATTAATTAGGGGATGCTTCGAGAACTCGGCCGTACTGGAGGGTGTTCGGCTTTTTGTCCCCGATAGATATCTCCGACAGCGACAGCACAAATTGTTTTACCTACCGGCTGCCAGAACCAATCTGCCTCTGGTGACACCGGTGGGAAGAGCAATTAGTCTGCTGAACGCGGTCTCCTCGGAGATCGACGTCTTTCATGTTAGTGAAAGTACGTTCAGAAGGCAAATACTCTTAATTCTGGAGAGTATCCTGTCTTCCTAATGTTGAACCATCTCTTATGCGTTTCTGGTAGTATACTATATATATAATATATTATTTTACCTGTTCTCAATAGATGCCTTAAAAATAAATTTTGTAATGTCTGTTGATGAAATAAACTGATTTGATTTGATTTGATTTGAGATAAGACTCCCAAGGAAGATTATGTACTCTCAGCTTACCCAAGGGAAACGCTCACATGGTGGCCAGAGGAAACGCATTAAGGACTCTCTTAAAGGAAACCTACAAAGGACTGGCATCGACTGTGATTGCTAGGAAAAGACTGCAGAGGACAGACCTAAGTGGAGAACAGCAGTGCATAGAGGCACACAAGACTTTGAAGCACAGCGCAGAGACGACGTCGCAGAGAGGAGGAGGAGGAGAAAGGAGAGACCACTGGGAGACGGTGACGACTCCATTACAAGCGCCTTCCCCTGCCCCAGATGCCCCAGAATATGTGGGTCCAAGATCGGGCTTCTCAGTCACATGCAGACCCACAACCGTGAATGACAGTCATCCTCGGACATGAGGAACAGCCGATGATGATGTAGATGAGCTGGTTTTGTAGGGATGGCGCTAAAAAGTATCATACATTTCCACTTCGCTTGCCATCGTGGTGGAAGGTTCGGCCGACTAATGCCGTTTCCAGACGTGCCGGGTGTTATAGTGACACCATACGTGGAGGAACAATGTATTACCAACCTGCCTCTGGTGACATCGGTAGGAGGAGCAAAATCATATTAGTCTTTCATAGCGTTCATTCAAGCATCTTTCATATTAGTGAAAGTACGTTCAGAAGACAAATGCTATTGAACTTAGAGAGTATCCATAATATATTTTACTTGTATTAAATTGATGCCTTATTCATTAATACTGTTTGTAATGTCTGTTGAAATTATAAACTGAATTTGTTTTGATTGGTGAGAGTATACGTTAACGATGTGAATGGAGTACGGACTTGGGGAAAAACGAAGAAGGCATGGCATGACAAAATTAATTCAATTATAAAGGTCGGCCTGGTTAGATGTCGGAATAATCAACGTGCGTGTAAGACTTGTATGGTATGAACCTAGTGGAATCTAGAGAATTGTGTTAGGACTGTGGCGGTCCTATCTCTCTGCGAACACTTCCGGGGACACTGTGTGATGGTGTTGTTGTGTTTGTCAAATTACATTATTTAATAAAGTGAAAACCAAAATTTTTTTTTTTTTTTTTATTATTATTTTTTTATTATTATTATTTTTTATGTATACAACAGGTCGTTTGAACCCAATTGCTGTATACAATTTATTTTAGCTATTATATTGATTCTCGTGACATGTGATAGGTAGCCAATCTATCGCCATTTTATTGTCACGTGAATTCTACACCAGACCAAAGACAGTGTGACAATCACACTGCCATCGCCGGGAATCGAACCCGGGACCTTCGGAATGGAAATTAGAGCTCTTACCACTCTGCCACGAAGGTCGTCATTGTTATTATTATTTTTTTTGTTCTTTAATCGCTCTAAACATCATAACAGCGCGAGCCAAATCAATCTAAATGCTATCTTGTATAGCTATCATATTGATTCTCATGACAAGTGATAGGAAATCTCACATTCTAAAAATTATAATTAAATCTTAGATAAACTAAATTTTATGATTTTAAAACACCGTTTTTTTCCACTTTTTAGTGTATTTTTGTCGACATGTTTCGAAGGCTTACATCTTCATCATCGGGAGAACGATATAAACTTATATCGTTTATATCGTTCTCCCGATGATGAAGGTGTAAGACTTCGAAACATGTCGAGAAAAATAAACTCAAAAGTGGAAAAAACAGTGTTTTAATTAATGAAAATTCGTAATGAACTTTTGTATAATATAATATGAAATAATCGTTACGTAACATCGATTCGTAAAATAAAATAATTGTACATTTACGAAAGTTGATAAGTACAAAGATATCACGATTAATTAAAAAAATAAGAGAAGGTATTTGTTTCCAATGTACAATATGTAAAAATTGGATAAAGTTTCTAATGAGATTGCTTTGAGATTGTTTGAATCTTCAATTGAGGCATTCACCAGCGTGTAAAACACACAAAGTCGTAAACCTTAAAGTTTCTCAAAAGGATTTTTTAACCAAAGTTTCAAACCACTTAAAACTTCATCTACCTTACATCCTTGTTACAAAACACCAATGATGTAAATGAAATAATCCGAGACGAAATTGAAAATCCTTCCCTCGATATTTTAAATCGTCTCATTGTGCTTGTATAATATTTAACCAAGGGTTTTTTATATGAAAATTTAATAATAGCCGATTTAAACGATATCCATATACAAAGATTTAATCCATGCGGATAACAAAATGTAATTGTACTCGTACAAGGTGTGTTAAAAGAAAGTTTATATTTAGTGGATCGATTAAAAAAAAGTAAGACTTTTATTGAAATGTTTATTAATTATTAATGTACACGATATCGGCATTTTTTTTTCTAAAAAATAATATCGTTCAAATATAAACCCTCGAATTCGCGGCACTCATTTAATCGAACAGTAAAATTTCTTATGACGGCTCGGCAGGTAGACTCCGTGATGGCTGCCAATTCGTGAAGTATATTTTTTTTTCTAATGCGTCGGTTTATTGGCGTAAACTTTAGATTTGAGAAAACCCATCAGAAAAAAAGTCCATATGTGTTAAATCAGGACTGCTTGGAGGTCAATATATGTCACTTCTCCAGGAGATCAATTTGCCAGGGAAAATTTCACGATCTCGTGACAGATACGTATTTGACGTGTGTGACGCTGCTCTGTTCTATCTAAAACCATATTTTTTGGTTACAGCCAAAATTCAGGCACCAAGAAATCGTTTAACATCACCACATAACGCTCTGACTCAAACATAAACATTATTTTGAGACACCTTGTAGAAATTTCTTTACAAATAAACTAACTATCAAGGTATTTCTCCAGAGGGGTAGGCAGAGTTGATGGACCGCTACATTGCTCTAACCTGACATAACTCTCGTGCTTCTTTTACATTTGCACTCTGTGACAACCACGCTCGTGGATTGTTCCAACATCATTAATGATATATTTAGTCATGTCTTGTCTTCCTTGGCCTTCTTTGACTTCTTTTTCAATTTACACTAATTGTTTTTATCTTTTAAAGCATTTTGTCTTCATACATTAGTACCATATGTCCATACCATCTTAGTGACCCCTTTGAAATTTTATGTAGGACACATTCATCCGCCTTACATTCCTTTCGTTTCGATTAAATAAGATATTAAAATACCTTTATCGAATATTTTGTACCCGAATTTTATTCGATTATGGTTCTTGTAGTCAAGTACGTCAATACACAGAGTCAGCAATTATCTAAAAAAAAAACGCCTGTTTCAGATGACATGTTAATACATGGTTACCCTCAAGATATACATTTGTGATATTTGATTAAAAAAAATTGGCATTATCAAAAACAGACGTGGCCGACATTTAATATTTGATCGATATGATAGTCTCACGTTTTCCTCTGTCTTCCTCTATGTATTGTTTTGTTTACATTGTAAACATATATAATAAATACCTGCTTTATCATTCATTCTTCATTAATTTTTTTACGTCTCTAAATTATCATAATGATCTTTTCATTATTTTGTTCATAACACTTTCATTCGCACGCCAATTATACAAGAGTATTTATAAAAAAATACATGGATTTGATAAACGAAGAATTAGTAAGGTTATTATTTATACAATTATTTGGAAAAAATATTATGTACGTGTGTAATCTCGTGGATTAAAAGAAAAATACTGACCACTTCTTCAAACGTTAAAATACATACGAGATATATATTACTATTATTATTATGCCAAATCATTTTCGTGTTATATTTAAAAAAAAAACATTCATATACTTCTGCATCGTCAGTATATATAAATATTCAAAAATATGTGAGGTATTTGATAACGCTGTATTAATTTGTAAATTTAAAGTAATTCTTGAAAATTCCTTTCACGCTTTCCTTGAGGAATGAATGTTCCCTTGTGGGCAGAAAATATTTAACGAGAGATTTTAATGGAAATCTAATGATGGGCGCTACAATATCCGGGGAACTGACAGGAAATGAGCGAGCTGCTTCTGAGTTCTTGGAAATGATTTCTCATAATTTTAATAAATCACTGGAAAGCTTTTCTGAAAATTTATTACAAGTATTTAAGAGAGATATTTTTATTAAATTCGGCAGAAATATATTCATTTTATATTGAATAAGTTAAGTGTTTTTTTAATTAACGTTTTCAGATTATACAACCGGACCAATTATAGCACCAAATATTGTTAAATGTTAAATGTATGCTAGCGACATCTCTGAAAGTTCTCTCCTAGTAGAATCATTGAATATAATACAGCGCCAAAGCATGCGACTGGGTTGTTTTCAGAAGTTTTCGTGAAAAAGCATTTAGCCAAGACGCAAACCAATTAACATGATATTATTTCAAATAGGGGGATGAGCGAATCCCGAAGCTTATTAAAATAGCGCAGTGCAGGAATAGATGTCTCTAAACATGAGCATGTTGTCAAATATTCGAAGAACATTAATTTCATAAACTCCTAATAGGGTACAGCATGATACTCGTATAAAATGTAATGAAACTTCTAGAAATTATTATGATTTTATAAAATTCACAAAATCAGTAATTAAAAAAATTAAGGCAAGATTATTTTAATTATTTATAATTAAAAAAAAACTATAAGCCGCCAAAGAATCCTAAAATGTTTAGTTTTCTCATTTGAATGATTGATTCATATTTTAAATTCTGGGGGCTTTATTCAAATTGTAATTATACAGAAAATAGCAGTTACTCGTATAACAAAATATTATGCAATCATTTGCAGGTAGGTATATATCGTAAAAATATATTTTTAACCTTTAAGCATTTATATTCAAAATAACTGTTTAAAAAGATTTTTATATTATCCTACTAAACCAATATATTAATTATTTATTATTTTAAGGTAGTTCGTCCTGATAAAATTTTGATGTCGAGTTTTGCAAGAACACTTAACGAACCCCTTATGTATGGAAATGAAGTTTGGAGACACCAAAAATGAAGATAAAAGTAGGATAAATGCCGAGGAACTGAGAACACTGAGAATTATGTGTATGAAAACGATATATGGTAGAATACCGAACGACGAAATAAGGGAGAAGGATAAGCCAAATGAATGCATCATGAGTGAAATTAAAAGATCAGTTTTACGTTTGGACATACGGAACGAATGGACGAGAGAAGAATTGTTAAAATGTTATATACCAGCTGTGTGAGTGGAATGACATGCCGTGAAAGAGCAAGAAAAGCATGGATTGATCAAATGAATCAAATAACATACTAAAAGGCGGCCACATTCTTAGTCGAAAAAATAGACGATGAGTAATTAAAAAAAAGGCGCTCTATCAATTATCCAATTAATTATTATTTTAATTTCACCTATCCAAAAAAGCTAGAATGGCAGTGCAATGGTGTTCTTCTACCGACCCTTATATATGGAAGCGAAGCATGGAACTGGCAAAAGAAGGATGAAAGTAGAATAAATGCAGTAGAAATAAGATCTCTTATGAAAAAATAAGAAGTGAATGCGGTGCGAATAATGGTGTTATGAACAACAATTGTGAAAAGATCATTAAGATGGTTTGGACATATGGAAAGAATGAATGAAGGAAGAATAGTTAAAAAAATTATAGGTTAACGAAATAAATGGAACCAGAAATAGAAAAAGACCGAGGAAAACGTGGCACGATCAAATAAATCAAATATTAAATGTCGGCTATGTGAGGAGTCAGAGAAATCGATGCGCGTGTATAACATGATGTATGCATGTTGAGGAAGCGAGAGAAATATGTCAGGAATGAAAAGTGTGGCAGTCCATTCTGTCTGCCTACCCCTTCGGGGAGACGGCGTGATGGTTAGTTAGTTTATTTTTATTATTATTAGTTTTGCGATTATAAAACTTTATATGACTTTGTTATTTTATATATTTTTATATCGTGGTTCAAGTGAGATCAACACAAAATGGCGTCTGGTAGATAATTCTTTCCGTCATAAGTGTACCAAATTATGGTTCCCAGATCAGGGTGGCCGGAGACGGCGCGGAAGATTAATGATAAGAGACTGACTGACGGGTGGTGCCGACGGCGGGGGAGGTATGAGGGGGAGGATTAAAAATTATTGTTCGTGATGACGGCGACTAAAAGGTTAACTGTTTGCAAAGTGACACGAAATTTCGTATCTAATTTAATTATTTAATATACAACATGTTCTGGTGAGAAGACATTACATGTATTAATTTATAATTTGACAGGTATTAAAGGAAAGACAGATTTGAATTCTTCACCATCAATTCTTCACCAGTGAAACAAATAGAATATTTTAAGAAAGATTATTAAATTTTTGATAGACAAAATATTATTAAGAAATCTTATTTTTTCTCTTTGTGTACTAGACAAAATCAATGTAATTCATTTATAATAGTAGACACGATTGTTTAGTTGTTTTACTTGTATTTAATTTATATATATTCTATAAATTGTGACAGATTTGTTTCGCCTTGCGAGGACATTCTCAAACATGAGTTTGAGAATGCCCGCACAAGGCGAAACAAATTTGTCACAATTTATATACTCGTAAATTAAATCCAAGTAAAACGGAGTTTTACAAAACTAATACCTCAACCACCAATCGTATAATTGTCTTTTAAAGTAAATATTTGAACTTTAAAAGACAATTATAAGAGTACAAAAAATGACATCAAATAAAAATATTTTTAATGTGATCTGTAATAATAATAAGAACAGTGAAACACCGAGAAATTCAGATGCTGTCATAAAGATGAGACATAGAGCTGAGATATAGAGACGAGACATATAGATGCTACATAGAGATGAGTCAGGGATGAGACATAGAGATGAGGTATATAGACGAGACATATAGATGATATATAGTGATGAGTCAGAGATGAGACATAGAGAAAAATGTATAATGGTTGAAGTATTATAAAATATGTACGTAATTCCAAAACAGAAGATGTTTTCAAACTAAGTAAGCAGTTTGATTTTACATGTCATATAGAACGAAACTGCACACATAGTTTTTTTTTGTATCTAGTGCCTATTATATTTTATTTGAATCTTGCAACAAAGGAAAGAAATCAAATATTGGACTTGCGTTAAATTGATTTGATTATTTATAACGTTTAATTTCTAAAATTTCAAGACTATTCAATGCTATATTTATATTATTTACATGTAAAATTTCATCGCCATTATATTTATTAAATGAATAACCTTTTCAATAAGATGATTTGCGAATACGGAAAAAATATTATTGGAGAAACATCTTATGTGCTCTTTTAATCTTTATTTAAAGTTACGCCTTGTTTTTCCTATATAAAATGAATCCGCGACACAAAGTAATTGTAAATATAGAAGTAGTGAAGTTCAATATTAGTAATGAATTTAATCAATAGATAGCTGTTGAGTTTATCCTGAGCCAATAGAGAGCTGTTGTCGAGTGTGAAAATTAGAAAGGTCTCATATTTGGGTCATGTGATAAGGGGAGAAATATAGCACCTCCTTCGACTGATATTAATGGGTAGATTGGAAGGGATGTCGGAGAGTTGGTATAAGGCAGCTGTTCTGGCTGCGGAACATCAAAGAGTGGACAGGAATAACAAGAGTTCAGAACCTGTTCCAAGTGACGCAAGATAAAGATGCCTTTGCTGCAGTGATCACCAACGTTGGGGGACCTGACATGGCACCGAAAGAAGAATAATGAATTTAAGTAAGAAAATTAAAAACCCTGTAATTAATAGAAAGTTTGTTATTATTATTATCATTTTCCAAATCATCCTGTAGATGGAAGGCCGGCCTAAGCATTTTCACTGATAGTGAGAGTCAGAACTTCAGCGGTAATCATTCATCTTTATCATGTTACCGTCTGGGATCGGTCGTGCTTTCGAAAACGAATAAGAAAATCGCATAACTAAAGTTTTTTTTTAAGAAATTTACGTTTAAAGGGAAAATTCCTCACTATCAATTTATCGCCCACAATTTTAGGAAATTGGTTTCAAGACTAAAATTTTTTTTTGAGATATTATCTAATTCGAATAAAAATGTCTGTTTTCTAGATGATCCAGGCATTATCATATGTAAAACATGTCATTCCCATAAAATAAAATAAAACTTCTAGAAAACGGACGTTTTTATTCTAATTATTTATTGAGATTGTATGAAGTTTTTACATCATTGTTCAAGAAACATTTATATATGATTTTTAATGATTTACATGGATAAAAACGTCTGTTTTCTAGATGTTTAATTATATTTTTATGTGAAAGACATGTTTCGTTTGTCTAAGGCATTATCAAATAATGTATTAAGATCATTATCAAATGTCAAATGTCTGAGACAGGCGAAACACGTTATTTACATAAAAAATGTACAAAACTTCTAGAAAACAGACGTTTTCATAATTTTTAATACAGAGTTTTACATTATTGTGGAAGAAACGATAAATAAATGTTTTTTGGTGGTTCGCAAATTGGAATTGACATGAAATAAACGCTAAATTGTGGTTACCTAAAATACGGAACTAGTAATACAGTTCCGGAACGGTGATGCGAGAGATACGGAAGTATAAAAAATCGCCGCTGTTTGGTAAAAAGTCACCAAACGTAATAAATTGTCGGATATAAAAAGGATCCCATCCAATATCCTGTATTCGAGGGAAAATCACCAATTCTACATCGGACGTAAATCTATTGGTAAACCTTATCCAATGCAACCCTTTCCTACGAAAACTGAAAAATTCTTTTCATTTTATTATAAATCGTAAATTTGTTGAAACTTATGTTTAAAAATATATTATTATAACTTTAATTCATATTTATGAGATCATTATATAACATGACGTTTTTTACTAGTAAAACCAAGTGCTTAAAGATATCAAAAGAGCCGCTCAGATGTAAACTGATCATCGATAACACAGCAAGTGAGCAAGTCATACGATTTACTTACCTAGGCAAAGAGATCGGTAGATACAGTGACCTTACTGTGACCGTGGCTGGCTGCTTGTGCGACACCATATGGAGGAACAAATGCATGCTAACCGAAAGTAAAGTCAAGATATACAAGGCATGCGTTCGTCCCAACATGACGTATGGAATATAGGTCAGAGCAGATACAAATTGAACTAAGAACCTTCTTAGGATAGCAGAAATACGAACCCTACACTCCATCGCAGACAAATCCCTCAGAGATGGGATCAGACATGAAATGAAAAGGTCTGTCTGTGGTGTTGGGGACATAGAAAGATGGGGAAGAAGCAGAAGGCGCTTTTGGAGAGACCACATGGACTGCATAGAGAACACAATAATTGCAAAAATTGTTAAAGATGAAAACACAAGCAGCAAGAGATTACCAGGAAGGCCGCCAAAGAAATGGAGAGATGGCTGGGTATCATCCTCCCAGGACAGCCCACCGTCACAAACAGGTCAAACGACCTAAACTAAAAGGAAGAAGAAGAAGAGGTCACAGGATAAATGGCTAAAATAGATTGTTGCCGAGGTGTTGGCGGGAGACAAATCTTCTAGTTCTGAGCTGTTAAAAGCTGCCAGGGACAGAGACGGCTACTCTCAAATGATAGTCAACGTCGGGAGGACCTGAAATAACATGAAGAAGACGATCTTCGTGGCCGAGTGGTAAGTATTTTTACTGCCACACCGAAGGTCCTAGGCTCGATTCCCGGCGATGGCAATGTGATTGTCACATTGTCTTTGGACTGGTGTAGAATTCATGTGACAATAAAATGGCGATATATTAGCTTCCTATCACATGTCAGGAGAATCGATATGATGACAGCTATTCGTTTACATCGGTTTGGCTCGCACCATAATGATGTAAAGAGAAATTTAACGAAATGATAATAATTATAATTATAATTATAATAATAATAATAAAAATAATTTATATTATAAGATAATTAAGAAGACATTTAAAAGACCTCCCATAACCATTTTTTTAAGATCAATCCGGAGATATTTCGACTATTCCGCCGTTGGTCTTTCTGTTCCTAATGGATATCTACGATAGCGACAGCATATATTGTTTAACCTTTCTGACGCCAGAACGAACCTGTCTCGGGTGACCCCGGTGGGAAGTGCAATCAGTCTGCTGAACGCAGTCTCCGCGGAAATTGGCGTCTTTCATATTAGAGAAAGTACGTTCAAAAGACAAAAACTCCTGACTTTAGAACATATTTTGTCTTCCTAAATTTAAACCATCACGCATGCGTTGGTATTATATATTATATTATACCTGTTCTCAATGAATGCCTTAAACGCAACTTGTGTTTGTTATCTCAAATGCTGATATAAAAAGGAATGTAGAGCGGAAGAAGGTATAATGAACAAATTTATGAAAGGATCGCTGCGAAGGTTCGGACATATGGAGCGCATGGATGGAGAAATAATGTTTAAGAAAGTATACGTTAACGATGTAAATGGAGTACGGAGTCGAGGTAATTCGAGGAAAACATGGCATGACTAAATTAATCAAACATTAGAGGTTGGTCATGTTAGAAGTCGGAAGACGTGTGTGCACGACTCATTATATGAATGTGGAGGAATCTAGAGAGGTGTGTCAGGATCGAGTAGAGTGGTTGTCCATTTTCAATGCCTACCCCTGCGGGGAAACGGCGTGATGGTTTGTTTGTTTGTTTATGTCTTTTGAGAAAATAAACTGATTTCATTTCATTTGATAAGTATTGATTATTAAGTATTTATTATTTTTTGAACTCTTATATACAGATTCGGTATATATTATAGAAAAATTCTTAAATTAATTTGGAGAGACAGAGTTTGCAGTGAGATTATTCTCCAATGGATGAAAAAGGAATTGCAAAATTTTAACGTAATAGGAGGAAAAAAATATCAACTCTAACCATTGATAATTCAGGAAGAATACCAGGAAGAAGATGACCAGGTTGAAGAAGAATCTCTTGGCTGCACGATTTAAGACAATGGTTCATAAGTAGCACCACATCATATGTAGCACCACAATCGCTGTTCAGGGTCGCTATCAATAAAGTGGAAATTGCCCTGATGATCGCCAACCTTCGCAGAGGAGACGGTACTTAGAGAAGAAGGAAAATTGGTATTATAACTCAAAGACAGTATCATAATTATTATAATAGTTCTTAAAGAAATTTTAAAGCCGACATTACAATTATAATCTAGGTGTATATGTTTAAGAAAGTAAATATCACACATTAGTTTTGGAAACTTGATACAGCGTAATAATTTGGAATTTGCACTTGTATAAAATAGCATTTAATCAATGAATACTATCCCTGAGTGAGCGGAGACCCATATATTCTATTTGTTCATATACATATTGATTTAACAAATTAATTCTGCCACCAGAGTTCCAAAATTGGTGTCAATATTACATTATACATACATGACATTATTTATAAATGTCTGTATATATAATTTACTATTATTGAGTTGGTATTATAATAAGAATCAATTATTAACTGTTTGATTGAAATACTGTTATAATATTGAACGCTAAGGCATAAACACTTAATTTTCAATTTTTAACTTCAATTTCTTCCTAAGTATAATACTGTTATAATATTACAATTAATTTAATTTCTATGAAATTGTCGTGACAGTTGTTTCGCTAACCAATGTTAGCATCATCAGGTGATACAATCAACTCAGTTGATTGTATCACCTGATGATGATTGCTACACAATTAGGCGAAGCTTGTCATTTCCATAAACTATTATATAATACAACTAATAAATACGAATGAAAACGTCTGTTTTCTAGCAGTTTTATATTTAATGAGAATGACATGTTTAGCCTATCTAAGGCATCATTAAATACACATTTGATAATTCTTTACAAAGGCGAAACATGTCATACACATAAAATATAATAAAACTTTTAGAAAACGGACGTTTTCATTCGTATTGATATTTTTATATGGAGTTGTACATCAATGTTCAAGAAACAATAAACAAACCATCACGAGGTTTAATTTGGAATTGATACACTGAGTAGGTACTTACAGCTAAATATGGATGCTATTTCTCACATTTCACATATCGAAGGTAGAACGAGTATTGAACTTTCGGGGGAATATCAAACAAAAACTCTAAAATTATAATAACTAATAATAAATTTGGTAAAAAATATTAATTCTTTGCATTAAAATATTTCGTTTTACAAAAAAATAATTAAAACTCAATATTATGTAATTAATATTGATAAAAATGTTCACTGCATAGATTTTTTATTTATTTTATGGAATTGGTATGTTTTGCCTTGCAAGAGCGAAGTGAGATATTTCTCTATAATAAATAAATAAATCCCTTATGTCTGAAAATGATTGAATGTTATTTATTTCAAAACATTGAATTGTTCTTTCGTTTTCAGTATCTGGGTAATTTGTTCAAAATGCAGAGTACCTACCTATAAGAAAATACAAGGAAACCAAAATTCATTCAATCAAAAACAATGGAAATAAGAAAAACACCGTTAAGTAATAAATTGTTAGTACCTACTTGTATTTAAGCAAACGATTGTTAATTTTAACGAATTCCTCCTTTCAGACGGGCCTTATTTCGGAGTCTGGAGCATAATACATTTTAATGAATAACAATTTTGTTCAGATAATCTGCGAAAGAAACCCTTGTAGGATAAAATGAAATTATTCGTGCTTCGTTCTGTTTTCGAAATCCCTTCGCCAAATATTTGTGTGGGCGAGTCCCGCGGGTATGAACAAAATTAACCCAATCAAGCCCAGGTTATTTGTTTTATGAACAATTATATAATACTGAATGTTAAATATTGACGTAAACGTACGTTTTCAATTGTTTTGTTAATTTTCTGGAAGTGACATGTTTCGCCTTGCTACGGTATTTGTAAACGAGCTGTAGATTAGTTTGTAAACAAGTTTGTGCAAAAATAATGACTATAAAGGAATATAAAAAATATAAGCGAAAACGGCCGTTCACAATGGAGTTCTGGTCCCATCACTAATGTATGGAAGTGAAGCATCGAACTGGCAGAAAAATGATGAAAGCAGAATAAATGCGGTAGAGATGAGGTCCTTAAGACGCATGTGTGGTAGAACGATATACGACAGAATCTCAAATGCTAATATAAGAAAGGAATGTAGAGCGGAAGAAGGTATTATGAACAAAATTATGAAAGGATCGCTGCGATGGTTCGGACATATGGAACGCATGGATGGAGAAATAATGGTTAAGAAAGTATACATTAATGATGTAAATGCGGTACGGAGTCGAGATAGACCGAGGAAAACATGGCATGACCAAATTAAAGAAATTTTAATGGTTGGTCATGTTAGAAGTCGGAGGAATCGACGTGCGTGTATGACTCGTTGTATGAATGTGGAGGAAGCTAGAGAGGTTTGCCAGGATAGAGTAGTGTGGCGGTCCATTCTTTCTGCCTACCTCTGCGGGGAAACGGCGTGATAATTTGTTTGTTTGCTTGTTTAACAATTATTGATATAAAATTTTTTCTTCTTCTTAGTGTAGGTCTTGTGGACTGTTTCTTAAGAGCTATTGGCCTTCTGCGATGTCGACTCCCAGCTGTCAATCCATATTTTTAGTAATCTGCTCGGGGGTCATCTACATTGTAATTGACCCAATGAGATGGAGTCTGGGTGTATTCATTCATTTATCAGTAATTTTCTTTGGCTTTTCCGCCCAACGACATCCTCGAGCTCGTATATTACCATTATCCTTGATCAAGCTTGCATATTTCCTTTATCCTTGATAGACAGAATTGTTTTAAATAAAATACATCCAGGAGTCAGTTGACTTATTTAATTGAATAAATAATACTATAGTGTAGGGCACCACTTTCGTCAATAATTCACCTAAATGGAGTTTTAAGTATGTATTACATATGATAACGTGACAATAAAAACGGCTATTGACTATGTATCCATCTCTAAGCTGGGCACCTTTCGGAAACACGGGTTTCATCTTTAAAATCCAGAAAATACCGATCAATCTGAAACGAAAAGTCTATGAAGCCTGCGTTCTGCCAGTTGGTACTTATGGTCTTGAAACTGTTACATTTGCCAAAGAAAGTGCTGAGAAACTACGAGTGACCCAAAGAGCCATGGAAAGAGCCATGTTAGGAATAAGGGTAAGAGACAGTCAGAAAACGATACGGTGAGAAAAAAAACAAAGGTCACTGACATCATTAACCGGGTGCCGACTCTAAAATAGCAATGGGCAGGTCACGTAGCCAGAGGCTCAGATGAAAAATTGTCAAGAAGACTGCTGACTTGGAGACCATGGACGGCAAAGAGAAGTTCAGGGCGACCCCAACTACGGTGGAAGGATGATCTAAACAGACACGTCGGAATAACCTTGATGCAGTTTGTACAAGACAGAGTGACATGAAAGCTAATGGAGGAGGCCTTGTCCAGTATTGGACGTGAATATGCTGAGAAAGAAGAAGAAGAAGAATATGAAAGCAAAACAATGTATATGGTAATTGAATTCAAATAACCTTTTGTTTATAAAAATCTGCTCACTCAAAGCAACGGGAAACTATCACATAAAAAAAGGTATCCCAAGAACCAGCAATGGTGTTATTTGACTTTGCTGCAAACCAATCCCTAGGATTGAAACATAAAATAGATTTTTTTTTATAATAAGAATGGGTTGGAACGGGTTGACAACAAGCATCCCTCGGATGCGTTCCCAAGCTTTGCCGATTCGGCGGACAACTTTTTCAAGGGCGCTCTAACTTAACCCACTCCGGGTTATATTATTCCTGCTCCCAGTTGACTAATTACGGCAAAACATTACATTAGGTTGCTCCGCTACGCGCGGGCGGGGAACGTGCCCTATAGAGCACCGCCAGCTTGGCGGGATCGGAGCTATCAGATGAAAAACTTTTAAACGTGATGTCCGTGATGATAAATTTAGGTTCGAGTTTCCTTTTGTTTGAACATACTTATCAGCCGTCTATCGTCCACAGCTGAATGTAACCCTCTCCCAAAACACGCTACTTCCCTCTATTCATCGCCATTCTGTTTTGAAATTGTTGTCCCTGATAAATATAATATCTTCGACAGAACCAACTTGCCTCTGGTGACACCGGTGGGAAAAGCAATAAGTGTGCTGAACGCGGTCTGCTCGGAGATAGACGTTTTTCATATAAGTAAAATGACGTAACAGGGTAAACCGACCCTTATGTATGGAAGCGAAGCATGGAACTGGCAAAAGAAGGATGAAAGTAGAATAAAAGCAGTAGAAATTAGATCTCTTAGACGAATGTGTGGATAATCTGTGTATGATAGAGTGTCAAATGAAAATATAAGAAGTGAATGCGGTGCGAATGATGGTGTCATGAACAAAATAATGAAAGGATCATTAAGATAGTTTTTGACACATAGAAAGAATGAATGAAGAAAGAATGGTAAAAAAGTATACGTTAATGGAACCAGAAATAGAGGAAGACCGAGGAAAACGTGGCACGATCACATAAATCAAATATTGAATGTCGGCCATGTGAGGAGTCAGAGAAATCGACGCGTGTGCATGACACGATATATGAATGTTAGGAAGCGAGAGAAATATGTCAGGAAAGAAAAGTGTGGCAGTCCATTATTTCTGCCTAACCCTTCGGGGACACGGCGTGATGGTTAGTTATTTAGTAAGTTAGTTAGTAAAAGGACGTTCTTGCCTTCCTAATATCGAAATATCTATCATGCGTTCCTAATATTATATTGTATATATTATATTTTACCAAAACCTAATAAAAGCCTTAAACATTAATATTGTTTGTAATGTCTGTTGAGATAATAAACTGATTTGATTTAATTCTCATCTATTAAGGTCAAGCAATCCTTATAACGTCGTCGGTCCAGCGGGTAGGGGACGTCCAACTCCGCGGAATCCTATTTGAGGCATTGGGGTATTTGAGAGGCAAAGATGTGACGTAGTTTTCTAAAGAAAAATTGTTTGTGCGTGATAATCTCAAACTTCTTGCTTAAAAGTCTAGAAAAAGGTAGAAAGAGCAATTAGTCTGCTGAACGCGGTCTTTTCGGAGATCGACGTCTTTCATATAAGTGAAGGTACGTTCAGGGCACAATTCTCTCGACTTAAGAAAGTAAATTGTCTTAGTAATGTCGAACTATCTCTGATGCGTTTCTGGTATTATGTTGTATGTGTATAATATTTTATCTGTACTCAATAGATGCCTTAAACATTTTTGCTGTTTGTAATGTCTTTTCAGTAAATAAACTGATTTGATTGATTCATTGATTGAATGAAAATAATTCAGTATGATTTTATTTATAAAGAACTTCAAAATTATATCAAATAAATTATTCAAATTGACATATGAACAAATACACATAAAGATTCGAAAAATCACGAAAATTTGACATTTGATATATTATTGTAAAACCTGATGATGTCAACATTGGTTGATGAAACAGCTGTCGTAAAATTAAATATAATTGTGATACAAAAAACAAAGTTTTTTCATTACAGTTATAAAATGTTAAACAATCTAACTAAATAACAAGCCATCACGCCGTTTCTCTCAAGGGGTAGGCAGATAGAATGGACTATCACACTGCTCTGTCCTGAACCTCTCGAAACCTCTCGACGAAACCCTCTGTACATCCCGAAAATCGAATATATGAATATTTTTGACAACAGCGAGAATACAGCCAGAATGTGTTTATCTGGAATTTGTTCATTTTAATGGAATTTCTTATTTTTAATATAATTTTATCACAAATCTAACGTATATGATTTTTTGACAATAGTAAAATGATAAAAAAAGGCCACCATTGCCTGGATATTTATGTGAAACTGCATGTTATATCACACATATTGAATTTAGTGTTTCAGTTCAAATATTATTTCAATAAAAGCTTTCATTTTCTGTTGTAACTCATAAAAAGCTTTTTGTATTAATAAAATATTCAACCAAAATTTTAACATTACGCTTACTCTATACAAGTCTGTTTGTTTGTTTGTTATTATCACTCGTAAAATAAATACACGAAAAACAAATTTTGTACCAATATGAAGAGCTTTTTACAAATTATTTTAATTTAGGAGTGCTGATTGAAATTTTCACTTTATTTAGGCAATTTCATTATTTCATTATTGTATCGTAACTCCACTTAAACAAAATAGAACGAAAAAATAAGATTTTTTTTTCATTAACATCAATATAAAATCTAAATAGAGGATTTACCCGAATGGAAGTACTATTTACGCTTTTTTTAGCTTTAATATTGATTTTAATGACATGTGATAGACAGCTATTCTATCGCCATTTTATTATAACGTGAATTTTACACCAGACCAAATACAGTGTGACAATCACACTGCCATCGCCGGGAATCGAACCTAAATCCTTCAGTGTGGCAGTCATAGCTCTTGCCCCTCTGCCACGAAGGTTGTCTAATATTAAGGATTCTTTAATCAATTGTAACACTAAACACAGTTTTTGAATATTTATTAGAACGTTTCTATAACCCTGATGAATCCCCGGCGGGAGCGAAACCGGTCAATCTAATAAAAAAAATAAAGTGATGTAGAAACAAAATACGAAAGTTTATAAATTATTTTTAATTAAAACATTGTTCATCATTATGGAATTCCAGTGTTCCACGCCTTAAGATTATAAAAAAGTAATATTTTATTCATATTCCTAATAGTGAACCAATTTTATTATTTTGAAAGATAATGAGAAATATTAGATTTTCGTTGAGTAAGCAACATTTTCCAACTCTGATTTCTAAAGAGGAAGATTTTGCTAAGAGAGGGAAGGGGTTATTTACATAGGCTTAAAGTTTGTACTTCGACCCCTCAGTTAGCAAAAATTGAGCAGATGTGTAACTTCTCAGTGCTCTGGATTTTTTTTGTTGGTTTTACATACAAAATGAAGAGAAAAAAATATGGAAATTGGTAAGGGTTCGAGGATATTTTTTCTAAGGATTTAAGATAGAAGTTTAATAAATTTGCTGAATAGGACATTTTCCACTATTGTTACATATTACAAAGCCTTAAAATACTTATTTTTCAAAATGTAACTCCTCAAATTCTTAAAAAATAGTCAATCTTTTTAAAAACGCTAATATAAATTGTGTTTATTTGGTGATTACATAAACCTTTAATATTATTTTTTCTTTATATATACAGCAGGCCGTTTGAACCCAATTACTGTAAATAATTTGTGATTTGATTTTATATTGATTCTCATGACATGTGATAGGTAGCTTATCTATCGCAGTTTTATTGTCACGTGAATTCTACTACCATCACTGGGACTCAAACCCGGGATCTTTTGTGTGGCAGTTATAACTCTTGCCGCTCTGTCACGAAGGTCTTCAAACGTTTAATATTGACGAAAACGTCTTGCTAAGGCATTATCAAGCGTTTTAAATGCACTAACAAATGGAAATACGCCATTACCGTAAAATACATAAAATTAAAACTTCAAAATTACAGACCTTTTCATCAATACAATATAAAGAATATAATTTTACAAAAAGGTTCATATAATCGTAAATATAAAGAAAACATCAATGCAATTGAAAAATTAATTTCGTTATTTGAAATTTGATGGTAGAATATGGCAATGAGCTGCCGAAACCGGTCGAAGACGCAAATATTAGTGGATTTCAACTTTTTAAATAATTTAAAGATTTTTTTGTTATTTTCATTATTTACAAAGCAATTAAAGCTTTGCATAAGTATTCATATAACATTCGGTATTTAGTGTTTCACTGATATCTATTAATAATAAATTAAAAATAAATAACAACCCTAAAAACTTATAATATTTGTTGGTAAAGTTTTGATGAAAATAAGAAATAAATCTTTGGTAATTATAATAAATAACTTTTATCACGGGAAATCACCTTGAAAATTAATGGTACGGATCAAATCTGTAAGCTTAGTAAGGCAAATGCCGAAAAACTTCCTCCTACTGGGAAAACTTTACTTTCCACATTACAGCAAAGTTTGAGAATATAATATTACGTTTCCTGTATAAATCTGTACGGTATCAATTTCGCTATTGCCTGAATATTCGATTTGATATCTTAGTACGCGAAAGATAGACGCACTTACATTAATTAATAATAATTAGATCTATATTTTTATTAGTTCTTGAAAAATAAAATTACACTATACTCGTATATCAATATTTAATATGAATTTTCCTAAAGGTGTTATTTTATTATTATATGTAACCCTGACGAAGTTTTGGAGGGAGTAAAACCGGTTCGTTCGTTAAAACAAATAAATTCTTCTTCTTCTATTAATAGATCTGACGATCTGTGACACAATAATCATGTCTCGTCGGATGATGAGATCCAGCTGTCCATCCATCTCTTAGGCGGTCTTCCAGGTGGGCGGTGTCCGGAGGGGATTTCATAAGCGGCTGTATATGCAAGTCTGTCACCATCCATTCGGGCTACATGGTCCCTCCAGTATCTTCTTCTGGATCTACTAGACTGAACGATATCCTCTATTTCGCAAGTAAAATAAACTGTTGTTAAAACAAAATATGAAAGTTTTCCTAAACAATTTTTTTCAACATTTTGAATGTATACAAATTCTTGTAGACAAATACTGGATTTTACCCATTGCGGATAATTTTTGATTTTTTTTATAATGATTAATTGTATCTCAATAGAGACGAAGATGTAAATTGTTTTCTGGGAACAGAATGTGGTGGCCGAGGCGCTTACAGGGCCTATGTTGTCTTAAAACTTAACGTTTAAACTTTATCGCAAAATTTGGCTATTTATAAGAGAGCATTTTACAAATTGATGGTTAAAGCTATGAGTTTTAAATAACAAAAACTGTAGAAAAATTAGGGTTAATCGGAAGGATAAGTTATTCATTGAAGTCAAGAGAAGAAAAAGAAATCTACAATGGCAGGAAATATTGTAACCAGGAAAAGGAAAACGTTGAATATGATATATGATCTGGCCTTAATGTTGGAGTTTGCGGAAAGACAAATAAGTGTTGTTCAAGTCCTCATTCAACTCGATTTCTAAAACCAAAATATTTAAAATTTCTCACTCGTTTTTCATCTCACAAAATAAATAGATTTTTTACATTTTCAGTAGCAAAATTTATATTCAAGTGATGATTAGAAAAATAAACGACGATTAGAAGTGCGCGTGGCAGAGATGCAGACGCTGTGGTCAATAGTAGGAAAAACTCTACGGGTATTCACGAAATATGCATAGTGGAAGATATCGTAAGACGGGACAGATAAAGCAGGAGATACTGGAATGAGCAGTGTAGAGGATGGTTCCCTTCAGAATCAAACACGTTGTGTTGCATGAGATTCCTAATGGCTACCTACCAAAGAGATGGAAGGATAGCTGAGAATCAACATCCCAAGAGAGGCCAACATAACTACAGGAATATATCAGAGGTCTAAAAGGGGAAGAATAAGAAGAATATTAGAAATGTGTTTAAAAATTACGTTGATTCTTAATTTATTAGATCGGTTTTGACTGAGCGCTGCCATCGTCTAATTGCTGACTGTTTCGGTTAAAATTACCTAAAACAAAAGACGATGGCAGCGAGGTGCTGAAACCAGTCGATTCTATAAGAAAGATAATATTTATTATAAATAAATATAATATAAAATAAAAACTAAACTCGACCAATCATCACGCCATTTCCCCGGAGGGGTAGGCAAAGAGGATGGATCGCCACAATGCTCTGTCCTGGCATACCTCTCGGGCTTCCTCTACATTCATACATCGTACCATGCACGCACGACGATTATTCCGACTTCGAATGTGGACGCCTTTCATTTTTGGATTCATATTTGAATAAATAAAATTAAATATTGTATTTTCACAGACATTAACTTTTACGATGCTCAAAATTTAATCAATAAAATAAAAGACAATCGTCATCTTATAGAAAAAAAAGTGGCGGAGTAAACTATAATTTCATTACATAGTAATATTTTCGAATTTCAATGTACAATAGTGACTAGATTAAATTATAAATTTCCAATTTGAAATTAGATTCCAAACGATACCAAGAACTTTAATGGGAGCAAAAATTGAAACTTCGATTTCGATAAAATCTTAAATCGAGTTTCAAACTCTAACCATTATTTCATCGAGTTGAAAAGTTGAAATGGTCGAGCAAAGAGCTGGGTCGTGTTTTGGACAACTCTAGTCCAAACGACCCGATGAGAAAATCCTTTATTTAATAAAGAAGAACCAACTGAAATTATCGAGGGATATGGTATACATAACGTGACTAGACATCCCGTTTTCACTGGGAGAGTTCCGTTTTCAGGCAGCGTGTCCCAGTGTCCCTGAAAACAGCCTTGGGACGAAAAAATGTCCCATTTTCAAAAAGAAAGAAAATCTCAGTATAATTTAAAAAATATAAAATAAAAGCTCACAAATAAGAATCCTGGTGGTAGAATCTAGTACAAGTAGATGAAGACGTGGGCATGCGCATTAAAATAAAACAGTGTTACGAGGGGCGTTCAATATATTCTCGGTATCGATATGAAGGAGTGCAACTATGAATGAATAGTTAATTACCTCGTTATATTGCACTCATTAGTAGTATAAGTACCAAGTTTCATAACAAACGGATCATTAGTTATTGAGTAGCTGTCCCCGAAACAAAAGCAAGATGAGTCATTTCGCAAAGTTAAACAAACTCGAGTACCATGCCGTGATAAAATCCCCCACCAAACAAGGAAAAAATCAGAAAACCATCCACAAAGAGTTATCAGAAGTTTACGTGGAGTCTGTTCCTTCATTATCAATAGTTCAAAAGTGGTACAGTGAATTGAAGAGAGGCAGAGAGAGCATTGAGGATGACGAGCGATTCGGTCGGCCAATCGAGGCCAATAATGAAAAAATGTGGAGAAAATAGAAAATTTAGTATTGGAGGATGCCAAAATGAAGGTAAAAAGAATAACCAAGATTACTAGCCTATCCATTGGAACCATTGTTTTTATTTTACACGACCGCCTACACATGTTAAAAGTCAGTGCAAGATGGGTGCCGAGATTCCTAACGCCACTTCAAAAATCTTACCGCGTACAGAGTTGCAAAGGGTTTTTGGAGCTCTGTGGTGCAAATTCTAAAGAAACTATTGATAAAATTGTTACTGGGGGTGAAATCTGGATTCATAACTATGATTTTGTGAGTAAGTAACAGTCCATGCAGTGGCCTCGAAAAGGTACAGAGCACCCAAAGAAGTTCAAGGTGACACAATCTACAGGGAAGGTCATGGCTACAGTTTTCTGGGATTCCCAGGGAATTTTGCTGATAGATTACAAGAAAAAGGGTATCAATATCACCGGGGAATACAACTCTAGCATCATTTATCAATTGAGGGAGGCCATCAAAGAGAAAAGGCGGGGGAAATTGGTCGGAGGGATCCTGCTCCTCCCCGACAATGCACCGGTGCACAAGGCTCAAGTTGCAAAGGCTGCAGTTCGTGAATGTGGTTTTGCAGAAATCAATGACCCACCGTATAGTTCAGACCTGGCACCAAGTGATTTTTTTCTGTTCGCAAATCTAAAGAAATACATTCATGGGATTTGACGACGATGACTCGATAAAAGCGGTGATTTTGATAACAAACCGGAATAATTTTTTTTAAGGGTTTAAATAAATTGATTGCTAGAAGTAAGAAGTGCATAGATATTAAAAATGACTATATTAAGAAATAAAAAAATAATTATTAACCTAAGTCTTTTCCTTCATACCCATACCGAGAATATATTGAACGCCCCTAGTATTATTGCGATCGCGCATAAAATTTCATAATGCATCTGTCCATAGATAAAATATATCTGAAAGGAAAACCTACTCTTTGCTCTTTAATCTGACGTCTACAGAGGTGTGATTAAAATTTCTAGTGTGTGAACCCCTAGCTTCAAAAATGCAAATTTTAGGAATTTTCACGAAAACAGCGCTATTTAAGTTGTCCAAAATTATTATTTTAAACTGTTAAATTAAATCACTTTGGTTTTTGTATCACAATTGGTTTTTATTTTACGCGACAGCTGTTTCATCAACCTACGTTGACATCATCATCAGGTGATACAATTGTAACACCTGATGATGTCAACATAGGTTGATGAAACAGCTGTCGCGTAAAATAAAAATACAATTGTGATACAAAAACAAAGTTATTTAATTTAACAGTTTAAAATGTAAGGGTATCATATTGTTTCGGCCAAAACAATGGACTATCAAATTAATTATTATTTTAAAGTACACCTTTTGGTATCCCGGTTTGGGGGAAAAATAAATGGTCACGATAGGTATACATAACGTGAAATATACGAGAAGAAGAAGAAACGAACGAGTCAGACAAAGATCAAAAAGTTTATGAAAAAAAATATCTATAAAAAATTCCATGCATGATATCTGTGTTTTCATATGTATTATACATATAATATGAAACCATTTTTACTGTAGAATACTTAACTTATTTGTAACAAACGTAAAAAAATATCGCATGATCCGACTTACGACCAGATAGACTTGCGAACTATTTGTGGAACCGATCGCGGACTTAAGTCGACGAATTGGATTCGAATGGCCTGCTGTATACAAATGTGAAAAGCAATGGAAACCACCACATTAAAGGCCCAAGTGGCATCCCGAGAACCAGCAAAAATGTATCACTTTACTCCGAATCAATCTCTTTAATAAATAAAATAAAAATTCATTTTCATTATACTCTAGTCATCTCTTGATTCTCCACTGGTCGCTTTAAAAGCTATGCTATTAGAACGATTTTATTTTACATACGGCAAAAAAAAAAAACAATTTTCAAATTTTAATGATAGAGCAAAGTAAATGGCACGACAATAAAGAAAACAAGCTCTCACTTTTATGGCGGCATTTTACGATTTATTTTATAACTTCGTTAATATAGCAGAAATATGGAATGGCGATTGTATACATAATATATAAAATAAAAATCTAGTAAGCTTCTAACATATTTTCCATGATACAAGTACCGCACGGTTTTTGCGCCTGAAAATAAATAATTTATCAAAAGCCAAAAGGGTCCAACAAAAAGTTTAGTATTGAAAGCCCGATTAAAGCGTGTCGAATGTTGTAAATAAGAAAAGGGTGTAAATGAATCCAGGATTTACAAGGACAACAACTTTATGTATGTGTGCGTTTCCTGAAGATATGAATGTCTATAGGGTGATTCTGCTTTTATGTTTATTTAATAAGTATCTTACTGGTGCATAACTGCAAAGATAATCTAATTATTTTAAAATAAAATATTTTTTAAAGATAATCAAATGATTTAACTGAAACCTCTTGATAGAAAATCATTTTAAATAATAATTATATAAAACGATGTTCATTTATTTTTTTATAACCACTTCCACATCTGTCTTTATTTCGACAGCGACTGGTTTCGCCAGGCTCGCTGGCATTGAAAGATGGTGAAATAAAATATAAAAATATATTTAAAAAAACATGGTTTTATTTAATTTTTATTTATAATATTATTTATTATTTACATATATACGAGTATAATACTATAAGATACAATTATATAATATAAGAATTTTATAAATATTTTATAATGGTGTTCTTGTACCGACCCTTCTGTATGGAAGCGAAGCATGGAACTGGCAATAAAAAGATGAAAGTAGAATAAATGCAATAGAAATGAGATCTCTTAGAGGAATGTATGGATACTATGTGTATGATAGAGCGTCGAATGAAAATCTAAGAAGAAAGTGCGGAGCAAATGATGGCGTTATGATCAAAATATTAAAAGGTGCATTAACATGGTTTGGACACATGGAAATAATAAATGAAGAAAGAATGGTAAAAAAAGTATATGTTAACGATGTAAATGGAACTAGAGGTGGACCAAGAAAAACGTGTCACGAACGAATAATTCAAATATTGAATGTCGGTCACGTTAGGAGTCAGAGAAATCGACGCGCGTGCTTGACACGATGTATGAATTTAGAGGAATCTAGAGAAATATGTCAGGAAAGAAAAGTGTGGCCATCCATTATATTTGCCTACCCCTTCGGGAGACGGCGTGGTGGTAAGTTAGTTAGTTTTTTTTTTTAATTTTAATCTTCAACCATTAGCATCCCGTAAATAAAATTTAAAAAAATATTGATGTAGATAGCAGGAGACAGCTTCGATCTGCCGAAACCGGTTGAAACTAAAAGAAAATTTTGAATAAACCTTAATTGACATTATATTTTAAATCAATTTTTATTTTCATTATTTATGAGTCATTCTGTATCACACCACACTATCACAAATCAAGAAAGCCGTTCTCGCTACTATAAATCAGGATTCTCAAGACTTTTCATCATGCTAGGACAAACAGAGAATAGAAAATCAGCCCACACATTCCCGGCCTCGCGCAAGGAAATACGCGGGTCCTCGCATTCAGAAATCTCGCTGCAAAAAGCGCTGATCGTAAAATCTGCCGCACAAATGTTTGTTGCTTTGTTATACGCTCTTTGTTTCGCAACTTTGCGTAAATATTGCAAGAGCCACGAATAGGGTCGTAGTCGTAAAAAAAGTCTGCAATTTTCCGGGAAGTATGTCGTCAAACCGAGTCCAGATGTGATCATGGAGGGCATGGAAACATAACTTATTTCGAATGAGCGTCTGTGTTCTAGAAGTTTTATTATATTTTATGTTAAGACATGTTTCGCCTGTTGTTTTTGACAGACATTTGATTAACCTTAAGAAAGGCGAAACCTGTCGTTCCCTTAAATCTTCATATATTCTTATTCTTTCTGTGTCCTGTCAGGTCTCCCTAACGTTGACTATCACCCTAAAGTGATGACCTGGGGAAAAATATTCAGAGTGGTATCCCCTTGCCTTTTCTGGAGGATTTTCTGTACGGGGTTACCTTACCTTAGCTGGGTGTATCCAGTTTTATTCCGCTGGAAGCTCGCCATTCGTCTTCTCTCTATCTGCTATGGCACTAAGTAATATGTGCCACATTGCCCGGGGTTCGCGGGGTCTTTAAAAGGTCTCTCATGGACGTTAGAGAGCTGGATAGTAGTGTTGCTGTTGTAAATGCAATATGGCGCCTTACGACATTTTGTACAGGCATACTTTCCAGCAAAACATACCCCATCGTAGCCCTATTACCCTTTTGAACCCCTAAATCTTAATAAATTGAATTTTAATATAAGTAGCCAAAAACTCGAATGTCGTCAAGAGGGCGTACAAGAATATTTAGAATACAAGATAGCGAGAGAGTGATACTTCGATTCTTTTCGAAAGTAATTCGAAACGCACGCGATGCGCATGCCCAAGAATGTTTCTGGATTAATATACATTTTGTTCCGATTATTGTTCTATGACAGAAGTGTAGAAAACAAAAAGAGAATTATTTGTTGTAGCTAATTGTGAAATTTTTGACGTGTGTGAAAAAAATATATACATTAAAAGTTAAAACGTATTACCGATTACGATTGTAAAGTGAAATAAGTTTTTAAATGGTAGAAAATCTTTACTTCCGTGGATATGTTACGGGTTGCAAATAGTTACAATAAAACTTCTGGAAAACAGACATTTTCATTCGTATTTATTATTTAAAATATAATTTAGCATCATTGTTCAAGAAACAATAAAAATATATACCCATATATTTTATTGTTTCATAAACAATGGTGTAAAACTTTCCATTTAATATTTAAAATACAGTTTCTGATAATGTGAAAACCGCGCACAGGATTCCGTAGAGGACGTCTCCCTGCTAGCTGGACCGATAATACGAGTATTAAAGGGGAGCTGGAATATAAGATCCACTATAGATAGATCCACTATAAGAGTGGCAATAAATTAAGGGCGCAACGTACTTTGGGAGAGGCCTATGTTCAGCAGTGGATGAGAGACATCACATAAGTAAGATAATGTCTTATCAAGGCGATACATGTAATTCCAATAAAATATAATAAAACTTCTAGAAAACTGATTTTTTCATTAACATTAAAAAAATAATGATTTTCATAATAAAAAGCAATTTAAATAAAAAACGAAACAGAGTTTCGCACATCATACATTTTCAACAAATCCCACATTTTCAACGCATCCTTCGAATTTATTATACCAACGTATTAAAAAATAAATAAAAAAATAAAAATTGTATATTATACAATAAAGCGCCATGGGTTCGTGTGGTAAGTGCTACGACTTCTACATTCGAGTTCGATTCCATGTGATAGCAGTGTGATTGTAACACTGTCTTTGGTTTGGTGTAAAATTCAAGTGGCAATAAATGGTGATAGTTTAGCTACCTATCACATGTCATGAGAATCTATACGATAGCTGTACCCTTTACATTGTTTTGACTCGCGCTGTAATGGTGTAAAGAGCGCATACTCACAAGTATAGGGGGATATTTTATTTCCTCAATGAGGCCACCAGATAAAAGATTTTTAATCATTCACACATGTTACCAGTAAATTATACATTTAAAAGAGAAAAATCACGAATGGTTTGTTTTATTCTATAATGTAAAAACAGCTATTACCATAGAACGTTTTAAGATATTAAACTTATAATTGTGATCAAGTGAGACGAAAGTATAATAAAACAAGACTATTTGAAATTTTTAACTGAACTGTAAGAGTTATAAACTTCATTCTGTAACGAAAAAGCAATTTTTTTCACGTAGCTAATGACACCATTGCGCGAGACGCCCCAAGAAACTTTATAAGAGCCAATAAATAATTCAATAGATTTCAAGGGGGATTTTTTATGACATTCTAAAATTTAAATAAACCAAGGTGACAGCAGATAAAGAAAAACGAATTGAACATGGAAAAATAATTAATACGAATGAAAACGTCAGTTATCTAAAAGTTTTATTATATTTTATGGGAGTGACATGTTTCGCCCTTCTTAGGCATTATCAAATATAATGAATTTGAAAATATTTGAACTTTTCTCTGAAATAGTGACATTCGTCTCTAGCCCTTATTTTGATAAATTTATATGATAATTATGTAGTTACATGTAGTGACGATATTTATTTTTTAAAGATTTCATACAGCGAATTAATACATATATAAACATTCCCCTAGAAATAATAAAGTAAGACCGACTACATGCACCACAAATATAAATTAATAGAATAATTAACAGGCGACAGTATGAGACGAAATTAAAGTTGAACCAATATTATACAAAAAAATATTCAAAAGTGTTAAAAATAATAATAATAGTGCGATAAAAAAGTAACGTAAGCCCATGGTCTCATCTACGCCGAAAGGCTGCTCCGATAATTTTTTTGAGATTTCACTTGTTCAGGTGGAAAACATCGATTCCTTCAATATGTTTGTATACATTTCATAATTATAAATTTCGACCCGCATCAAATATTAATTTTTTTAAAAATATGTATTCAATTCCTTATTGAATATTCTTTGAACAAGATTAAACAATTTAAGTATTTAACATGACAGTCTGCAACATTAGCGTGAATGGTAAAAACTTGGAGCAAGTAGTTGAGTTTGTGTATTTAGGTAGTATGTTTACAAGAGATGGGAGAGTGGAGAGGGATATTGAAAGAAGGGTTGGGGCAGGCAACAAAGTGAATGGTGCACTTAAAGTTGTCATCGCAAACAAAACCTATCCAAAAAAGCTAGAATGGCAGTGCACAATGGTGTTCTTCTACCGACCCTTATGTATGGAAGCGAAGCATGGAACTGGCAAAGGAAGGATGAAAGTAGAATAAATGCAGTAGAAATGAGATCTCTTAGACGAATGTGTAGATATTCTGTGTATGATAGAGTGTCGAATGAAAATATAAGAAGTGAATGCGGTGCGAATAATGGTGTCATGAACAAAATAATGAAAGGATCATTAAGATGGTTTGGACATATGGAAAGAATGAATGAAGAAAGAATGGTAAAAAAATTATATGTTAATGATGTAAATGGTACCAGTAATAGAGGAAGACCGAGGAAAACGTGGCACGATCAAATAAATCAAATATTGAATGTCGGCCATGTGAGGAGTCAGAGAAATCGACGCGCGTGCATGACACGATGTATGAATGTTGAGGAATCGAGAGAAATATGTCAGGAAAGAAAGGTGTGGCAGTCCATTCTTTCTGCCTACCCCTTCGTGGAGACGGCGTAATGGTTAGTTAGTTAGTTAGTTAGTTAATCAATATTAAATAATTTATACGTTTTTCGAATTAAATCACTGTTAATGATACAATATTCTAATAGTAAAAAAAAGTAGTAGTTGTGGAAAATATTGTCTGAATATGGAATAAGTACAAAACTGATCACGGCCATTAAGTCGCTATACACGGAAAGCACTGCTAGTGTCAGAGTAAATGGAGATCTTACAGCCTGGTTTGATATCAATAAAGGTGTCAAACAAGGTTGCGTAATGTCCCCGTGGTTATTTAATCTGTATATGGACAATTGTATGAGAGAGCTGAAAGGGTTGGATGTAGGTGCCAAAATGAGCGGAGTGTCAGTAAGCTGTCTCTTGTATGCGGATGACGCTGTCCTACTTGCTGACAACGAGCATGAACTACAAGTCCTGGTGAATTGTATGTATGAGGTATGCATGCGAAATGATCTGATGATGAATGTTAATAAGTCCAAGGTAATGATTTTTTGAAAAGGAAGAAACCATGACAGTCTGCAACATTAGCGTGAATGGTGAAAATTTGGAGCAAGTAGTTGAGTTCGTGTATTTAGGTAGTATGTTTACAAGAGATGGGCGAGTGGAGAGGGATATTGAAAGAAGGGTTGGGGCAGGCAGCAAAGTGAATGGTGCACTTAAAGTTGTCATCGCAAACAAAAACCTATCCAAAAAAGCTAGAATGGCAGTGCACAATGGTGTTCTTCTACCGACCCTTATGTATGGAAGCGAAGCATGGAACTAGCAAAGGAAGGATGAAAGTAGAATAAATGCAGTAGAAATGAGATCTCTTAGACGAATGTGTGGATATTCTGTGTATGATAGAGTGTCGAATGAAAATATAAGAAGTGAATGCGGTGCGAATGATGGTGTCATGAACAAAATAATGAAAGGATCATTAAGATGGTTTGGACATATGGAAAGAATGAATGAAGAAAGAATGGTAAAAAAATTATATGTTAATGATGTAAATGGTACCAGAAATAGAGGAAGACCAAGGAAAACGTGGCACGATCAAATAAATCAAATATTGAATATCGGCCATGTGAGGAGTCAGAGAAATCGACGCGCGTGCATGACACGATGTATGAATGTTGAGGAAGCGAGAGAAATATGTCAGGAAAGAAAGGTGTGGCAGTCCAGTCTTTCTGCCTACCCCTTCGGAGAGACGGCGTGATGGTTAGTTAGTTAGTTAGTTAGTAAAAAAAAATTATTCAAAGGTTATACATTGGTTCGACCTTCGCGGTATAATGGCAACATCTATAACAGCCATACCGAAGGTCCCGACAACAATGTGAAAAAATCACGCTCTCTTGGTTCTGGAAGAATTCACGTGACAATAAAAATTGCACAAGACTAGCTTCAGATCACATGTAATAAGAATCAATAGCTTTAAAATTATAAACGGTAATTGGGTTAAAATAACCTGTTGTATACAAACATGCGGAGAGCAACGGGAAACTACCACATTGAAGGTCCAAGAGATGTTAAACTTGCTGAAAAGCAATTCCCTGTCTTGAAACTTAAAAAACAATCATAATAAAGGTGTAATAACAGGGTGTAACTAGAATATTTACTTTGATAACAATGGTGTTCTTATACCGACCCTTATGTATACTCGTATAAGCGAAGCATGGAACTCAAAAATACGGATGAAAGCAGAATAAATGCAGTAGAAATGAGATCTCTTAGGCGAATGTGTGAATACTCTGTATATTATGATAATGTCGAATGAAAATATAAGAAGTGATTGCGGTGCGAATAATGGTGTTATGAAAAAAATAATGAAAGAATTATTAAGATGGTTTGAACACACGGAAAGAATGAATGAAGAAAGAATGGTAAAAAGTGTATGTTTCTGCCCACCTCTTCGGGGAGACGGCGTGATGGTTAGTTAGTTAGTTATAACAGTTACATTCCAGCCCATACAAATTATTTCCCTTATTTCGAAATAGGGTGTAAGTCTTCTTTATTTATATAACATTATTTTATGAATGCCACTAAATAAACCAGTTCTAATCGTTCCGAGCTCGGCTGGCGGTCTTTATGACTATAAGGGATTAAAACCGATATAAGATTAGTCGAACGGATTGTACTGAATGGAAGTGGTACCGTGTTTTGCGGTGTCAACGCAAATTTTATGCATAGGAATTAGATTTATACGGGGATCCGCTTCGGGCGAAATGGCCTGTATAAATCGTAACGAATTGAAAAAGACAATATGAGCAATTAAATAAAGTTTCCGGTTTTCGATTAAATAAAATCGATGAAATGATTAATGTGTAAATTAATTGTATTATTCAAAGAAAATATGTTACTTTATACATAAACTTCGCCATTTTCAACAAGAGACAAAAATGCAGTAGAAATAAGATCACGAATTTTATGAATTAAAACACTGTTTTTTCCACTTTTGAGCTTATTTTTCTCGACATGAGAAAAATGATATTAACAGTTTACATCGTTCTTTCGATGATGAAGGTGTAAGCCTTCGAAACATGTCGAGAAAAATAAACTCAAAAGTAGAAAAAACAGTGTTTTAATTCATAAAAATTCGTCATTATGGAATTCCAGTGTTAACGCCTGAAGTTTATCTAAAATAATAATAATAATAATAAGATCTCTTAGACGAATGTGCTGTAAATCTTTATATTAGAGAGTGTCAAATGCAAATATTAAATGTGAATGTACTACGAATGAAAGTGTTGAAATTGTCATTAAGATGGTTTGAACACTTTGAAAGAATGAAAGATGAAATTACGGTGAAGAAAGATACGAGTATGTAAAATATTTAAACGGAACTAGAAAAAATCGAGGAAAAAGTGGCACAAACAAATATCAAATGTCGACCACGTGAGGAGAAATGGATGTGTGTGCATGACATGAGGTATGAATGTTGAGGAAGCGAGAGAAGTAGGTACTATATGTCAGTAAATAACAGTATGGCGGTTCATTATTTATCTGCCTACCTCTTCGGTGAGACGGCGTGATGTTTAGTTAGTTTAATTTTAGATAACAGTTTTAATATTGTCCTGGTGATGCTTTGGTAAAAGGGAAGCTAAAATTGCATTTTTTTCATTACTTTTTTTGCACTTTTCACAGGTAGAAATTTTATCTCTTGTTGGAGTGTGCTTCCCCAGTGTTGAACTAAAAAAATCTACCCTGAGGAAGGGTGTTTGCGTGAAATTTGTTTGTAAAAAGTGCAAAAAAGTGTTTTGTTGGAAAAATAATACTTAAAAGTTATATATTTCGTTACAATTTATATAATTACTAGAAATGTATTACGTTTTCAGAAAAGCATTGAAATCTATTAGTATCTGATAACATCCTCGAAATGTGGAATTAGTCTCAACTAAATATAATATATAAGATGGTTCGGAAGCAAAATAGTTGAGAAGATTAACATATTATAACAATGATAAGACAGGTAAATTCTAAGGAATTTAGAATCTACAAGGGCCCCACTTTACGTTATTGCGAACTGCCTTCGCGGCAGAGCATACTTTACAAAAGTTCAAAGTACCCACTTGAAAACTCGAGTAAAATATTACACTGCGGCAAGCGGCCGGGCGGTTTCGGCTGAACCCACTTCACAAGTGGAAGCGAGGCATAAAGCCGGCTACATACAAAATGATATTCTATTTTGCATTCAAGTTGTGCTGGGTATTGCTGCAAACTATTTCATTGGTGTGATACTAACTACGTATTGCACATTCAATGAGATGTTCTCTCGTTTTTTATTATCATGTACAAACAGACGTAAAAATACAATATATATATTAGGGTGTCCCTTATTTTTCAAAGTTTTAATTTTACAATGCATAGGCTATTGTTTTATTCATTTGGGCCTGAAACATCCGAATTTTTTTTTCCGTATTCGGAACAGTGTAACCCGTGCCGACTTGCGCGCAAAGATGTCCCATACAAATTGCGTCACTGGAGCGGCGCGCTGTCGTTGTTATTATCATTTAGTCTAGGCTTGTCGGGTAGTAGCACAGATTGTTTTATATTTCAAAGATGTCAATGGAACTAAGAAGCAATTAAAACAGTAATTTCTTGGTTGATGAAGTAAATCACCAAATAATAGGTGTAAACTACCATCTAATCGTCAAGTTCTCGCAGTTCTATTTTTCAACATACGTGAAGTTAATTTGACTGTTAATGAAAGCGCAAATCTTGTCATTCTGGAGTGCAATATATTCTGAAAAAAGGCTAGAATACCTACCAGAGCTGTTCTCAATTATGTTAAGAAGTTAGTAGATCTTTATCAGGTCTGACGAGAACTGCAAAAAATAGCAAGAAGATTCAGGACTTACATAGGCGCCGCGAAGAGAACTTTTAACTTGAATTAGATAATTTATTCGATATTGCACAAGCCAAAGCTATTGAATATGCTGTGATACGATCGCATCTTATACAAGATACTTGAATGGAGCTTGTGTGCAAAAACTAGAAAGAGATTTGTTACTCTTTGCTTGCCGCCATCATACGAGTATATATGAACTGATGCTCAAAAGTGCGTTTGAATCGCAAAATCGATTGTACGAGATGATTATAGCGATATCATTGAGCTTGCTATTGTTTTTCTAGGTGGAGGCATTGAAAATAAAATAAAAATCAGACCTGCGGGCCCAATGCATCAAGCACGATGGATGGCAAGAGCTATTTACTCCTTAAAAATACGTTTGCTGCAGTCCCAGTTTAAAATGTGCGCTAAGGACAAACAAGCTTTACAATATGTTTGTTTATTTATTGTCGCAGTTTATGTGAAGCCTTGGATTGAATGTAGTTTGGCGATAAAAGCTCCGAAAAAAGTTTTTTTTGTTTTTTAAAGATTACGATAAAGTTGACAATTTCCAAAGCGGTTTTATACAAGTTCAATCAACATTTGTGGTACCTACTTGTCTGAGGAAATAGCCGTCTTTTTAATTTTTGATGACAACGTTGATAAGCAGACCAAAGGAAACATTGTAAAAAACTTACAAAAATAAAGTTTTGGTGATACGGGAAAGATATATGTTCCATCGAAGGATCTGTCTGTCTCTCTATATGGTACGTAAGTAGTGTTTAATCTGGTATTATATTTGCACTTATTTGTTTTATTTATAGGTACTACAAGTATTTGTTATCTTGTTTTATGGAAATTTTTGAGTGATTTTGTTTCTGTCAAGAGTAAAGATTTTTTTTCACGACTGAAACTTGATAGTAGTTTCCTTCAAGAAATTGTATCATCACAGAAAGATAGCTCGGAGTTTGTGGAAGCTAAAAATAAGGTTACTAGCTTAAAATCAGTTTATAACACAGCTGAAAACAGCTATTAAAATAATAAAATACTTTCATGGTTTGACTACCGCAGATGAAGAACATAAGCAGTTCATATTATGTGGTGTGCCAGAACATAGAAAAATTTACCCAGACCGTAAAAAAGAGACTTTGAATGGGAAATATCCAAGTAAATAAATATAAATTTGGATCTATTTTGATAATTACAAGAAAAACATTATATAAATTCATGTTTCATCAATATTTATCTAACATAATGGTTTTAAGTGATCATCTACAACTACATTTAATAAACACCTAAAGCAGGTATTTTTTAAAACTTTGAGGGCAAGTCGGCACGGGTTAGAATTAACGTAGGAAGTTGAAATTCTGTATTTGGGTAACTAGTAGACTATGAAACATAATTAGAGGGTATGCGTTTCAATAATCCAAAAAAAAATTTTTTTGCCCATATGAGGGACACCCTAATATATATATATTGACAAAAGTGATGCAAACAATAAAAAAAAAGTTATATAACAAAAGCATATTTGAAGGCCAGACGTTACATAGGTGTAGGGGTACAAAAGTCAAAAATGAATTTTTGATGCCAATTGGTCTTTAACTTAAATGTCAATAACTGTGAATAAGTGCGTTATGATTGAATAATATAGTGTTGTTTAAACGTCAACCTAAAGATGCCACCCGTGGTACATGACATATGGAACAAAAAACAGTTTTTGCTTATTTTCTCTACTTTATGTTGAAACCACTTGGCACCTTTGCAATAACCAGCCTTCATTTGCTTAAAATCCACAAATGTTTGTGTCTTCGACCAGTTTCGGTAGCTAACAGTATGTTCCAGATACAATATGCAACAGTATGTTACAGATTAACATATATACAACTTCCAAAAAATTTGTCAGACATGGTGGTCATAAGAAAAGGTGGCAAGGGAAATGTTGTATTACATAAAGCGTGCGCTTAACCCAACCAATGACAGGTCATAAGTCCTGTAAATACCTCGATCACAAATTCGCATCAAATTTGCATCTTCGTCTCTATTGAGATACAATTAATCCTTGAATTGATAACCCGCATTGGGTAAAATCCAGTATTCGTCTACAAGTATTTGTATACATTCAAGATGTCGTAAAAACATTTTTTTATTTACTTTGGAGAAGATAGCGAAGAAGGGACTAGTACATGTCCAAATAATGGTCATCACCAGACTCCCATATATTTCCCTATGTAATTGGGATACGATCCTAGTGGTACAGCTGTCGCGAAAAACTTCAAAAAATAAATTGTGATACGTAATAACAATGTTTCAAATTAAAACAATTTTTAATGTGGAGGTATCACTGTGTTCGGACAAAACAGTGGATTATATTTTATTATAAATTGTCAAGATTTGGTCTCAAACGCTATATCCTACAAACATGATCTCACATCGGACGAAACATTTAATTTCAGCAGACGCGTGGCATCCGGTCGCGGTAAGTGTGCAGCCCGCTTTAACGCGTAATTTATACAGGGTTCCGGAGTTGCACGGTAGGGGTGCAATAAAACAAATTGGCGCCCCAAAGTTTGCCACATTAAATGAATTATTCCCGCTAATGAACTCATTGTTTCAAGAGAATCTCCCGGCTCCGCGATCGCTGATTACCAGAACGAGTATAATAAGACTGTATTATTTAACAAATTCCACTTTCTAATTATTAAAGAATGTTGATAAATTAGTTTCAAAAAAGCATTTTCTCCACTTTAATGGCTAGTTTGTAGGGAACAACAATTTTTGATATGATCTCGTAAATTACCTAACGGTTAAAAAAAATTAAGATTCGCTTAAATTCAGTAATAACCTATCTTCGTTAGGACAATTTTATACCAATGACGTAATTTTGTCACAACTGAAAATTTGGCTCTAAAACAAAAATTCTGCATTATAATTAAAATGTTTATTAATTAAAAAAAACAAACAATTTTAGCTCTCTAGCTCATTTATTAATTATAATGATAAGTGCAAAATGTTACCGAAAATAACATTTATATTTTTTGTGTACAACATGTCGATTAAGCCCAATTAATGTGTATAATTTGGTTTTAAGATATTATATTGATTATCATGACAAGTGATAGCTAGTTATTCTATCACCATTTTATTGTCAGGTGAATTCTACACCAGACCAATGACAGTGTGACAATTACACTGCCATCGCCGGGAATCGAATCCGGGACCTTTGGTATGCCAGTCAGAACAGTAAGAGTCAGTCAGAGTCGGTCTTATCATCTGCCACGGAGGTAGTCAGGTCGTAACACTTGCCACCCTGCCATTATATTCTATTATAAAAAATATGAAATTTTGCAAAGCAATAGTTTTTTAAATTATTATTTTTTTATTTAATGCTCTTTTTTAACGCCTGAAAATATTATTTAATAATTCATAAATCAACATAATTATATAATTCCACTGCGTTAACGCCATTAGTTTCTAAAAAAATAGCATTTCATAGCTTTATGTCAAATCTTACGTATAAGTTTATTTATTATAATACCATAAAGTTTTTTTTTTGTATTACTAAATAATATTCTTAAACTTATTTTATAAATAGTTCCAACACAGAAAAACATAAATCGAACTCGGTGAAGTCACGCATTTTATTAAAATGGTACATTCTTATACAACCCATCTCCATAAATATCTTTACAGCATCGGCAACGCTGATTAAAACGGGATCAACAATAAAAAATAAAAACTTTGTAAAAAAGAAAAGGTAGATAGACATCAACTCGAAATTATTGTAAAAATCATTATGGAAAATTGCAAGTCTCTGACACACCGCTTTTACTAATATGTTTCAAGAGTAATTCAAATTTTTATTTACTAATAGGTAACTTTCATGTAAAGTAGATGCTACCACGTAAAGCAACCCACCAAGAAGCTTACACTGTAAGGGTAGGGAAAACTTTAGCCAACTTGATGCACCAACTCCTGATTTATAAATGAAAGGCTAAGAACTTGGTTGTTATCTCCTGCAGGGTATTTGTACAAAGGAATAAGACACTTAGCTGGAACAGATATTTCGACTATGTACTAGGTCATTTGCTTAAAAAGCGATTTTATTCACATTATTCTATAATACAATAAACCTAAAATTATGAAAATCGAACCCGTCACCCTTTTACTAGAGTTATTTTTTTAAAACTCAATAATAAATAAGTCATAAAAATATGTATTGTGTATTAAAAGCACACATTTCAAGGTAAATTATAAAAAAAACAAATTTCTTAATCGCAAAATGTTATTTGTTTGTTAGTTTTTAAAGCTTTTGAGCTGAATATCAAACATTTATAAATGCTTATTCTAATTTTCCTTATATATTGTAATGATATTCTGAGGCAGTATTGTATAAATTATACTTCATTGAAATCGTTATAACATTAAATCTGTATAAAATCGGAAATTTATGAGAGTATTAATTATTAGAACATGTTAACAACGTAAACAAAACCAGAAATAGAAGAAGACCGAGGTAAACGTGTCACGATCAAATAAATCAAATATTAAAAAAATATATGGCACGTGAGAAGTCGGAGAAATCGACGTGCGTGCATGACAAGGTGTATAAATGTTGAGGAAACAAGATAAGTATATCAAGAAAGAACAGAGTGGCGGTCCTTTTTTTCTGCCTGCCCCTTCGGCGAGACGGCGTGATAATTAGTATTAATAATATCATTTTTCTTCAATGGATTAAAAACATAGATTTTTCCAGTTTATCTTTCTTTATATGTTTACAAAGGTTAAATATTCTTATCATCGGAAGACGATTAAATTGATTTAAGTATTATAACATGCACGAGGCCATTTTTTATGATGGAATTCCATAGTGTAAACGCCATGAGTTTATTAAAAAAATATTCCAAGGAGATATATATTAAAAATATATTCCAAGGAGAATGGATCCATCCAGAATTCCCTTCATTTTGTTGCACGCCCAGACCCAAGGTAGACGACATCCGGGCAGACCACCAAAGAGATGGATCGACAGCTGGAAGTCGACTTCGCAGGAGGCCAATTCCTCTCAAGAAACAGGCCACTAGACCTATACTAAGAATGAAGAAGAAGGAGAAGAGATTCAAAGTTTATCTTTTGTAGGTGGACGACCTTTGTGGCAGAGTGGTTAGAGCTAGTGGTAAGAGCTGCCATACTGAAGGTCCTGGGTTCGATTCCCGGCGAAAGATGTGCGATTGTCACACTGTCTTTGGTCTGGTGTAGAATTTACGTGACAATTAAATGGCGATAGATTAGCTACCTATCACACAATAAATATGATAGCTCAAATAAATCGTTTACGGTAACTGGTTGTGAACAATAATAAAAAGTAATAATAGAACAAAAATGAGTAAATATTTATTCCTTCGTACAATGAAACAACATGAGTTTGTCTTCCAAGATTCAAATAATATCAATTTCTTTAACATCGAGGGAAAGAAAAACAATTTGCGATATCTAAGGCAATACGCATAATGAAAAATAAATAACGATCGTACGAAGGGACGGGTATAAAAATATAGCTTGAAGTAAAAAAAACTCTCTAGGAGGATTTGTAAAACGAAAATTTGTAAAGTGGGAACTACTTATAAATAGAACTTTGAAGGTTAAATTATTATTCACCTTTCAGTAGAGTACCCTTAAGCCAAAAATCGATATTCCTACAAAAGAAACTGGTTACAAGTTTCCAGAATTTCAATAACATTATAAAGACTCTATGGATACCTTTGAAATATCCAAGAGTATACCAATAATATTTTATGACTGTATTTAGTAAAACGAAATTAGGTACTTGTCACTATTTTTATTCAAATAAGAATGTTCCATAAAACTTTGTAGTGGGTAAAAGTAAAATTTATAAAAACATCGGTTAAATATAATACACTTTACATATATTAAATATCTTGTTATATGAAAGAGCATGTTCTGATATAGCCGCAAATAAAGTACCAACAGGAAATCGACCTGCAGGAAGACAACCTAAAAGATTGCGAGACAGTTGGACATCTGCATACCAGGAACAGGCTCTGAGAAATAACCCAAATAACCCAGCCCTTAATAAAGCAGAAGAAGAAGAAGAAATATCTTGTTAGGGCAAAATGTTTATATTTCAAATCCTTAATGTGGAATATTGTCATTTCTGGCATTAATTTCTTGTTTACTTTTTAAATATTTAAACCATTTAATTACTTATGTCAATTCTGATATTTATTTCTTAAAGTAGATTAGGCGATGTAAAATATATTTTCTGAATATTTTCAAAATAAAATATCCAAGTTTATATTGAAAAATAAAAACGAAATTTTAAAAACATCAAATCAAAGGATTGTAGTGTAGTTAAGTAGTGTAAGACCATAAGGACAAACACCAATCCCCTGGTCTCTGGTAACCCAGAGAGTTGACTGGTCTCTCATTAGCTGCAGCCTGGAAACTGACAGGTGATATGAGCGCATGGCGTATCATGGTCAATTTTTTACAGGATGGACACAACTCTTAATCATAAAAAAATTCGACTGAGAAGAAGAGTATAAGTTGTATAAATTATCAAGTTTTTAATATACTTACTATATTTTTTAAAAATGATTTACTTACATATTATACTCGTATATGTATTTGTTTTGTTGAATACAAATTGAAGAAAATAGAAAAATTAAATTCGTCTTTTTATCGTTTAATGTTTTTTTTAATCGATTCCGCAGCAATGTTACCAAGGTGAAGTGTCTTCGTCTAAGTTAATTAACGTAAGTTGTCAACGGTTGGGGTTGAAAACTAAATTTGCAAAGAAGTAAATTATGAGGGTAGCATAATGTAAACCACCCTTATATAAATATACTTGGGCGAATAGAAAAAGTGTAAGTGGCCAGTGCAGCGAAACAAGGATAACGAAAATGAGAACAATGGGGATTTTGGACAAAAGAAAAACAAAAATGGCACCCTGAGGCGGGATAATTTCTACGCACTCCAAAAAGCACAAACTTAAAGGAAAACAAAGAATTTTCTCATAAAAGCGAGCGAGATTAGTGGCCCCTTTATTAAACTTGCTACATGCTACTTACAAGTTAATTTATGGCTTATAAATAAATAGCAACATTTTAATTATACGGAGCAGTTGCCTAGTAGCCAAGGGAGGCTTACCTAATTTGAAATTCTTCAAGGAGACCTCGTTAGATCAAAAATTTTCTACTGATGACTGAACACTCCTACAAAGTTGGATTTTTCTAGCTTCTTCTCTATACCTACTTATTTATGCTATTTTTTTTTAGATAAACTTAAGCCGTTTACACAGTGAAATTTAATAATGAGAAATATTAATTTATTACAACAAGATTATTCATCGTTTCTTGACATGTTTCGAAGGCAATATACCTTGATCATCGGGAGATCGATGAACAGCTTATATCGTTCTCCCGATAATGAAAGTGCAAAGCCTTCGAAATATGACGATAAATATTAACTCAAAAGTGAAAATAAACAGTGTTTTGATCAATACAAATAAAGTTATTTAATTAATTTTTTCTAATAAAAAATCGTAAACATAATAGATTAATGCAAAATTGTTCACAAATGATTAAATAATTATATAACTAACTACCTGACTAACAATCACACCGTTTCTCAGAAGGGGGGGGGGGGTAGCAAGAAATAATGGACCGCACATTCTTGAGACTCCTAAAGTGGCCTATATTTAATATTTGATTGATTTATCATGCCACGTTTTCCACGCTTTTCTCTATTTCTAGTTCCATTTACGTCATTTACAAACTCTCTTCACCATCCTTTATTCATTCATTATTTTCCATGTATCCAAACCATCTTAGCGACTCCTTCATTATTTTTCTACTTTCATTCGCACTGCATTCACTTGTTATATTTGTATTTGATACTCCATAATATACAGATTTACCTAACATTCGTCAGAGAAATCTCATTTATAAGAGTAGATGTCAAAAGATAATTATTTGATTAGTTTGATCATGCCATGCTTTCCATTATCTTCCACGGCCTCTCTTTCCACTTACACTGATTGTATATGACATTTAAACAATTTTTATTTTGTTCATTTGTTCCATATGTCCAAACCATCTCAATGATCCTTTATTAATTTTACTCGTGATGCAGTAATCTGCCTTACATTTCTTCCTTATTTCGTCGTTCGGTATTCTATCATCGTTTTCGCGCACATTATTTCATGTAGTCTCATTTCTGTGTCATTTATCCTATTTTCATCCTTATTTTGTGAGCTCCAAGTTGAGCATACATTAAGGTTGGCACTAGAACTCATTTATGTATAATATGAAGTCTCATTTTATATGGCGATTGTAAATAAAAATTAGACATTTTAAAACTTTAAATAATGGTAACAAAGAATACATTATAACAAAGGCAGTAAAATGAAGAAGTAACAACTGTTTGGAAAAATTGAAAGCTTAACGTTAAAATCGCGCTACAATGTTAAGAGTACGCAAACTTTAATCAATTACTCTACAAACTTTGCTCTAAGGCAGCGACAGGCCAGTCCCTGAAACTTTTGGCACCCGGCGCTAAATTGTATTTGCACTTGTATATTTGAAAAAGTAAATCGTTTCGATGAATATTATCAAAAACGTTATATGGTAATATTTGTAGCTAATTATGTACCATTAAATATTTAAAAATATTACGACTACTTATTTTATTTATAAAACCGTTTTATATATGAAATTGTACATGATACAGAAAAAATCACTTCAAGAATTAATTAATAATTGATACGAATGAAAACGTCAGTTTTCTAGAAGTTTTATTATATTTTATGGGAATGGGCATTTGATAATGCCTTAGAAGGGCGAAACATGTCATTCCCATAAAATATAATAAAACTTCTATAAAACTGACGTTTCAATTATTTAATATGAAGTTTTACATCATTATGCAAGAAACAATAAACTTCAAGACTTCTTTAGTTGAAATATTATTTAATATTAATTAATATATGAAAAACATACGTTTCACAAAGATGCAATTGTTTTTTTATTTTATTTTAAATCATTATAATATTAATATTTATGCTCATACTCGTATAACAAGTTATTATCAAAAATATATATTAATATCACATCGATAACAAATTCTTAATTAAAATGCTTTATTAAAGCAGAAACGTGGAAATAAATATAAAATAATATAATATTTGTTAGCAAAAATCTAAGTTTCAAGTAACCATGGCAACCAGGGCCTGGGTTACAAGTACTCAAATCAAGTTCAGCCTTCAACTTTGTTGAACAATTAAGAAAGGATTTAATAAAAAGGCCGACAAATAAAAGGCTTTTCTTGTCTGTCCCATTTCTTATGCGAAGGAAACAAAGCTGGGGTCTTCAAAGATTTCTAGCATTTTCCAGAATGGCTTAAGAGGATAGGACACAATCAATAAATAGTTTGGACAGAAGAAGAAGCATTTTCCTGGAGGGAGAATCGATCAATGTTCATGAATATTGAACATGGAATAACAAAATATTCAAATTAAATAAACTTATCTATATAAGAAGCACTGTTCGTGGCTATATACAGGACCGATAGATTCGACAAATACTAAACCGATTACGATGAAATTTTCACTGCTTAAAAATATTAATTCGGCGAATGTAAAAAGATAAATTTGAATAGGAACCAAGTTATCTACTAATAAAAAGCAAATAAATCGGGTGGTGATCTAGGAGATAGAACGCTTGACTCCTGATCCAGGGGACTAGGGTTCGAGCCTGGACACGACCGGATTCATTCTTCATAATAATGAGTTATTTTCTGCTCACATTGAAGATTGTTAAATAAATTCTAATATCATTGATTTAAATCTTTGGTGTTAGTATTTCTTTAAAAAAAAAATTATAAGTGTGCCATTGTGTGTGTGTGTGTGTGTGTGTGTATGTGTGTGTGTGTGTGTGTGTATGTGTGTGTGTGTGTGTGTGTGTGTGTGTGTGTGTGTGTGTTTGTGTGTGTGTTGTGTGTGGGGTTCTCAGCAGAGTCGAAGAGAGTAGGCACATATTAAATACCATAGTGGAGAGGCGCGCAAAATGGATTGGTCATGTGTTGCGACACGAATGTTTCCTGCATGATGTGTTGCGAGGGATCGATTGGCAGAGGACGACCTCGTCAAGAGTACCTAGACCAGATTTCCCGAGATATGGACTGCACCTCTTATGCGGAGTTTAAGAGAGTTGCCGAGGACCGAGCGGAGTGGAAGAGGATATGCGTCGCCTTGCTGTAGACCAATCATAAGATTGAGACTGGAGAAAAGAGAAGAAGTGTGCCAAGCAAATAGTTATTTTATCACTAGGGGCGTAACAGTATATAGACATGAGCAATATGACATTTTTGCACGTGTATTCAAAATTGACATCTTTATTGGATTTCACTGTTACACATCATTGATTTGGAGAAACACGTTATTGAATACATTCCGTTGAATGGCATAAATGAATTTATATCAAACGTCAATGGTTTTTGTTTAATTCATATATTCTGTTTGCATAGGTATACCCGAATATAGCAATAGCAAAGCGTTCTTAAGTCCGCTTGTCATATATTTATGCATAAGAAAACAATACTTTCTCGATAGTAAATATATTTTATTTACAATAGACACATTGAAAAGTTAAATAGTATTGATAAAAATTTAAAAAAATATCAGAATAAAATGATTTTTTGGTCTTTTGTTCTCACATAATACCAGACTTCACACAAAAACCTTTTTAAATAATATTTGAAATTGAAAATTTCTTTTAGTCGGGGATTGTACATGTTGATTTTTTCGAACCATTTCGAATTGAGCTCTATAAAATAAGAATGTCCACAAAGAGACAAAAAGGATGCTGGAACATTGGAAATAAGACCACTCGAACGAGTACTAGACTGAAAGTTTTTCACTCATAGGTATTGAAAAAATCCCAAAGAGCATTCGAGAGTGCAGAATTCAAATTGAATTAAACTTTCCAGTCGTTGGAGATATTTGATCAGGCAGAACTCAGGTGGTTATATTATAATATATATTATAGATAAGTCTAACAAGAAATCGACTAGTCTTTTAAGACTTCTTTTAAGAAAATCCCGGTTATTTGAAAAAGTAATCAAATATTTATATTGTAAAAACACGAAATAAGAAAACATATTTTATGAATAAGAGGAACAAAAATGCCTGTTTTCTATAAGAGGAATAAGGAGATAACAATTTGATAAGGCTCATTTTAGGTACAATTTGCATATTTGTTTTAATATATTGTTTTTTTAACCGATAATGAATATCAAATTTGGCGTTCAAATTTAGATTCTTAATGTGCTTACATCACCAAATCGGCGTTTTAAAATTTAATTTAAAGTATTTTTATTACGCTAAGCTTGGTAATTCGCATGGGAATCTACTTATTTCTACTGTTTTATTGGTCAAATTTATTTGTTATTATAAATAAGCTCAGATTATTGCAACTTTTCACAAACAACAGTTTTTTCAGTTATTACGAAATTACAACTTTTCACAAACAACAGTTTTTTCAGTTATTACGAAATTAAAGTGTCAAAGTCGTGAATGATTTTTATATTCAAATATCATTCGGTATCGAAGTGCTTGCGAGAATATCTAAACCGGGAATCTGTGTTTACGTCGATAAAGTATAAAGGAGTGACGAATTCCTAGTAACGCGACATGGCATTAGTGTTAAAAGCCCGGCATTTTCAATTTCCCTCGCTATTAAAGGGAAAATGCCCCCCGGCGATGGGAGCAACCAGCAGCTTTATCGCAATCAAATCGCGGACGCATTTTCAATTTTATGGGATTTAAACGGTCCATTGGAAACTGTAAAAGCGTCGCGTATCTCACGAGCACCGAGATAATAGTGACAAAATAAAATTAGCGCAGTTTCCATTAGGCCGACAGCGCAAAAATAACAAATATATCCCTACACGTTGCTGACGTTTTGGTAAACCGATTATCAGAGAGCCAATAAAAAAAATCCACATACTTCAATGCAACTAACAAGAAATATGGAGTTCTAAATAATTGTTTAAGAAACAATAAAATAACGCCATAAGTTTGGACGTTTTTTGTGGCGTCATAAAAAATATATAAAACGCATGGAAAACGCACTTTTCATCAATATTAAATATCGTTTATCTATATCTGAATAAGAGTTAAAGAAGGCTGGAGACAAGTGAGCGCGGTGGAAGATGAGACTGAAGACTTTGCTTCAAACCATTTAATTTTTCAAGAAACAATAAAACAAATTTTTATTAACCCTTAACGTACCGTGTTCAAAACAAAACGCTTGCTCCCATGTGGTAAGTTCAGTTTACCGCTAACTTTATCTAAATATCAAGCATATGACTAGATGAATCAAAATTTAATTTATGTCATCTTGTAGGGAATTTCATTAGGAATAGATCGATATCTATAACATACATGGATTATTTGAAAAACATATCATTATTAATTTTTTCTGGAACCATGCGATTTCTGATATGTAATGCGTCATAACATACGGGCGACTAAAAATCGACTAAAAGTCGGGTCGAAACTTGTCTGCACGCCGGGCCGGCGGGGCGAAGATAAAGGCACCTAGGCAAAATGTATAGTACGTTCAAGACAACGAGTACGTATTAATATTTGTCCCTTTTGGTAAGTGTTAATATTTTCACAGTTCTGATATTATTAAGTTACGTGGTGCGTTTTCATCCAGTCGGTATTATTACGTACCTATTGAAAAGGTCAAAGATATAATTTATAATACGTTCAAAACAGCGAGTAAGTATTTGTCACTTTTGATAAAGTTGTAAATATTAGCAAAACAAATTCTACCTTAACACGAATGAAGGTGAGGGCAGTCTTAAAAAATATTTTTTTTTGGGATGAAGGAAGTAATTTTTTGCTTTTTTTTTATTACGAAATATTGAGAACACTTCAATGGAGGATTACAATTTTTTTTATAATATTAGGGTCCATAGGTTTTAAGAAAATCAACTTTAAATTGGCAGTGGAAACTCAATGGACCACATGGCAACGCGACGGTTAAATAACTAACTAATCATCTCGCCGTATTCCTGAGGCGGCCCGCAAAAATAATGGATCGCCATACTGTTCTTTTCATACATCGTGCCTTGCACTCACGTTTTTTTTTCGACTCCTTGCGCGGTCCACTTCTTAACCGTTCTTTTTTCATTCATTCTCTCCGTGTGTCTAAACCATCTTAATTATCATTTCATTAATTATACTTTCATTCGCGATACATTCATTGCATTAGACACTATCATTTTTTATACAGATTTACCACACATTCGTCTTCGAGATCTTATTTCTACTGCATATGATTATGTAATTTTTTTCATGAATTTAAACACTTATTTCCACTTTTAAGTTTATTTCTTTCGACATGAGAACGATATAAATAGTTTATCAAAATCTGTTTATATCGTTCTCCAGATGATGAAGGTATAAGTCTTCGAAACATGTCTAGAAAAATAAACTAAAAACAGTGTTTTAATTCATAAAAATTCGTCATAATGGAATTCTACAGTGTGAACGCCTAAAGTATATCTAAAATTATATTTATTTTATTCGTTTTTACTTGTTTGAACTCATTAATGCAATGTAAGAAAATAGCGAGAGCTGTAAATGTATGAACTCAAGAATTGCTTTATTTAAGTTTCGAAAGATATGTGATCATTATGGAATTATGAATGGAATTATGAATTATGAATGATGGTGTCATGAACAAAATAATGAAAGGATCATTAAGATGGTTTGGACATATGGAAAGAATGAATGAAGAAAGAATGGTAAAAAAAGTATATGTTAATGATGTAAATGGAACCAGAAATAGAGGAAGACCGAGGAAAACGTGGCACGATCAAATAAATCAAATATTGAATGTCGGCCACGTGAGGAGTCAGAGAAATCGACGCGCATGCATGACACGATGTATGAATGATGAGGAATCGAGAGAAATATATCAGGAAAGAAAGAACTCATTAATGCAATGTAAAAAAGTAGCGAGAGCTGTAAATGTATAAAGTCAAGAACTGCTTTATTTAAGTTTCGAAAGATATGTGATTTTTGAATTTTTAAATTAACATTTTACGTCTTGCTATTTATGGAGCACACAGATTTAATTTGTAAAGACGGAAGATAATTTACTTTAGCCACAATACAGCCTAGGAGCGGTGAGATGACAGGCAGGACGAAATATGATATAATCCTTCTACACTATCGCATCTCAAGGTTTTGACAGCAGAATAAAGAGGGACCTAGTTTCCCGTCGGCTACAAATAATGTATATTTAGGGCAATGAATTATGCGGTAATGACCGTGAAGCGTTTGGCACGTTTTCTTTCTCCTAGTCTGGGCGTTACTAACAAACTGTGAATGTGACAGAACTGTTTGCTCAAGGGTTGGGACTTGAGACCAGGCCCGGTTGTTACAGACTACCATAAAGTAAATAACAGTTAAGTTGTATAAATAAAAATAAATAAAACACAATTGTTTACTCGTGTTTTGAGTATTTTAATAAGTAAAATGCTTATTGACGTGAGATTAAAAATATAAATGTACATAAAAACCAATAAACAAGATCAAAAATTATAGTACAAGTAAAAACATATTTTGTAAAAACAATGTTATTTTTAATGTGACATATCGAAATTAAACTTATATTGTATTGCATAATACATTACTTTGGTATAATAGTTAAATCTTATTTTAAATACTCTTAGAAACGTGAGTTTTTATTTTTTAGATTTTTTAGAAGATTAACACATTTATGAAAAATGCAAATAACCAAATAATTATCGGAAAAAATTGTCAAGAAAAAATCGTGGCTAGAAAACCTTCCAGAACCGTTCACCATAGCATCCTTGTTCAGAGCTCCACCATAAAATAGGCATATCGTGGTCCTACCTCTGACAGGAGAGGAATAAGTTAATTGTGATTGTTTCATATATCTTGGACTTGGACTTGGATCTTCTGGCTTACAGAGGTTCAGCTCTAATGGCTATCCCTCTTACGTCTGTAGGAAACAGTGTTGGAATGCGATTTGGTAGTTGTTTTATGATGGGGCTTAATGTATGGCCCAGAGTGTCCCTCTGAAAGAGAGCGAAGGGGGATTTAGGGTTTATGATAAAGTCTTACATTATTGTCAAGGAATGGAAGACCAGTTAGGGTTGGGATTGTATTTATAAAAAAAGTATGTTCCCGAGGGGAAGATAAGAGGAGCAGTACCTGGATGGAATTGGGGTAGGAGATAGCGTCCTGCGGGAGACCATTTTGTTTGGCGGAGTGCGTAGTGGGCTATCGGGGAGGATTTTTTTTTGTCCGCATTGATTGCGGGAGGGGTAAAGGACTGAATGATAGTGGATAAATTGGTGATAAAGGGTCATTATTTATAAGGAAGATGGTAATTATTTTTTGTCGTGGTTAGTCGGTCAAAGATATGAAGTTGGAGTAGTGCAAGGAATAATAGAGCTGGAGTCGCAGTATTCTGATGTACCAAAGGAGTGTGGTAACGGTGGGCTGTCATCGGGCAAAGACGCTAACATTACTCATTAACCGTCGCGTTGCCATGTGGTAAATTGAGTTTCCACTGCCAATTTAAAGTTGATTTTCTTAAAACCTATGGACCCTAATATTATAAAAAAAATTGTATTCCTCCATTGAAGTGTTTTCAATATTTCGTAATAAAAAAAAAGCAAAAAATTACTTCCTTCATCCCAAAAAAAAATATTTTCTAAGACTGCCCTCACCTTCATTCGTGTTAAGGTAGAATTTGTTTTGCTAATATTTACAACTTTATCAAAAGTGACAAACACTTACTCGCTGTTTTGAACATATTATAAATTATATCTTTGACCTTTTCAATATGTACGTAATAATACCACTGTGGACGGAAACGCAGGACGCAACTTAATAATATCAGAACTGTGAAAATATTAACACTTTACCAAAAGGGACAATTATTAATACGTACTCGTTGTCTTGAACGTACTATACATTTTGCCTAGGTGCCTTTATCATACGTAAAATCTCGTAAAGTCTCGCCACGCCGGCCGCCGCGCGGCGCTTGTTTTTACTTGCGTGTCCAGTTGCTCGTATGCTGTGACGCATTCCATATCAGAAATCGCATGGTTCCAGAAAAAAATTAATAATGATATGTTTTTCAAATAATCCATGTATGTTATAGATATCGATCTATTCCTAATGAAATTCCCTACAAGATGACATAAATTAAATTTTGATTCATTTAGTCATATGCTTGATATTTAGATAAAGTTAGCGGTAAACTGAATTTACCACATGGGAGCGAGCGTTTTGTTTTGAACACGGTACGTTAAGGGTTAAATGATATGGACCTGTCTTTCCTCAATGCCAACCTTCCTCTTTAGAGAGCAAGGGAGAAACTCGCCGAAAATTTGAACATCGATGTTCATATACTGTTTCGAAAGAAAACTATAAGAAATCGTGAAAAAATCGAAATATACGCAGATAACAGGGCGTGTTTAACTTTAAATACGGTCCTGATAGAAAGTAAGAGTAAAATAAATAAAAAAACACAGTCAGAAACAAAGGAACTTAGATGGCGGGCTTTGCAAAGCATCACTTGAGTCAATTTTAAGTTCAGGGTGGCTGACGAGTGGCGTATGCTTATTATGGTGGGATAATTAAAAACGTAGACTCGGGTAGAAATGTTCTTAATGAAAAACTTACCCTTCTCTTGCTGTTGGTTCCCGGAAAGAAATAGTCCAACAAAACGTCTTACCTGTAAAAAAAAAGATAAAGTATTTACATCTTTTCAGATTATATTTGTGTACTCATTATATTTATTTAATTATTTGAACAGGCAAATACTAAAACATTAATAAAAAAAAAGTAGAATAAATGGAGTAGAAATAACGGAGATGGAGTACTCTTCGACGAATGTGTCAAAAATCTGTGTATGATAAGAGTGTCGAAAGAAAATATAAGAATTGAATGCAATGCAAATGAATGTGTTATGAAAAAATTAATGAAAGGATCATGAAGATGATTGGACATATGGAAAGAATGAATTCAGATAGAATGAAAAAAAAAGTATGTATTAACGATGTAAAAGGACCTAGAAATAGAGGTAGACCGAGGAAAACGTGGCGCAATCAAATATTGCCCACGAAAGGAGTCGAGGAATCGACGTGGGTGCATGACACGATGTATGAATGTTAAAGAAGCGAGTGAGGTATGTAAGAAAATAAAAATGTGGCAGTCTATTCTTTCTGCCTTTCCCTTCGGAGAGACGGCGTAATGGTTAGTAAGTAAATTAGTTTTACCTAGGCAAGAAATTGTTGAACCTAGGCAAAAACATACGATTGGATAAAACTCGAAAGATCTGAAGAATAAATAAGGATAGACAGGACAGGAGGAGGTCAAACCCCATACCGGGATGTCGGGATTCCGAGAAGAAGGAGAAGAGAACAATCTTTACATTACTTATATCTTAGGGAGTATGGATATAACCCGTGGCTCTTTTGGACTGATTTTTTGCTAGGGATGCTAGGCTACCACTCACTCGAGAGAAGACGAGACATTCATTTGGTTGTTCACTTCTTTCGATCGATAGGCGATTGTATACACAACTCAGAAATCCTGAGTGATGTATGTTTGTTCGTCCCTGATTTTTCGACAAAGGATCCATATACTGTTTTATCTCCCACGATGAAATCCCAAATTATCTCCCAGAACCAACCTGCCAATGGTTATGCCGGTAGGTAGAGCAATATCTTTGCTAAATCGTATCACCTCGGAGTTGGACTGTTTTTATTAAATAATTTTTTTTTTAATTTTTATAATTGTATTACGTAATAAATATTAATGTATTACATATCTCCTACTTGTATTGGAATATAATTTTGTAATGTTTTTGATATATTTAAATAAATAAATGAAATGAAATACGAAAAACCTTTTGTTATTCATTATTGACAAAGTCATTAAATAAATATAATAAAGTAAATTTTACGTAAACAAACGGAAGGAAAATTAAACATGGCTGTATCAAAGGCAAAGAGATCGGTAATCTTAATGAAAATCGGAGAACAAGTTTATAATTAAATAGAACTTAAGATAATACATCTGCTAGGAAGTTTACTGCCCCTTCAAACAAGAATGCTGGCTGCCGCGGAAAATTAGGGCTCAAAGGGAAGTATTATTATTGTAGTTTATACTTCTTATTCTACACTTTCAAGAAACCTGCGTGAGACATCAGCAAAAAGGGTCCATTTTTATTCCACGGCGGTGCGACAACGGAGATTAAGCTAAAACGGTGGCCTTATTTTAAATTTGAAAGATGTGATTACACATTTTTATCAACTCGTAAAAGTAGGCAGAATTTTTTGCACAAGTCATTCGCGTTCATTTTATCTTTGATATATATTTTTTTATAATCTTCTTGAATTAGAAAAATAGACATTTTAACTACTAGAGTAAGATCAACACATGTATTAAAAAAATGTGAAAAAAATCAAGCACACTCTAATGAAAAACTAATATTAATTAGTTTTTTCCTTGTCGAAAACAAATTACATTAAAATTTAAATACTTAACTTACTCACCATCACGTCGTCTTTCCTAAGGGGTAAGCACAAATAATTTACTGCCAAATTATTCTATCCAGACTTACAAAGTTCATTTCTTCAACATTCATACATCGTGTAATACACACACGTCGATTTCTGAGATTCCTCGCGTGGTCAAAATTTACTGTATGGTTCATTTGATCGTGCCACATTATTCAAATCAAATCAATCAAATCAGTTTATTTTCTCAAAGGATATTACAAACAACAATTATAGTTTAAGACATCTATGAAGAAAAGGTAGAATATAATAAATATATAATACCAGGAACGCAAAGGAGATGGTTCGACATTAGGAATACTCTCCAAAACCAAGAGTATTTGTCTTCCGAACGTACTTTCACGAATACGAAAGACATCGATCTCCGAAGCGATCATGTTCAGCAGTTTGATTGTTCTCCCCACCGGCATCACCAGAGGCAGGTTGGTTCTGTGTACTGGAAGATAAAACAGTTACGCTGTCGAAGATCCGTAACATAAAGATCCCCTTAAAGATTCCCTTGATAAGTCTAAAGTAATGGGTATCTTTTTTCTCTATTTATAGTTCCATTTACGTTGTTTACCATTTTTCCATTTTTCTTTACCATTCATTCTTCATTTATTCTTGTAATGTATCTTTCATTATTTTGTTCATAACATTTTCATTCGCACTGCATTCACTTTTTATGTTTACAATTGTCCATCCATCAGATATACACTTTTGTCACACATTTGTCTGAGCAATCTTGTTTCCACTGAATTTATTCTACTTTCATCCTTCTTTAACTAGTTCCATGTTTCACTTTCATGGATAAAAAGTCGGTACAATAATACCATTGTGCACTACAATCATAGCTTTTTGGATAGGCTCGTGTTTGCAATGATAGCTTTAATTGCACCATTTGGAAAGTTGCCTGCCACAACTTATTCATTATCCCTCTCCATTCTCCCATCCGTTGTAAATATACTTCCTAAATATAAAAATTCATCCACTTGTTCCAGATTTTCACCATTCATTCTCATTTAGTCATTTAAAAAAATATAAAAAATAATAAGCGATGTTACAAATTAAACAGTTAATAATGCTGAAGTGTCATAGCGATTCGGTCAAATTAATTGATTATATTATCTGATATAAAATGATATTTGGTCAACTCCACTTCACAGTTTTGGCAGAGAAAGCGTTGGTAGGATGAGTTCAAATGATGGAAAATTCAACTTAAGCCCCCTCAAAGATAACCCTCCTTTATATTCCGCTTAATACGTCAAGTTTTATCGAGTAGGGAAATATAGGAAAACGTTATAACTCAGAAGTTATTAGAGTTTTTGGTGTAAAAGTGAAGCGGCAACGAGGGAAACGGAACTCTCACTAGAGGAAATTGAAAACGTTCCAGATTATTAATAAAACTTCAGCTGTGACCGGAAAATAATTTTTCCTGAATTTTCATTTTCCATATAATACATTGTATGTTAAAAAATGTTTACTGAAATATATTTAAATGTTCAAATTCGCGGTAAAAACTGTGTAAAATTCTAATTTATGTAATAAACGACATATTTGAATAATGAGATAAATATTTTTTTATGTATTTATTTTATTTTAGACTTATACAGGCCGGCCGGCCCGCTCTTCCGATATGTTCCCTTGTGTTTTTTTCCATGTTTTTTTTTTGAAATCCCGTGTTTATGTGAACCGTCAAGGGCCCCTAAAAGATTTGAAGACAAACATCCAGAAAGAAATTGCCAAGATAACGCCTGATATGCTGGCAAGAGTCATGCCAGAAATCGGTTTACTCAGTGTATGGAGAATGGAAGACGTCACCTACCTGATTTAATATTAAAAAACTAATTAAAACAAAACTTTTGGAATGTGCCAACATTACATTTATAAAAAAAAATCAGATTCATACAATGGGTTTTATTAAATTTTGAAACAAGGAAGTTATGCTGCGGACCCTTGAATATCCGATCGAAAAGTAGACCTCAACGGCAAACGCACGTTCTTCACTGTTCCAACGCATGATGGAGACTAAACTGTATTGGAAAAAAACTTTATAGTTCTGCCTCTCGAACGAGACACTAGCGCTCCGCTACAACATCAACCAACTGAATAGCGCGCGTTTTAAAAAAGGTCGTTATGCTGCCGCACCCTGTATAAAAACTAACAACAATGCAATTTACAAAAAAATAAAATGAAACAACTCGAACCTTCTAACACTATTGGATTATATGAAATTGTTAAACATCAAGCATCCACGATTTTCATTACGTACATATAGTAAGCTTAGGAACATTTGATATAGGTACCAGAAGATGGCAGTGAGCTGCCAAAAGCGGACAAAGAACACATACATTTGTAGATTTTAACTAAATATACATGTAGATTTTAACTAAATACACATAAAATGAACCAATTATTTATCTGTAGATCTATTAACGAGATTTTTATTAACCCTCTTTAGGAAATTAAAAAATTACTCACATTCAAGGACGAAACCAATCAGTGTTTGGACGATGATTTAGTGAACAGAAGTTATCAATCCGAAATCTATTATTGAGTATTTCGGAAAGTTGTGTCCGTTTTTGTATGAAAATTCTATTTATTTGAAATGTATTATTAAATAAAATAAAAACCCATTTATCAAAATATTGTGCATTGTACGCCACTACTATTCCCATCTTTCTGCCATTAAATGAACCCATCGTCGAAAAAACGCCACATCTTTTGAGGTAATCCAGGCATCGACCCAATTCTTGAAGTCTGCATATGAATGGAAGTGGTGCTGGATGGATCTGAACAAGTGGTAGTCGATGAGACCACGTCTGATGAATAAGGCGGATGCGGTTTAATCTCCCAACCCACATTCTGTATGTAGTTTTTGACCGCGATTGCGTTGTTAGGTCGAGCGTTGTCGTGTTAAAGAATCAGCTTGCTATGCCTTTTGCCCAATTACGGGCGTTATTCAGCCAGAGCCTGCTATAATCGCTTTAGTTGGCGTCGGTAGACTTCCTCCGAGACCGTTTTATCCGGTTTAAGGAGTTCATTTTTGGTTATACTTTTTCGGTCTTACAGGGCAATCTTTACCGTCAACGCTAAAATCACCAGCTTTGAAGCATCCATACTATTCTATGCATGATTTATCTAAAAGGACATAATCGACATAAATTTCCACAAATATTTATGCACCTCAGCAGCACTCTTCTTCCAATTAAATCGGAACAGCAGAACTTACCGCAAATGCTTCTTATTTACCACGAAAGTAGACATTTTAAGGAGCGATTAAACGAATGTTGTTGTGAGAATGACAAACATTTGCAAACTGAACTTAATCGACAGTTGCTCAGTATTACAAAAAAAAAGGCTGTCACATTTGAAGACTTGAAGCAGCCAGAGGCCTCTGTTGTAAAACAGACCGGACATTCCGAAACACCTTTCATATATAAAACCAAGAGTCGAATGTTTTTTGCCTTTAATATTTGGTCACTACGACTGTATTTAATGAAATTAAAAAGTCGTACGCTTCAGAATTTCGAGTGCTTGTTCATTGAATATTTGACATTTGAAGAAGATACTGATATAATCAATCATGAATCATTAATCACTATAATGGTTTGGTTTCGCAAGAAAATATTGTTTTAAAGCTACATTTTGTTCAAAATGTGGACGAAGAATGTACCGCGTAGCGATGAAAGATAAGAATAACGTTTGTTTAGTGGTCAAAGGCTTTTATTAATAAAAAATACTTTAACAGTAAACACATTTATCTGCCAAGAGAGAGGTTACGCTTTATTAAATCAAAAATTTATAAACCAGTTACAAGTTCAAATGATTCTTTGATAAGTCATTTACCTTTGCATAGGCTTTTGATTTAATACAATCGAGTTCCAGTGATTCAATAAGTGTGATCGTAAATTATCGGTTAGGAATAAAGTTTCTGAATACTAAGTGTGGATTTCCGTAGATACGAGGGGGTTGTTCGTAAGGGAGGAAGTTTGCTGCGGCCACACCCCCGAGTAGGTTCCATGACGATTGTTGAATAAGAAACTAAGAAACAATACTCAGGAACTTAACTAATTGTAGTCGGTAATCCGGGTGTATGTAAATACCAAAATTCAAACCCCTATTAGTTTTGTTTTGTTGATAAGTGTTTCGGAAGTAATTGTCGCCTGATAGCAATTATTTTGAGAAACATTTTTTACGTTAAAATCTAGATTTATGACCAATCAATCAATCTTAAATATTCAAGAGAAAAAAATGAACATTTAGTTTATAGCACTTTTGATAGACGAACTGTAAATGAGACTTGTACATAAAATTATTCACTTATTGACAACTAAGAACTTCTTTGCAAAATTTAAAATCGATACCTCTATGTCTCGCGCAAGGCACACCGCGAGTTTTCCACCTTTCTGTTTATCGCACAAATTACGCTCAGAGCGCGGCAATGTATGACAACTACAATACAATAATCATTTTAGATTGTTTTCCATCTGAACGATCGAAATTTCAGAAAAATGATCGGAACCTTTCGGCGTGGGTAAGACAATAATGTTACATTAATTTATCTGTTAATTTCCACAATTATTATTAATTTTGACTGTGTAATATTTTGTTTAACATCAATTTGTCTTAGTTTAACTTCAATCTCGTTTTAAACTGTCATCTGTTAACTATTATTTTGATTTATATTTATGGTAGCATATACAATAATGTAAGGCAGATGACTGCATCATGGATAAAATTAAAAAAGGATCCCTTAGATGGTTTGGACATATGGAACGAATGGATGAGAGTAGAATGGTTAAAAATTTGTACACAAGCAGCGTGAGTGAAAAAAAAGCCGAGGACGACCGAGAAAAACATAGCATGACCAAATTAATCAATTACTAAAAGGTAGTCACATTCGAACTCGGAATAATCGACGTGCGTGCATAGTGCGATGTATGAATGTAGAGAAATCTCGAGAGGTGTGTCAGGACAGAGCATTGTGGCGATTAATTCCCTCTGCCTACCCCTCCGGTGAAATGGCGTGATGGTAAGTTAGTTAGTTAGTTGTATAATAATTAGCCGTATTTCATTTTTTCTAATATTAGTAATTGATTTCTCTATATGTTACCCTTAGTAAATATATAAATATTATTTACAATAATTTTTGTTACAATAAAGGTGATTTTGAAAAAAATATTATATAAAATTTTAATATCCTTCAGATAGAAATATCATAAAATAAAACTGCGAAAAATTTCAAAGAATGCGATAAAAATACCTAAGGGTCTGATCTCTGTAGGCGTTCTTGGAAACTCATATAACTTGGAAAATCTAATAAAATGAAATGCTACACGATACAATAAATTCCTTTGTATACCATTTCACGTGTAAGAAGTATGCGGCTCGTCATATCATTGTGTCAGAGCTCTGGAACAGTTCAAAAGCTTCAAATACAGTAGATTCTAGATTATTCGAGTTTTGATTAACCGGTAACCGGATAAACTGCGGCATTAATTGAGCGCTATTTTTTAAATCTACCGAAATTCGAAAACAGTCCGAATTTCTCTTGTACAGTAGACACTCCATTTGGATAAATCGTGACTATGTAAAAAGCTTTATACTAAATGTAGTCATTTTAAAGTACTATACTAAATGTAAACTTTTTTGTCAATAGGCGTTAAATCAGGAAAATCTCAGTCAAGAATGTTGATTTCATTTTCAAGGATTGACACCTTTCAAATGGCTTGGCAAGATTCTAATACTGCCATGGCAAGACAACATTTCGTTCTCATAAAATAAAATAAAACATCTAGAAATTAAAAAAAACAGACGTTTTAATTTGTTAATGCCTTAGACAGGCTAAACGTGTCATTCACATAAAGTATAATAAAACTTCTAGAAAACAGACGTTTTTACTCGTATTAATTAGTTGTAAGTGTTATCCTGATTTATTGAATTGTAACTAAACTAGGTGAGGAGTCAGAGAAATCGACGCGCGTGCATGACACGATGTATGAATGTTGAGGAAGCGAGAGAAATATGTCAGGAAAGAAAGGTGTGGCAGTCCATTCTTTCTGCCTACCCCTTCGGGGAGACGGCGTGATGGTTAGTTAGTTAGTTAACTAAACTAACTAACCATCACGCCATCTCCCGGAGGGATAAGCTTCTGCATAGACTGCCACGCTTTTCTTTCCTGACATATTCTCTCGATTCCTCAACATTCATACATCGTAACATGCACGCGCGTCGATTTCTTTAACTCCTCACTTGGCTGACATTCAAAATTTGATTTATTTGATTCTGCCTCGTTTTCCTCAGTCTTCCTCTATTTGTAGTTCCATTTACATCGTTAACATATAATTTTTTTACCATTCTTTCTTTATTCATTCTTTCCATGTGTCCAAAATATATAAATGATCCTTTCATTATTTTGTTCATAACATCATCATTCGCACCGCATTCACTTATTATATTTTCATTCGACACTCTATCATACATTGAATTGTATATTTGTCTTATTATATAAGCTCAATTAAACGCAGATTTTTTAATGACCCTCCCGGATAATTGAGAGTCTACTGGTTCCATTTATTTGATAGGTGGGTCGTCTTATACTAATAGTGTTGCTATGCACGGGTCGCGAGCAGGAGTGTTGATATATATGCGCGGAAACCGATTCAAACACAAAGCTGGGATTAGTTTGAATTAGTTAATCAAAATCAGATTAGTTGGTGATACACTTTAGAATATTGAACCGATTGTACGTTCCACCCAGTACTGTCTTCAGCTACATACCGAATATCATAATACAGGATATATAAATATTATAATAGAAATATTTTGTGGCGTTTTGGTAAATAAAAGGTAAATAAGTATATGTTATGAAATTTAAAAACAATTGAAGTATACAGTTTTGCCTTAATATATCACAGGAAGGTTCAAGTGAAGAGATGTAAGGCTAGACAATAAAGTTTGTAGATTATTTTTTAATAAAAATATTGATACAAGTTGTAAAAAATTCCATATTTAAAATTTGACTATTTAACTTGTCTCTCCGAAGGGGTAGGCAGAAAAAAGGACTGCCACACTTTTCTTTATTTGTTTATTATTATTATTATTATTATTATTTTTTTTTTTTTATGTACACAACAGGTCGTTTGGACCCAATTTATATATTTTTTTAGCTATTATATTGATTCTCGTGACATGTGATAGGTAGCCAATCTATCGCCATTTTATTGTCACGTGAATTCTACACCAGACCAAAGACAGTGTGACAATCACGCTGCTATCGCCGAGAATCGAACCCAGGACCTTCGGCATGGAAGTCAGAGCTCGTAACCAATATGCCACGAAGGTCATCAACAAGGTCACCGGCAACAGGCAAACCACGAAGGTGTTTCGTGACATATTTCGCTCGCTTCCTCAACATTCATACTTCGTGTCATGCACGCGCGTCGATTTCTCTGACTCCTCACGTGGCCAACATTCAATATTTGATTAATTTGATCGTGCCAAGTTTTCCTCAGTCTTTCTCTATTTCTAGTTCCATTTACATCGTTTACATATATTTTTTTACCATTTTTTCTTCATTCATATTTCCATATGTCTAAACCATCTTAATGATCCTTTCATTATTTTATTAATAACACCATCATTTGCACCACATTCACTTCTTATATTTTCATTCGACACTCTATCATACATAGATTATTCACACACTCGTCGTCTAAGAAGTCTAGAGATAAAATATTGTTTCGATCAACTACTTTTTAAGATAAATTTAACTCGAAGCTTTTATATTCGGTAATATATAAGGTTTCACATCAAATTCCAAAAAGCATTTTATCCAAAACTAAGCAACTGGAAGCCTAACCTCAAATTCTTTAAACATAAATAAAAATTTCAGGAAACAACTTAACTTTCCTAAAATGTAAGAAACGGCGTTCACAGTGCCACGTTCTGATATCCGGGCAATAAAAAGGTTGATTAACTCTGCAGTATGGCGTGACCGCTCTATTCATTCCGCCCTCCATTCTTTCTTCTTACATTCTTTCTGCTTCCTCTCGTGTGGTTTGAACATCTCATTTGTCGCCGTGATCCCTCCGGGGTTAGCTTGGCTCAAGGAAAATAATAGAGCCCCTGACCCGAAGGGGAAGCGAATAAGCCACCAGGGAACGGGGAGTAATATGCAATGGAACGTCTCAAAGCTCAACAAGTGATCCATGAAGTCATTGTTGCAAAACCAATTTCATAGAACTCTTATATGGCGTTACGATTTTAAAGATAATAAACAATCATAACAAGTGTCTAAAGACACAAAAATTGATGAAAGGTTTTGATTTATTGAGCTCATAATAAATAGCACATTTAAAAACTACAAAAAAGCTTTATTTAAGAAACGAGTCACCGGACTTCTATATTGTTTCTTGAACGACGATATAAAACTCCATATTAAACAATAAATACGAATGAAAACGTAAGTTTTTTAGAAATTTTATGGGTATGAAATGTTTCACCTTGGTAAGAGATTATCAAATGTTTAAATGCATTTGATAATGCAAGTCAAAACATAAATCAACTTTTAGAAAACAGACGTTTTCATTCGTATTAATGAAATAAAAGGACATTGAAGAACGATAATGAAATATTTATATAAAACAATATTTAAAGGGTTCATTATTTCAAAAGTTGGAAATTATTGTTTTAAATTCATAAATGTACAATATTAATAGAGTAGGACAGTCTAAAGCACTTTGGATATTTTACACATAAGTATTTCATAATTCTCTTATTAAAAAAGTTTCAAAATGCATTGTTTTATTTATCAAAAACGTTTATTTACAAATGTTTACGTATTAATATAATAAATAAAAACTGAAGACATCTAGTCATATAAAGTTCGTGTATATTTGGCAAACGCATATGTGTCAGGTTTTGACGATTTTGAGATTTTAAAACATATTTACAAGATTCAGTTTTTATCGACTTCGAAAATTTTAGATAATCTTAAGTAACACTGTGGTGTTCCATAATGACGATTTTTTAAATTAAAGCCCTTTTTTCCACATTTTATATACGAGTAGATAAGGCATTACAACCATTACACCCCCTATTACCAAACTTCTACCCCATTAATTCCATCACGTATCAATATAAACTTAATAAATTTTGATGTAGGTAGGTACTAGAAAATGGCAGCAAGCTGCCGAAGCCGGTAGATGTTAAACACAAGTGGAAGCACACTTAATATATAATAATAAAGAATTTGTGTATAATTTTTTTTTGTTTTCATTATTTAAAATGAACTTGTACCAAGAAATAACATTTTCAATTAAAAATAATAATTATAAAAACCAATGCCATAAAATATTGAAATTAAATAAGGTTCGATAGCTCAAAAAGGTATTTTATCACAAACAATTTGACAAAAAAACATATGATAATGCCTTAGAAGGGCGAAACATGTCATACATAAACATTATAATAAAACTCCTTGAAAACTATCGTTTTTTTTATACATATTAATAATTTAATATGGAGTTTTACACCATTGTTCAAGAAACAATATATAAGTATTTTATTATCTTTTTTTAATGAATGTACTCGTACTCGTATATTTAAAACATTTAAAAATATATAAGGTTAACCGATTATCAAACACGAATTTGTGGAACTTCGTTAAATTTTAAAAGACTCTCCTATGTTTTTTTTTGTTAAATATATACGGAAGCATCTAAGTATTGTACAGTATTTTATCATGGATAAATAAAATTTAATTGAAACACTATTTGGACCTAAGTTGAAGCGAAACTCCACGGAATGCCCTGGGACCCGATAAGTAAGCCATCGCCATCGGTTATACTAACGACAGAATTTATAGCAAGAACAGATGTCCCCGAGGGCTTCCAAGTGTATCGGGAAATGTTTCCTATCAGTTTTTATAGAGTTTAAACCCAGCATCTTAGATAAGAGTTTGCCAAGACAGCCCACGAGTCCGCAAAAACATAACCTATAATTTATGTATGGTCTCGTATGTACCGAGTCAGCGAGTCGGCAGATAAAATCTGTCTGATTTCAAATATATTGAGAAAGGAAAAGCTACCTAGCAGAGACAGATAAATTACGTATTTCAGAATTATCATGTAAGTTACAATTTAGATTAGGAAAGGTTCGACGGTCGGTTAGGTAAGGTTGATTTGAAATTTAGATACTCCGTAATTTCAATGTATTGGGCGAGCGGTATAAAGGTTAAGGACAGGTTTGACTTTGATTTCTAAAATAAAATATTACATAGACATAATGATAATTTTTTTTAAATATTAATACATAATTTATTAATTAATTAACAAACCATCACGCCGTCTCTTTGAAGAGGTAGGCAGAAAGAATGGAATGCCACGCTTTTCTTTCCTGACATATTTATCTCGATGCCTCAACATTCATACATCGTGTCATGCACGCGCGTCGATTTCTCCGACTCCTCACGTGCCCTACATTCAATATTGGATTTATTTGATCATGCTTCGTTTTTCTCGGTCTTCCTCTATTTCTGGTTCCATGACAATCGTTTACATATAATTTATTTTACCACGCTTTCTTCATTCATTATTTCCATATGTTCATATCATCTTACTGATCCTTTCATTATTTTGTTCATAACATCATCATTCGCACCGCATTCGCTTATTATATTTTCATTCGACACTCTATCACACACATTTGTCTAAGACATCTCATTTCTACTGCAATTATTCTACTTTCATCCTTATTTTGCCAGATCCATGCTTCGCTTCCATGTATACTCAACACATAGATATTAAATTTTCATATGAAGCACTTAACTTGTGGTGAGACATTTTAAATTTATCTATAGATATAAAATAATAAAACACTTTTGTATTTTATCACGGAATGATTATTATAATTGATGCCAACTAGTTTTGCTTGGACCTTAGCTTCATCAGGACAATAAAATAACGATTATATTGTCGTTATTATACTCGTATATATCATAATGATTATATTGTCGTCATTATAAAGTATACATAAAAACGATTATATTGTCTTTCATATGAAGCACTTAATTTGTGGTGTGACCTTATTGAATATTATAATAATACAAAAAATATATAATAAATATAAAATTTTGTATTTAACCACGGTGCACAAAGTTAAAAAAATACAAAGTTTTTATATATTTTATATATAATTAAAATATCTAATCACAAAGTGATTGCCTTATATGAACATTTATAATGATACAATTGTAAAATTTGTATAAATCCACTGGAACGAGTTTCAATTCCAAATTTTCCATAGGTATTAATGTATGCTTGTTGAAATATTATATTAGTAATTTGATCATGTTGACAGTCATCTCCGTAACCGCAAAACTTAAAACGAAATTCATAAGCCGTATGATTTTTCCTGAACCCTACTTCCGGAGAAGTTAGTTACAGGAATATTTTATGGAAAGGGAACAGCAGCCGACTAGAATTTGCAAGATAATAACAAAGTGGCGCGTGTACAGAATAAGTAACTAAGAAACTAGGAAAGGAAATTTTTGAAGTCGGAACCTCTAAAATAAATTATAAAAGTTCGTACAAGTCGCGATCCAAATCAAAGGAGCCATAAATAAACTTAGTTTGTGTGCAAATTGAAACAAAATGTATCCCCTTTGCGAAGAATTTTATTTTATATGAACCAATTCAAAATCTCTTCTATGTTCGCCATATTATGTGTTGTAGATGCTTTATTTCTCTTTTTAAATCTAATCAAATCAGTTTATTTACTCAACAGGCATTACAAACAGCATAAATGTTTAAGGCATCTATTGAGTACAGGTAAAATATTATACACACACAACATAATACCAGGAACGCATTAGTGATGGTTCGACATTAGGAAGACAAGATACTTTCTAAAGTCAAGAGTATTTGTCCCCTGAACGTATTTTCACTAATATGAAAGACGTCAATCTCCGAGGAGACCGCATTCAGCAGACTAATTGCTCTTCCCACCGGTGTCACCAGAGGCAGATTTGTTCTGGCTGCTGGTAGGTAAAATAATCTGTGCTGTCGCTGTTAGAGATATCTATCAGGGACAAAATGACCAACATCCTCCATTAGGCCGAGTTCTCGAAGTATCCCCTAATTAATCTAAAGAAATTGGTTATTAGATTTTTATTTTTATATACTTTGTATATACAACACTAACATTAAAAAAATAAAATCACATAGACATGTTTCGGAAAACCGGTCCTTCTTCAGTGATACATATTTTAAATATTATAAAATTGTTTACATGATCTGATAGATGTTGTAAAGATTGTCTGGAATCTTTATAATCATTATAACATCTCTCAGATCATGTAAACACTTTAATAATATTTTAAATATGTATCTATATAATATGTATCACTAAAGAAGTACTGGTTGTCCGAAACATGTTCATTTCTCATTGTATTGCCTATCCCAACACTTCTTTCAATATCTTTATTCATTCACCCATCCATTGTAATCTTACTTCCTAAATATACAAAATCAACATATCAGGAATCAGCGACTGAGTTTGTATAATATATAACATTTTACAGGTTTATAGGGAAATATTTAAAACAAAAAAAACGTTAAAAAGCTTTTAACGATTTTCTTAATTTCTTTTTGTCTGGCAGTACAATCAGTTAAAACAAATAAATTATAAAACTCAAAAATAATTTAACGCAATCGGAAACAAACATAAATAGAATCAAACCGCAAATCATTGTTAGCGGTATTTCAAAATAAGTGTTCTGTGAAAAAAGTTGTTCACTTCTCGGAGAGAGCATTTGTACTACTTGAGAAGGAAAAATTATTTTCTTGTTAGCGGTCAACAAACGCGATGATAAAACGAGAGAAAAGGAGACAGCGATTACGTAAAATCGACTTTTCTTGAAGACAAACAAGGATATACTGTGTTTTCTGTGGGCGTTAAGGCAAAGCACGATCAATATATATGTGTCCATATAGAGTTTGAATGTATTTAACACTATACATGCGTACTCGTATAATATATGTGTACTATAAACATGTACATAAATTCTAGAGGTTGTTTATTCAACATGTATGACATTACGAGTAGTAATATATCCACACACACAAAACACGTAAAGTTCGAATGACGAATGTTGCAATGTAAAAACCAAATTTTGAATGCTTCAATTAAAATATATGTCAATTATCTTGTATGAAATCGACGACTTATACAGGTGACACAGTGTTAAGTTTTTTTTTTAATTATTAACACACCAATAAAGGAGATTTTCTTCTATATTCGCCATCACTTTGTGTTGCGAATTCATTGAACAATGTTTTTTTTAAACTTCTTAAACATCACCAACATCATTAAAAATAATAATTAATAAACAATGATGTTTCGGACACAAAAGCCTCAAAAAAAATCAGTGATATAAATATTATGAAAATAATGAAAGGATCATTAAGATGGTTTGGTCATATGGAAACAAAGAATGAAGAAAGAATCGTGAAAAAATTATATGTTAACGATGTAAATGGAACCAGATATAGAGGAAGACCGAGGAAAACGTGGCACGATCAAATAAATCAAATATTGAATGTCGGCTATGTGAGGAGTCAGAGAAATCGACGCGCGTACATGACACAATATATGGATGTTGAGAAAGCGAGAGAAGTATGTCAGGAAAGAAAAGCGTGGCAGTCTATTTTTTCTGCTAACCCCTTCGAGGAGACAGCGTGATGGTTAGTTAGTTAGTTAGTTAAATATTATAAATAATTTTAAACAATTGTCCGAAACATGGTGTTTTTTAATTAATTTTTTTAATACAATTGGTGTTGCGTACAAAGTGAGAAAAAAAAAACATTGTTCAAAGGAGATATAAATCGATGATTTAAAAAAATATATATACAATCCCTAAAGTGAGCAACAATGCAAGCTCATTATTATAAAGACGAACCATGTCTTTTAAGGGGACATTATCGTTCTCTAAACTTCCAAACCAATAAATTATTTGCTAATTAATACGAATGAAAACGTCTGTTTTCTACAGGTTTTATTAAATTTTATGATAATGACATTTATCGTCTTACTAATGCATAATAAAATGTTGATAAATTTGATAATGCCTTAGTAAGGCGAAACATGACATTCCCATAAAATAAAGTAAGACTTTTTTATTGGTATTGATTATTTATTGTGGAGTTTAATTCATCATTGTTTAGGAAATAATATAAATGTTCTATTTATAATATAATTATAAATAGAAAATTAGGGGGAGTAAGGGGGATCCTATTCACTCTGCGAGCGGTGCATGGCTATCACCGTGGTGACGCTGGAGGATTGATCGATAGATATCTCCGACAGCGACAGCACAGATTGTTTTACCTACCGGCTGCCAGAACCAATCTGCCTTTGGTGACACCGGTGGGAAGAGCAATTGGTCTGCTGAACGCGGTCTCCTCGGAGATCGACGTCTTTCATGTTAGTGAAAGTACGTTCAGAAGGCAAATACTCTTAATTCTGGAGAGTATCCTGTCTTCCTAATGTTGAACCATCTCTTATGCGTTTCTGGTAGTATACTATATATAATATATTATTTTACCTGTTCTCAATAGATGCCTTAAAAATAAATTTTGTAATGTCTGTTGATGAAATAAACTGATTTGATTTGATTTGATTTGATCTGATCCCAAGTATCTATCCACACCTCCTCGACTTTGGTCTCCCCTGGAATCTATGCGAAATGTTAGAGATCGAGTGTGAATAACCTCGGTGGATACTATTGATGCATAGGCTAACGTGGAAGGACACCTCGCCAACCCGTCTGGCAAGCATGGCGTTGTAATGCCAACCACCCCCCGTATGACATATACATGGAGAAGTATGGGGGAGGCCTATGTCCAGCAGTGGACGATAACGGCTGTTAAAGAAGAAGAAGAAGAATATAATTCATTGAGAGAATATAATGGATGAAACATGAAAAATTAAGCATATTCTTTTTTTATACATATATTATTAAATTATAATATTTAATGTCATCATTTCCATAATGGATTTCACATTTAAAAGAAAATTTAACTTTAAAGGTACATTGGCAAAAAGCATTTTCAATTTTACATTGAAAATCCTCAATCGTAATTTGGAATATTCGGAATTTTCTCAATAATCTTTACGTGAACTCTTCTGTCATAAAATATAACAACTGCCGTCATTATTTCTTTTAAGATTGAAAGAACTGGTGAAAAATTAAATGGACCGAGAAAGTTCTGTTACTCCCGTGGGTCAATGGCCCAAAGCCAAAAATAAAATATTTAACAGAAGCAATTTATGTAATGTCGATGTGAAATTTTCTGTAGGCCGTATCTTTATATTTCGAATAAAACTTGTGATGTGGATTCTCCTTGAAGCTGAATACTTTTGGAGGGAGCTTCAGCTTTCATTGCTTTAAAAGAACTGTGAAATCATCTCAAATATTAATATATTAAGCAGTTAATTCACTTATTTTTCTTACATGCTGTAAATTTTCTTCTATATTCGCCATTACTTATTGTATTGTGGATTAACTTATGAATACATTTTTTGTAACAAGTGAAGACACAAAGTATATTTAACTGCCATAAAATACGAGAGTGAGTAAAAAAAAGCAAAATGTTTGACAGTTTTAAAAGCTCGGCATCAGAGAGCACTCATGCCAACGGAAAGGCAACGTTAACTTCGAACAGTGAAAACACATACGAACAACATTGTGATTCTAATTAGAGTAAAAAAGTTTCTATGATCGTGCTTCTAGTGTTGCGGGTCCGTTGGCGTGGGATAGCCTCCGTGTTAGTATTAAGTACGAGTATAGTGACGTTAAATTACAGAGACAACAAATGACTGCACTATTCTGTTAGCCTTTTCCTAGTGCGCCTTTGGAGTAATTAACTAACTTATTAACCGTTTTTCCGGGGGGCAAAACAGAGAGGATGGACTGCCAAATTGTTGTATCTCGCGACTCTTCTACATTCACGCATCGTGACACGCACATTTTTCGAACATTGCCACCTTTCAGTATTCGGTTAATTTCATCATACCATGTTTTCCTTGGCATTTCTCTACTTATTTTTCCATTCACACTACTCGTATTCTATCTTTTTAACTTTTTTTCTCTCATTCATTCGCTTCATACGTCCAAAACAGTCTTAGTGACCTTTTCTTAATTTTATTCGAGACGCATTCATCCCCCTTACACTCCATTCTAACTATCACATTGTTTTTCCGTGCAATTGATCTAATTTCTATGGCAATTAAGGCAGAAACATACTACTAACACGCCACGCCACCCGATGCCACGTGATGCGTGTTGAGTCGAATCAAATTGTATTGTTTTCTATGGACAGAATCACACTATGAACACCCGACGCGACGCCATGCGCGCATACGCCACCCGATCCAGATGAGCTAGATCGACGTGTTGCCGGTGGTGGGAGTAAACACGCCACGTCGCGTGTTAATAGTATGTTTCTGCCTTTATTCTACTTTTATCCTTCTTTTTACAACTCCAAGCTTCACTTTCTTACATGAGAAGTACATGATTTAAGGAAATGGCGACTAAGAAATTATCATAAATATTAATAATAAATACACAGATTTATAAAAGTTATCAAATGTAGATCAACAACAAATACATATTAAGAGTTTATTTATATTATATATCTCTTTTCTTTTATGCTCTCTTTTTAAGAGTAAGAGTCATGTCCATTAACAGTAAGCCATCCACCATGACCTGCCAGGCATTCGATTGTTGTATATAAACATTTTGTTTGGTTAGCAAGGTTTTACACAAAGATTTTAATTTTACGTATATTTAACTACTTAGCCGGCTTCGATTTTTCACAACGAAATTTCTTCATGTTATTAACAATATCATTGAACGACCTTTAAGGGAATGTTAACATGAGTTAGATGTCAAACGAAGTTATTAAAAAAAAGTAGCAAATAAAGTTTTTCGGTTTCTCGGAAACATTTTATCACGCGAATAATTTTCACTTTTATAACAAACAGAACTGTTTTCGAAATTGAATATTACAACGATGGTTATGTACAGTATTGTATAAAGTAACTTGAATCATATAACATTATATTTAAACGATCCTTCAAAAAAAGTTATGTGACAACATATTTTTGAACACTACAATAGTAATATTCTCAACGCTCGTGTAATTTAGAACACTTATTTGGGAACACTTACAAACTTTAAACACTCACAAAAGCGAAAAATCATTAAGAAATTTGTTAAAGAAATGAACGACAATCGTTATAATAAAACAGAAGTTAAATGTTCATAAGTTTGAGATTAAGTATTTTTAATGGCAGCCTTCGTGGCAGGATAGAACCACCTATGAATGCTTACCTATACCACACCTATACCAGTTCTCATTCTCATAGATTTTTACCAGTTTATTTATTCACTCAAAAGATATTTCAAACATAATTACAGTTTAAAGCATCTATTTGAGAAATATTTGATATTTTGGTACGTAACAAATTGAACAACAGATGGCGCTAGGATTGCGCTTGTGTATGTTTATCAATAAGGTCCACTAAAGCATATAATATGGCGTTAACTGTAATCTATAAATTAAAAAAATGATAAACATTATTATTTTTTAAATAAAATTTAAGTTGATATTCTGGAACGTAACAAATTGAACAACAAATGGCGCCAGGATTGTGTCGTTTGAGTTTGGTACAAACATTTGATTCTTTTGTATTTTTGTAAGTAAAACTTTGTGGTGGTACTTATAAAACCAGAATACCGATTCGAATAATCTTGTTATTCGTATTCTTTGTACGAAACCCAAAACGAGTTTTAGCCAGTCGATCCAATACTCGGAAATATTGCAAAAGACAGAAACTTGGCCAACGTCCAAAGTAGGTGAGCCAACAAGATAAAATCGATATTTTCAAGTGAATAAAGAATTACCTGTCCAAGGTAGAGTAGTTTTTTTTTCCCCGATAGCTGATACCGATTAATGTATTGATGAAGTGAAATACGTAATATATTAATAAAGGACTTATAAATAAAGGAAGGATGTAAGGACCAAACAAGTTTTGAGGACTTCCGAAATGAAGACACTGAGGATGATAGCAGGCAAGATACTGAGTGATCGCATGAGGAACACCAGAATAAGGGAGATATGTGAGGTTGAGGATATTATAAGATGGAAGAGACAGCGAAAAAGAGACTGGTACGGTCATGTTCAAAAAATGGACACCACCAGACTCCCCTACATAGCATTGCATAATCAGTCTCATGGGACTTGTCCTCGTGGAAGACCTCCTAAAATATGGTTGGATAGCTGGGAATCTACCTCACATGAGGAGCAACATTCTGGAGAACATACCACATAGGTCTACAATAAGGAAGAAGAAAATAAAGAAGATATTAATAAAATAATGAAATGATCGAGGAGTGAGATCAACACATATCATCAACTCACCATGAGATAGTGATTCTCATTTATGGTAGTGATGTTGTACGGAGTGAAGTTATGGACCCATAAAATCAGCACTATGAACAGGCTAGAGGCATTCGAGATGTGGATATATTGTAGAGAGAGAGAGGGTATATTGTATTGTAGAGGTGGAAAAAGCAATTAATCTGCTGAACGCGTCTCCTCGGAGATCGACGTCTTTCATTTTAGTGAAAGTACTTTCAAAAGGCAAATACTCTTGATTCTGGAAAGAATCTTGTCTTCCTAATGTCAAACCATCTCTCATGCGTTTCTGGTAGTATACTATACACAATATATTATTTTACCTGTTCTCAATAGATGCATTAAAAATTAATTTTGTAATGTCTATTTATGAAATAAACTAATTTGATTTGTACAACATTTTGAATGTATACAAATACTTGTAGACAAATACTGGATTTAACCCGTTGCGGGTTAGTCATTTTTAAGGATAAATTGTAACTCAATAGAGACGAAGATGTAAATTGTTAATGGATGGCGCTAGTGTAGATTGAAACAAAAAATGTGAAGTGTTTCTCAACATGGTGGCATATAAACATCTTCCAAAAAATTGGCAGACGTGGTGGTCGTAAGTCGGTAAGCGCCTCGACCACCATATTCTGTTTCTAAAAAACAATTTATATCTTCGTCTCTATTGATTTGATTTGATTAGAATGCTACGCATCTCATGGACCTATATGGTGAGAAATATTAAGAACAGATGGATATTTGCTGACTAATATCAAGGTCCGGAAGGTATCCTACCTGGGGCATGTGGTTAGATGAGGAAAGAACGAGGTGTTGCACTTCATAAGGTCAAAATAGAGGGTCGTGGAGGTGTGGGGAGATGACGGATCTCTTGGCTCCGGAACATTCGTGACTGGACTAGGATTGGAACAGTCGAGGCACTATTTAGAACTGTGCAAGACAAGAATAATTGGTTTTAAAGAGTAGTGTAAGTAAAAATCAAAAAAAATGTATGTACAAAATTGTCTAACTGTAAGCTAAATGACACCTTCATGACATAGTAGCCACATCTATGACTGCCATATCAATTTCCCATTCGATTCCCGGCCATGACAATGTTATTCACTAACTTTCATTAGTCTGGTATAGAATTCACATGCTAATATAATAGCAATCGCTTACCTATCTATCACATGACATGACATTCAATATGAAAGCTAAACAAATTTTTGTGAAATGAATCATTTCACAAATATTTATATCATTTCACAAATATTTGTAAATATTCTGGTCAATTCTTTGGCGTATAAAATAGGAGTGATACTCCAGGCGACTTCTAAAACAGTGCGCTAGGAGGCGGTAGCCTCTTCGCATTGTGTTAATAAAGTAGTTTGCTAAATGCTAAACAATCATTCTTCATATTCGTAGATGGCGTTAGTGGGTAGATTGTATAGATTAATCTTAAAAAATTAATTAGTACAATCAAATCTACATAGATGACTAACTGGAACTGACACGTGAAGATAGGTATGGATTTGGAGTATATATACAACTTCCAAAAATGTATCATGCATGATCATAATAACAATGGTGGAATGGGGAATGTTGTAATTACATAAAGCGTGCGCTTAACCCAACCAATGACAGGTCATAAGTCCTGTAAACACCTTGATAATCCATATTCAGTTTCCAGTTTGTTTCTTCATCTCTATTGAGATACAATTAAAAAGCTAAACAAATTGTTTATTTAATAATAATCAAATAAACCAATGTTTTTTTAACTACTCCCACGTTTGTCTTTATTTCGACTGCGACTGGTTTCGCTTGGCTCCCTGGCATCGATAGACTGGTCAAATTGTATGTTGAAATGGATTAAAAAAACTCTTATAAACAAAATGTGAGAGTGTGACTAATAACAAATGACATTTGGTAATGCCTTAGACAAGCGAAAAATATCATTCACATAAAATATAATATATCTTCTAGAAAACAGACGTTTTCATTAGTATTAATTGTTTAATATGGAGTTTTACACAATTGTTCAAGAAAAGAAAAGAAATATTATAGTATGAGCTTATAAATTGGTGTTGATAAGACATAAATATTAAATTACGATAATGAGCATACGTTTTATGAGGTAAGCTTGAAAAATATATTTTCATTCCGAAGAGTGCAAAGCAACATTAATTTGAGCGAGTGGAACAGGTGATAATCATTGTCGCGACGTGTTTCATGCCTTATAGAAAGCTATATTGTTTGGGCTGGTATTTATAGATCAAAGAAAACAATATAAAAGCATACAAAGGGTATAAAATAAATGCGCCATATAAAAACACGAAGATTTACATTAACAATAGTACATAGTGATCATAGTGTACTGGATATTTTTTTACCATTTTGTATTAAAACAGCGCTGTTAATATAAGAAAAATAATTTTGCAACTATTATCATTAATTCCAAATCACAAAGGTTTAAACATGAATTAAGTGATTTACTATGTTTAAAAAAAGCGAATTAAACCGTTAACAGATATAAAATGGTGAAATTGTATCTCTGTTGTTTTAAGTAAATTGCGATATTTAAAAAAAAAATTTGCAGACACTTTTTTCCACGTAGCTTATTTTCTTCGACGTGGTTCTAAGGTGTTACACTTTCGCCACTGAAGGGATTGATATAAACCGATGATGAAGGTGTAAAACCTTAAAAAAATGTCAAGAAAAATTAATAAATATATGTGAAAAATTCAGTGTTTATATTCAGATAAAATCGACATTATGGAATTCCACGATGTTAATACGTGTAGAAAATCAAAAATATGTATTATTATAATAAAACATAATGTAAATTCATTTGTCATATATATATTTTTCTTTGTTAAAAAAAACTAAGATCAAGGATTTTATATCAATGATATTAGAATTCATTTTACAATCTTCAATGTGAGCAGAAAATAGCTCATTATTATGAAGAATGAATCTGGTCGTATCCAGGCTTGAACCCACGTCCCCTAGATCAGGAGCCAAGCGTTCTTTTCCCTAGAACACCACCAGATCAATTATATTTATATATAAAATATAATTATGTTAGCTCTATAAAATACATTAATTGCAACTTAAGCGATCAGAATAATCAATATTTAATATTATAACTTTAGAATATTTGTATGATCATGTGTTAATGACCTTGTCAGGTGAAACACTGCACTTTTTAAAATATACTGAAAACGCAAAACCCGAAAAACGTGTGTTTAAAACTGACACTCTGATATTATCATTTTAATTCTAAAAAAACAATAATATTTTTATTTAGCAACAAAGCTATTTTAAATGGTTCGTAGTTCGATCTGACAGAAAAATATAACTCAAATAGGTCCTACCCGCTTTAGAACCAATCGAAAACATATTTTTTGTCAATTTACGAAAAGCTTTGTACTGCAAAAATCGTGACATTTCAATATTGCAAGAACAGATTTTGAAAGGGACGCGGGAGAGTGTGTCACGGCCAAGAAAACGTTTTTTTTCTGGAAGGTTCTGATGGAAGCCTGAATTATAAATGGGATTTCGTGAGGGGGTAGAAAAATTGATGCGTTTGGGGTGTCCTTTCTTTTTTGCGACAGATTCAATTCCAGTCTGATAAATCTATACTATTTGAAATAATAAAAAAAGCAATATCAGTGGATATCGGCCTTAAGAATCTTGAAGGACTGGTAATGACTTTGTTTACTGGACGTGATAAATAGTGTTTGAAATAAACAATATACAAGAAAACAACAAACAAATATAGAAAGTTGAATTCCTGTACAAAGGAAAAAGATGACGTATGGAATGTGGAAACCACAGAGATATTATAGTCTTTTGAGTGTCGTTGGTAAAGTGTATGGCAGAATTTTCATAGAAAGAGTAAGAAAATTGACAAGTGACAAAGTTTGGGGATTTGCAAGGTACCTTTATGAATGGCAGAGGATGTACTCGTATGTTTAAAATTTTTGGACTTCGTACATTGACAGAGAAATTTCTGGCCAAAAATCGCAAACTTTTCTGTGCGTTTGTCGATTTGCAAAAAGCATATGATTACGTTATTAGAGTAAAATTGTGAAAAATATTGTCTGAATATGGAATAAGTTCAAAACTGATCACGGCAATTAAGGTGTCAAACAGTGTTATTTAATCTATATATAGGCAAGTGTATGAAAGAGCTGAAAGGGTTGAATGAAGGTGCCAAAATGAGCGGAGTGTCAGTAAGCTGTCTCTTGTATGCGGATGACGCTGTCCTACTTGCAGACAACGAGCAAGAACTACAAGTCTTGGTGAATAGTATGAATTAGGTATGCATGCGAATGATTTTTGAAAAAGAAGAAATCATGACAGCCTGCAACATTAGCGTGAATGGTAAAAACTTGGAGCAAGTAGTTGAGTTCGTGTGTTTAGGTAGTATGTTTACAAGAGATGGGCGAGTGCAGAGGGATATTGAAAGAAGGGTTGGAGCAGGCAACAAAGTAAATGGTGCACTTAAAGTTGTCATCGGAAACTAAAACCCTTAAGTTTATTCGATATCTTTTAAAATAATAATAAAAATATTAAATCACGAGAATGTTTCCGAAGTGTCCGCCATCTTCAGGTGAAAGTATAATATATAAATGCTATATACTTAAATGTTATAAATTTATACCTGAAAATGGAGGTCAACTTCGAAACATTGTCGTGTTTTAATATTTTTATTATTATTATATAAAGATATTGAATCAACTAAAGTGGAAAATATACAGTATTGTGTTTCAACTTCCAATTAACAATGGAATTCCACAGTCTTAACGCCAGAACTTTCAATAAATAATATATTATGCTCCACATAATATAACAAATTCGAGTTATAAATGAATATTAATTAATAAATGTATAAAAAAAGTCACTTGACTCACTAAAAAAAGAAACGTTTTTTCACAAAGCGAAATAAAAAATTAAACTAGCGAATGCGATACATTGAACTGTCTGAAAGTAGTCTGTTGTTTGACCTTGCGGAATGATAAATTTCACCCTTCAATCGTCCGTTGCACCTCGAATATTTTCTAGAGGCCACATTCAAAGTTTGTATCACCGTGTACCACTGGATAATTGTTTAATTTAACTCCCTCCAACTCCACCGAAATAGACGGGCGAATAAGAAAGCAGAGGTATATCAAATAATTTTGTGATTTTCCCTGAAATTAACTCGCAGCTAAGAGGATTATTATTCGGGTACGAGTCGAACAAGGCAAGTTTATTGAGATTCAAATTAATAACAAACGTAAAAAAAAAATACTGAAAGCTACGATAAAAAGTATTGAACAATAGATATACAAGATCGGTTTCTAACTAACTAACCATCACGCCGTCTCCTCAAAGGGGTAGGCAGAAAGAATGGACTGCCTGCCACACCTTTCATTCCTGATATATTTCTCTCGCTTCCTCAACATTCATACATCGTGTCATGCACGCGCGTCGATTTTTCTGACTCCTCACATGGCCGACATTAAATATTTGATTTATTTGATCGTGTTCTACTTTCATCCTTCTTTTGCCAGCTCCATGCTTCGCTTCCATACATAAGGGTCGGTAGAAAAACACCATTGTGCGCTGCCATTCTAGAAATCGGTTTCTTAATTAGTCAATTAAGTACGTTTGATACAGACACAGAACATGGATGGACATAAGAGGATTCCCACCGCACACCCGAAGCTGTTATAGGCGAACGGCGCCTTTCGCCAGCTTCGCTGATACAATCCCTAGGCCCGCCCACCCGTTACATTAGAAAGATCATATGTAAGAAATAAAGAGGGATCCAAGCCACATTTTATAATGAGAGTAAAGTAATGAGAAGGAAGATGAGATTGAAATAATAAATAATGAAAATTTAAAAAATCTTTTTAAAATGTAAATTTAGTAAAAATCCACGAATGTTTGTGTCAAGGACCAGTTTTGGCAGCTCGCTTCCATATTATGGGTTCGCTGCTATCCAAGAAGATGGCAGCGAGCTGCCGAAGTCAACCGAAGACTAGAAGATAATGAAATAATATTCAAAATGTGGGGGGTATATTTAGAATATTATTTTATTCTCTTTGTTATTGCCGTATTTAAATATAAGTCCCGGATGGACCGGGACAGGCCCATAAAATGTACGAGCGAAAAGCCTTGATGACAAAAGGGCGCTGTTACGCCCTATAACAGCCTCGAATATGTGGCGGGAACTTCTATGTTCCTTTACAAAACTATATATACGGGTATATATTCAAAATATACTAACGGTGTCTTTTTTCACTCCCTCCGTTTATACATAATACAACATATTAAGCATTCTTCTCTCGTGCATTCGTTTTATATATCCAAACCGTCTCAGTGATCGTTTATTAATTTGACTTATGATGTAATCATCAGCCTTAAATTTATTTCTTATTCCGTCGCTCAGTACCCTGTCATATATCATTTTCTCACACATTCTTCTCAGTTATCTTGTTTCTACGGCATTTATCCTACTTCAACTTTATTTTGCCAGTTCCAAGGTTTCGTCCATACAAAGGGTTGACACTAGAACTCCATGTTGTGCTGCCATCTTTGCAGTAGGTAAACTTCTATTTGCAGATTATTTTGTAATATAATAGGGGTGCATTTTAATAAAATTAAAATGTAAGCTTCAGTTGATTAACTGAAGCCACTTTTAAAAATTATAGTAAAATTCTTAAAGCTTTCAGACCCAGCTTTCATGCCACTGAGCATTAAAATTTAGAAATGGAACAAATTAAAGCATTCTATTCTTGACAAAAAACATCCAGAAATTCTTCTTTTTTATAATAATTAAATAAAACGATGTTTTTTAACTAGTTCCACTTTTGTCTTTATTTCGATAGCGACCGGTTTCGCCAAGCTCGCTGGCATCGACAGACAGTCTGTTGATGCCAGCGAGCCTTGCAAAACTGATCGCTGTCGAAATAAAGACAAAAGTGGAAGTAGTTAAAAAATATCGTTTTATTTAATTATTATTTAAAATGAGTTTCCATCAAGTGATTTCAGTAAAATCATTTGATTATTTTTTTTTTTGAATCTTCATTTATGCTCAAGTACCAAAAGAGGTAAGAGAGAAAATAATAAATTCTATAGGTTAAAACGACCTCCAGTATTTCAATTGCTAACGCGTGACACAATGCAAGGACGTAATACATCACTGGATGTAATCACTTTTCGATAGATGCGAATGGGTATTTTAGTCTGGCTATCAATAAAATCTACCCTTAAGTAAGTACCGCCTCGTTAGTGTCAATTATCAGGGTCAACGAAATTAATAATTTGTTCTCCTTAAATATGATTAATAAGAGTCTAGTGAAATACTATTAGACTTGATAAGAATCAGTTATGGTGTTAATATGCATATTATTATTTAATATTTAAGTACAATAAATGCAGTAGAAATGAGATCTCTTAGACGAATGTGTGTATGATAGAGTGTCGAATGAAAATTTAAGAAGTGAATGCGGTGCGAATGATGGTGTCATGAACAAAATAATGAAAGGATCATTAAGATGGTTTGGACATATGGAAAGAATGAATGAAGAAAGAATGGTAAAAAAGTATATGTTAATGATGTAAATGGAACCAGAAATAGAGGAAGACCGAGGAAAACGTGGCACGATCAAATTAATCAAATATTGAATGTCGGCCATGTGAGGAGTCAGAGAAATCGACGCGCTTGCATGACACGATGTATGAATGTTGAGGAAGCGAGAGAAATATGTCAGGAAAGAAAAGTGTGGCAGTCCATTCTTTCTGCCTACCCTTTCGGGGAGACGGCGTAATGGTTAGTTAGTTTGTTTTTAGTTAGTTATATACATATTTTTTTTCAAATAGCTCTTTACATCATTAAAGTGTACACCAAATTGATGTAAAGGGTATAGCTATTACATTGATTGTGCTACCTATGATGATATGTGATAGGTAGTAATTCTAACGCCATTTGTTGTCACGTGAATTCTACACCAGACCATATCATAAACCATAATAATACAGTAGACGCTCTCTTAACCAGCCTTGACGGGGCCGACCCAGGGCCGGATAACGAAAAAGCCAGTTAAAGAGAAGGTAATGAAAAACACCTTTAAAAAAACACTTTCGCAAGTAAGAAAAATATGTACAGGAAAAAGCCACATATCACTCCAAAAAAAATTCTCCTAGACATCCTAGAAGAGGCCGGTTAAAGCGGTGCAACGGTTAAAGCGGCGCCGGTTAAGAGAAAGGCTACTGTACTTATAGAAAACGAACATTTTCATTCATATTAATTAAAATCAGTAAACATAAAAATAACCCCGATTCAAGAAATCACGTATATTTTTCATATTATTTTTATACAATGTTTTTTTTAAATATATGTATCATACAATGTATCACATATGTATGATTCATACATATATGATGGCGAATTGACAAGTCATAACTGTGTTCTAAGCCATTTCCGTCCTTCCACTAAATTGGTCTCACCAAGTTGCAACGTAATATCTAAGAAACTTTGAAGCTATAATAATTATTTATCGATCATGAAACTACTGTTGTAAATATAACGTGACAGCCGAAAGCTATAAAAACAAAAATACTTTTAACGTATTGAAATAAAAAAAAATAATAATTCAAACAAATTTTGTTCTACAAACAAACAAACCATCACGCCATTTCGCCGGAGGGGTAGGCAGAGAGAATGGACCGCCACACTTCTCTATTCTGACAAACCTCTCTGGCTTCCTCCACATTCATACATCGAGTCATACACGCACGTCGATTCTTTCGGCTTCTGACATGATCAACCTTTAATATTTGAGTAATTTGGTCATGCCATGTTTTATTTGGTCTACCTCGAATTCTTACTCCATTTGCATCGTTAACGTATACTTTTTTAATCATTCTTTCTTCACCCATGCGCTCCATATGTCCGAACCAATGAAGCGATCCTTTCATAATTTTGTTCATAAAACCTTCTTTCGCTCTACATTCCTTCCTAATATCAGCATTTGAGATTCTGTCGTACATCGTTCTATCACACATACGTCTTAGGGACCTCATCTCTACTGCATTTATTCTGCTCTCATCTTTCTTCTGCCTGTTCCATGCTTCTGCTTTCATCTTCCATACATAAGGGTTTGGACCAGAACTGTGAACGGCCATTTTCGCTTCCATTGATAAATTACTGTTTCCAATAACTTATTTTGAAGCTCCATTCACATTGTTACCCGCACCAACCATTCTTTCAACATCGCTGTCCGTTCGGCCATCCGTTGTGAACATGCTACCTAAATACAATTATTCCCTCATCTGTTCCAAGTTCTCTTCATTTTCATTTGTTCTAAATTCTAAATAAATTCAATTTTAAATTATTTCGATTAATTTTATAATGAAGTTTCATAGTTTTGACAATGATAAGAACGTAACTATATTAATTTGGTACAATTTAATCGAATTCCTAAGAAAATTTCTAATTAAAATTCAGAATAGATTCACAACTAACTTTTAGGTTGCCAATAATTAACTTAGGCAGGTGCCTGATATTCAAAATTATTATTATTAACTTAGTTTGGTAATGAACGAAAGCTCTGGATGATATTATTTAATTGAAGTTTAAAATATACAAGGACTCGGACGAAATCTAATAAAAATGAAAACTTTTTGAAATTAAACGTAATTATACTGTAAGGGAGTAATAATTCTCATTGCTTTCCTACACGTGGAATACAAATTACGTCATTCTTTTAATTTTCTTAAAACAACAAACAGTAGTAAAATAGTAATAATACTAATGAAGTCGTCGGTTTTCTAGAAGTGTTATTATAATTTAAGCTAATGACATGTTTTGCAGTCGCTCTGCGGATTTCGCTGTCATTGTCCACGCCACGATACTTTTGAGAGAAGGGTGCTGCGCAGAATTCTAGGACCTGTGAATGACGGTGAAGGCTGGAGAGTGCGGCATAATGACGAGCTGTGCCATATTTACAAAGCTCCCAGTCTCTCCACACAGGTCAGACTGAGATGGGCCGGTCACGTGCAGAGGATGCCATCATCGCGAACCCCAAAAAGATTGCTGGAGTGGCACCCAGGTGATGGAAGACCAATTGGACGACCAAGGCTGCGATGGGAGGATGAAGTTAGGAGAGATGGTGCGAAATCGTTACGAGAATGTCAGATTGGAGGGTCGAAGCAGAGGACAGGAGGAGTTGGAGGCGAAGAATACGGGAGGCTAAAGCTCGATATGGGCTGTAGGGCAATCGAAGAAGATGAAGAAGTAAACATGTTTTGCACTTTCTAAGGTAATATTAAATGTAGCGAAAATCAAGCGCGTTGTTGTTTTTATACATAATGTAGCAAAATAAGATAATTGACGAGGCTTTATAGGTACACAGATTAATTATTTAATATGGAATTTTACGTCATTGTTCAAGAAACAATAAATATGTTATGAAAGATATTTAATTTAATTAATATCGTGTTCATTCTAAATGTAAATAATTATGCACAAGCCGATATCTGCGCCTACGATAGCTATTATCAATTTTTCAAACTCCAAAATGAATACCAACGATCAGTTTGCGTAAAAATTGATTTATTTTTTCTTATTTTATACAAAGCTTAAAAAAATACGGAACTCTTTAACAGGCGAACATTAAATATCTGCTAGGTGCGTCCTTCTAGGTGCAAGGTTAAGCAAGATGCCTCCGCGTGTGATGTTTCTATAACACCCGGCGCCCTTGGTAACGACACAAAGTCGGTCAAATCTTCCACCAAAATGACAAGTGAATAAGGAGAGATGAGACACTTGTTAAGGGAATTCTCACGTTATTAAATCCCCATTCTTATTATTTTTTGCTTCTGATATGCTTCTGATATGTATTGCCTCAGTATTTGAAAACAGATACACAATTGATAATGCTTTAGCAAGGTGTAATATGTGGCTCCCATGAAATATAATAAAACTTCTGGAAAACACAAGTTTCCATCGAAATAAAATAATTCGAATGACATTATCCAGAAAATTTCCTGTATTGAAATATAATCCTTCTGGTTCCTCTCAACAGAATACCAAAATACTTAAACAAAAAATACTTTCAAAGTCAAATGAGTTGGGGAACACATTTAAGAACGAGATTTTTTTTCTACGAACGAGAGAAAAACAAGCACATGCGTATCGACAGCAAGATCAGAATCTACAAAACATGCGTGCGACCCATTATGACGTACGCTGTAGAGACGCGGGCTGACACTGTGCGAACCAAGGGACTACTAAGAACATCGGAGATGAAGGTCCTAAGATCAATTACTGGAAAAACCCTCCGAGATCGTGTCCGCAACGCAGACATAAGAAAAACCTGCGAAATAGAGGATATCATTCAGTGGAGTAGATCCAGAAGAAGATACTGGAGGGACCATGTAGCCCGAATGGATGGTGACAGACTCGCATATACAGCCGCCTATGAAATCCCTTCCGGACACCGCCCACCTGGAAGACCGCCTAAGAGATAGAGGGACAGCTGGATCTCATCATCCGACGAGATATGATTTCTGTGTCACAGATCGTCAGATCTATCAAAAGAAGAAGAAGAAGAAGAAGATTTTTTTTCTAAATATTGTACTTGAGAAAGAGAAATCTTGAAAATATTATATTATATTATTATATGAAATACGTTTTAAAGTAGCGAAAAATTTCTAGTAAGCAGAATACTTTTTCAGATTCAAAAAAACGGTATCAACGAGTTTCTGGGGATTTGGGAACATTGCTTGTTAGGGAGATTTTTATGTTTGTATTGCAGATTACAAAAAAAAACAAACATTAAAAAATTCGCGAGCAGCTCTCCGCGTCTATGTAAAAAGAGGATGAAAGTATTATATGTACAAAGCATGACAAATTTTTAAGCCATACCAAAGTGAATTTTTTCGCGATAATTTTTTTTAAAGAAATTTAGGAGGAAAAATATTCACAAGAGATTATGAACATCTTATTTGTACATTATAAGTACATAATTTCTGTATCACAATTAATTAAAACACAGATTTCTATTCACTCAAGTTAATTGCGTCGTCGAGAAAATAAAATAACCTTGATCGGTTTTCAATAAAACAGCTTATTTATTTTTCCTGAAGGTGGAAACATGTCGAAAAAAATTAACTCGAAAGTGGAAAAAAGTGTTTTAAACCGTAAAAAAAAATAATTATGAAATTCCACAAATTAATAAAAATATAAGTATATATAATTTAAACTAACTAACTAACTAACCATCACGCCGTCTCCCCGAAGGGGTAGGCAGAAAGAATGGACTGCCACACGTTTCTTTCTTGACACATTTCTCTCGCTTCCTCAACATTCATACATCGTGTCATGCACGCGCGTCGATTTCTCTGACTCCTCACATGGCCGACATTCAATATTTGATTTATTTGATCGTGCCACGTTTTCCTCGGTCTTCCTCTATATCTGGTTCCATTTACATCATTAACATATAATTTTTTTACCATTCTTTCTTCATTCATTCTTTCCATATGTCCAAACCATCTTAATGATCCTTTCATTATTCGGTTTATGACACCATTATTCGCACCGCATTCACTTCTTATAATATTCGCATTCGCATTCACTTCTTATATAATTTATACAAATGAAAACGTGTGTTTTAAGGAAGATTAATTCTATTTAATGGTAATAAAATTTTCGTCTTCTCATCTTCTCAGTCGTATTCCTCGTGATTGAGAGTCGTGCCTATCCTGTAAACCATTGACCATAACACGCCATGCGCTCTTGTCACTCCTCAGTCTCCTGTCGTCTTACTAAGGCATATTATCCTAATGAGCCATAAAATATTGTAAAACTTCTAGTAAATGAATGAATTTAAAATAGAGTTAAATTTAATATTCAAGAAACAATAAATACAGATGAAAAATTATAGATTGAACTAGTACATGTCATTATCCTAGCTGAGTAAATATTAATTTATGTATGATGAATAATTCTAGCGTCATGCCGTTTCCCTAAAGGAATGTGAGGATATAGTGAACCATCCCACTGCTGTAATCTGATAATTATTCTATCATATACTTAGGTTGGTTTTCTCGACTTCTTACGTGCCTGACATTTAAAACATATAATATGAGATTTACTTTATCATGACACGTTTTTTATCGGATAAGTCGACTTTATTTCAAAATGAATGCAAATGAAAATGCAAGAAAATGTTTTGCGTGTCTAAGGTACATATTATCAAATGTTCGATCTTTGTTTCGCTTGTCTAGGACATTTGATAATGCCTTAAACTAGCAAAATATATCATTTACATAAATATTATAAATATTCTAGAAAACACAAACAAAAAATACGACTTAATATCATTCATTATAATGTGTACTTAATTGCTCCATGATTCTAAGATATTTAAGCCAGACATTAATTATTTTGTGAATAAAGCTTTCATTTGCACTGATGTCTTATGTCTGCGCTTAGCACTTTATCATATAAATATATACTACATATTCGCCGAGCAGATTTCTACGACGTCATTTATTACAATTTCATTCTACTTGTTAATTTATATAAATGTTACAAAAAAGAGCTCTTTTCACTTTTTGAAAGATGACTCTGATGCGACCCTGCCTCAGATACTGTCGTCACATTTACTTATCTAAGATTTTCTATCCGACCGAGGAAAACGTGGCACGATCAAATAAATCAAATATTGAATGTCGGACACGTAAAGAGTCAGAAAAATCGACGTTCGTGCATGACACGAAGTATGAATGTTGAGGAATCGAGAGAAGTGTGTCAGGAAAGAACAGTGCGGTGGTCCATTATTTCTCCCTACCCCTTCGTGGAGACGACGTGATGGGTAGTTAGTTAGATTAGCTATAAAAAAACTCGAATATCACGCAAAAGAAATAGGTTCGGTTAAATCAAATTACAATTATTTCAAAAGTCCCAATTTCATCACTTTACTTTTGTAGATTTATTATTATTATTATTTTGTTGAAACGCTCTTTACATCATGATAGCATGAGCCAAATCGATATAAAGTGTATTAAAGTTATCATGTTATCATTGAAGTGCCCAATGGTGTTCTTCTATCGACCCTTATGTATGGAAGCGAAGCATGGCACTGGCAAAAGAAGGATGAAAGTAGAATAAATGCAGTAGAAACGGGATCTCTTAGACGAATGTGTGGATACTCTGTATATGATAGGGTGTCGAATGAAAATATAAGAAGTGAATGCGGTGCAAATGATGGTGTTATGAACAAAATAATGAAAGGATCATTAAGATGGTTTGGACATATGGAAAGAATAAATGAAGAAAGAATGGTAAAAAATTATATGTTAACGATGTAAATTAAACCATAAATCGAGGAAGACCGAGGAAAACGTGGCATGGTAAAATAAATCAAATATTGAATGTCGGCCATGTGAGGAGTCAGATAAATCGACGCGCGTGCATGACACAATGTATAATATAAATGTTGAGGAAGCGAGAGAAATACGTCAGCAAAGAAAAGTGTGGCAGTCCATTCTTTCTGCCTACCCCTTCGGGGAGACGGCGTGATGGTTAGTTAGTTAGTTAGTTTTAAGTTATAGTGGTTCTCGTGACATGTGATAGGTAGCTAATCAATGGCTATTTTATTCTTAATTAAATATAGCACTTGTTTTTAAGTGTCTCGAAAAAATAAGTTTTCATGTTTAATGTCTGTACAGTGGTAATTTTGAGTACTGCGATTATAACATTAGAGTAAATATTCAAACGTTAGTAAAATAGTGAAATTTAAGAGACATTAACACTATAAAATGGCGAACGCACGTCGGCAGAAGACATTAATACTAAGTAACAATGGATCTGCGAGAAAAGGATGTGTTAGTGGTCCATTTCCTCTTCCTTCTTGCGGATGTGGTGCGAGGTCGATATATAACAAGTAAATGCGTTAGAGACAATATTCAGCAAGACCATTAATTGAGCAGGCATTTGCGTACTTTATCACAAATGGCAGTAAAGTGCCAAGGGATATTTAACCCGCAAGTAACGAGATAAAAATATCCGAGTTATGTGTGTCCCAATGGTTTCAATTCACAAAAATAAACCAACTAACTAACTAACTAACAAACCATCACGTTGTCTCGCCGAAGGGGTAGGCAGAAATAATGGATTGCTACACTTCTCTTCAAGAAAAGAGTTTTTTTTATAAAGATAAAATACGAGTATGTAGGGTAGGCACAAAAATGGCAGTACACAATGAAGTTCTAGTGCCAACCCTCATGTATGGAAGTGAAGCTTGGAGCTGGCAAAAGAAGGATGCAAGCAGGATAAACGCCGTAGAAGTGAGATCACTAAGAAGAATGTGCGGGAAAACGTTGTATGATACCGAACGACGAAATAAAAGAGAAATGTAAGGCAGATGGATAAAATTAAAAAAGGATCCTTAAGATGGTTCGGACATATGGAACGAATGGAAAAGAGAAGAATGGTTAAAAAGTTGTACACAAGCAGCGTGAGTGGAAAAGAAGCCGAGGACCGAGGAAAACATGGCATGACCAAATTAATCAATTACTAAAAAGCGGCCACATTCGAAGTCGGAATAATCTACGTGCGTGCATGGTGCGATGTATGAATGTAGAGGAAACCCAAGAGGTATGCCAGGACAGAGCATTGTGGCGATCCATCCTCTCTGCCTACCCCTCCGGGGAAATGCCGTGATGGTTAGTTTGTTAGTTAGTTAAAATTTAACATATTTTTTATGTATCTTTTCTATTTCTATAATATAATAAAAAAAATATTAAAAATACATACCAAGCTGAGCAGCCCAAAAGATGATGGTGATCAAAAAAATGGTTTGTGTTTTCTTACCTGCAAAACAAAAAATACATAATTAGATAAATCATACAACCAAAAAAAAATCTAAACTTGAAAAATTTAAATATGTATATTTTTCATTTAATAACTAACTAACTAACCATCACGCCGGCGACGGCGTGATGGTTAGTAAGTTAGTTAGTTTAGGTTGCCAATAACCAATGCATCAGAATAAAAATATCCACACACTACGACGCTACAAAGGGTTAAGAAAATTTTACTTGAAAGTAGGGTTCAAAAGAACCCTTGTACAACTATAAGGTTAAACCGTTTCCAGACCTGCTCGGTATCTACAAACGTTGTCGCCATTAAAGCGGTGGGACTACAAATTCCAAGCCCTCAAGCCATGGGACCCTCAAGCTATTTAAAATATTATCTAAGAATAGGTACTTGCGTAATGTAAAATTTGGTTTCGGATATCCTTAAGCCAAATTAGAAAATTTAATGATCTTTGAACCCCAATATCAAAAGGTTAGCAAATCTTTTACAAGACAAAGTATAATTACCTAAAATATATAAAAAGGGAACATTTGGTAAAATTTGAATCAGTTTTTTTTTTTCAACTTGTTTTCCTGTTAAATTAAATCTTCTTATTAATCTAAAGCCAATTAAATCTTCTTATTTTTTGACTAAAAAAATAGAATTTTAAAGCAATAGTTAGTATAAGTATTTTTTCATATTATAAAACGTGGCACGATCAAACAGATCAAATATTGAATGTCGGCCATGTGAGGAGTCAGAGAAATCGACGCGCGTGCATGACACGATGTATGAATGTTGAGTAAGCGAGAGAAATATGTCAGGAAAGAAAAGTGTGGCAGTCCATTCTTTCTGCCTACCCTTTCGGGGAGACGGCGTGATGGTTAGTTAATTAGTTAGTTAATAAATATTTAATTTCATTCCCGTTTTTATTCTAGCTTTGACCGGTTTCGCAGTGCGTTTTGCTGTGAAATTGAGTTAAATATACCATAAGTAGTATCTTTGCACACTTTATATTCCGACAAAACGTTAGAGCTGTATTTTTTGGTGCATAAAAGATGGCACCTTTGGACAAGAGCTCCAAATTTCGTTTCGCCATTTCGTTTTATGGCAGAAGGTCACATCTGCAATTGGAACTATTTGCCAAAATAAAAAATCCAACGATTAGTTTGCTTTGAATCTTTGACAACTATATTACTTATAAAATGCACGCGATTAACCTTCCCTTCCCTATGATGGGTATCTATATACGTTGCTTCTAATAACCATCAATATCTCTATAAATATAATAAATACTAGGTTAAGATTTTAGGTATTCCTCCATAATATATTTACGCATTGATTTAAAAAAAAATATTAATAATAATCAGAATTTATCGGGTACATCGGAGGTATTTTGTGAAGATCGGAAACAAATTCGCGTATAAACAGCGCTGTGAGTGCGCGACACTATATTCGCATCTCACTCTTGCATACTTCACTGTGGAAGCGCGAGGAGCTCAATGTTCTCACTGCCGCCGGCAGTAGCTCTCGGGCTTGCAACCAGAGTGGACCTGTGCCTGTTTCGTGAGCGTTGCCAGATGTTTTTTTTTAAATGTTTTTAGCAAATAAATCTCAATTATTATAATTTTTGACTTAAATTATAATTAATTAAAGGGATTAGGTAAGAATGTTAATATTTTTCCGATTTAAAATCGCTAATTTTTGATCAGGTACTGACTCCCCAACAGCGGAACGCGCGTTTTTATTTTAGCACCGTAAGGGAAAGATTAACATCCTTGCCTTGTTTGTATTTCATGAAACTTAAAACCCAATAATGCTGTCAGTATATGTTCTGCAGAAAAGTTAAGTTATATATGTATGACCATTTTCTGACGTTTTTAATAACTGTGTAATTTGAAACACTGTTATAATATACTAGTGTATTTGATACGAACGGTTCCTTAAAATAAATTTCCCGAATGATGACTATTGAGATAAAGAAGACTTCATTTCAATGAAAACATGTACCAAGAACTCTTAAAAAGAGAAGAAGGACTAATCAAACGAAATGTGGAATGGGCCAAAATTCAACCTATTATTGTTTCGAAAGAAAGTTGAATAATGTCTTACGGCCACCTTATACTAATTCCATATAATTTATTTTACGAATTAATAAAGGCAAAAATTTTTGCATTTTCTATTAAAGAATTTGTAATGTTTCAATTATTGTTCATTTAAAAAAAATACGATGAAAAAGTAATTTTTAAAAAGTATTCTTTTGGTTTTAATAATACGTAAACTCGTATATGTTCAGATACGCATAGTAGACATTCCTTTTCCAGTAGAGCATTTCTTAATCAGAGAAAATACAGATCCTCTGGGAAATTCAATCAGGATCCCAGGATAGTTAAAAAAACATGATTTATAAAAAGAAATCGTATTTTATGTAGTTCCAGGAAGATGAAAGGTAATAAGAGATCAGCGGAGATTACTGGTCCATGACGTTTGTAGGGAATAAAAAGGGCTGCTTTAATGAGACAAAAGAAACAAGTCGAGAAAAAACGGGAGAAAAAGGAGATGTTTTTATTACGAATAATATAAGAGGACTCATAAAATAGCCACAGTTGGCATTGGAAGCAAACAAAAATATTGCGTGATATAATATAGATGCTTCTAACAAGAAAATAAATGTAAGTTACATTTGTTATAAATACAACGCATTGTACGTTTTTCTGTGTTCTGTTTTATATTCTACATAAAAAATATAAATATAAATTAACGTTTATTTTATAAAATTAAAATATTCCATTTAAACAAAGGCATGAATAATAAACAATATGTATAATTTAATTATTGTAAGAACTTATTAATATTAATTTTGTTTTTAAAAAAACTTTGTATTTTATCACGGAATGCTTATTATAATTTAAGCCAACTAGTTTCGCATGTACCTATGCTTCATTAGGATTATATAAGAATATGAAATACACATATATTTATATAAAAAAAATATATGTTTTTGCTTTATTAATACCCTGATTAAGATTAATCTTTATCATTCCATGGTTTATTTTAAAAGTCTAACCTCTTATTGATTGAATAATTTTTTTTTACGTATATAAAATAATATTGTACATTTATTTAGTAATTATTTTTTACATTAAAGACGTTCATGACTTTTTGTGTGACGTGATCATTTTTATTAAGAGTAAACACGTAACATATATAATTTGTACACAAATTCATAAAAACTACCAACGGATTTCGCTGTAATTGGAGCTTCCTTAAAAGCACATAACAAACATAAACTCACATGTTTCTTTAAAAAAAATCTCGACACATTTCGAAGACACTATACCTTTAAAATTATTACATATTACACAAATAATTTGCTCATAGCATATTATTAAAAAGAAATTGAATAACATACATTGAAAAATGTTTACAGTAAGAAGCGTATTTAGAAATAAAAATAAGCAAACAATCTTTTACGACGTATTTTCAGTACGCGGATCGCAAGAAATATTGCGAATTCTCATAATGATTTTACACGTAGAATTTTTACGTCTCAGTGAGCATTAAATCTTGCAAAATATCGGAAAAACTCAAGAATCAAGTCATTAAGAAAATGTACGAATATCGAACGTAAAATAAGTACTCGCCTTTCAATAAATATTCAAAAAATATTGAGAATTTTGTTTTTCTTTTTAAAAGCGACAAGATGTAACTTTGAAGATGTTTTAATCTAAAAAGCTCATTGATTGATTGATCAGCAATAAACTCCAGTGATAGCTATGTTTTTTTTTAATTATTAAAACCATATAAACTTGACTTATTTGAAATGATATGAAAAGTTTAAAAAAAATTGGTTCTTAATATACATATATTAATACAAGAAATTAAAGAATCTAAATTTTACAGAAAATCATTCAATTCAATTTTAAGTATTTTTCAAATCATACATTTATTCTGTTGCCTGCCCCAACCCTTTCTTTCAATATCTTTCTCCACCCTCCCATCCTTTGTAAACATACTTCCTAAATAAAGAAATTCATCCACTTGTTCCAGATTTTCACCGTTTACAAAAGTTGTCATCGCAAACAAAAGCCTATCCAAAAAACCTAAGATGGCAGTGCACAATGGTGTTCTTGTGCCGACCCTTATGTATGGTATTGAAGCATGGAACTGGCAAAAGAAGGATGAAAGTAGATTAAATGCAGTAGAAATGAGATCTCTAAGACGAATGTGTGGCAAATCTGTATATGATAGAGTGACAAATGCAAGTATAAGAAGTGAATGTGGTGCGAATGAAAGTGTTATGAACAAAATAAGGAAAGGGTCATTAAGATGGTTTGGACACATGGAAAGAATGAGTGAAGACAGAATGGTAAAGAAGGTATATGTAAACGGCGTGAACGGATCTAGAAATAGAGGAAGGCCGAGGAAAACGTGGCACGATCAAATCAATCAAATATTGAATGTCGGTCACGTGAGGAGTCTGAGAAATCGACGTGCGTGCATGACAAGATGTATGAATGTAGAGGAATCGAGAGACGTATGTCAGGACAGAACAGTGTGGCGTTCCATTCCTTCTGCCTACCCCTTCGGGGAGACGGTGTGATGGTAAGTTAGTTAGTTAAGTTAGTTCAAATCATACGTTTTTTATTGGAAATATTCTTTGACTTTTATTGTGTTTTCATGCGTTTTATTATTAGGTCCTTACATATGAAATTGGCGTTTTGTATGGGAGAAACATAAAGTTGTTTTTTTTTTAAATATAATATATTTATGTGGTCTGGGGAACATTCCCAGAGGCAATGCCCCTTTGCCACCACACGCGTCGCAGGTTGCGGATAGCGATACGGCCCTTTCTTTTGCAAGGGGTTAGCTGCGAATAACCAATAAGCAGCCGCGGACAATGGGGCGGTTCACTGGAGGGGCGCTGGGGAGCCTGTGGCAAGGTATACCCCTACAAAATGGTGTAAAAACTCGATGAAGGTGGACGACAGTGGCGAGTCCATGTCGCCAATCAAATATAAGCATGTAGCCTGGAGAGTTGGGCCCCATCAACCCATTAACTAATACACTGTTAGCCCAAATAAGAGAAGGAACACTCACTGCAAAACCTGGCATGTTCATAGGCCACAAAGGTGGCAGCCCCACTAATGAACTCGGGCTCTGTGGGCTAATAACCTGCAAGTCCTAAAACTAAACTTATTACAGAAACTAAAAGGAAGAAAAACCGGACCGATTCTAAAACAACGACCTTTGGCTTAAAATTTAGGACACGATTGGCTTTTTGGAATGTGAGAACGATGTGGGAGCCGCACAGACTCATTGAAGTAGCCACAGTCATGCAGCGATACAACATTGGTCTGCTGGGCTTGAGCGAGACTAGGATGAATGGTTTTGGAGAGATCACAACTGTTGGCAATGCTACGCTTCTCTACTCGGGAAAGGAAGACCTGGAAGGTACGAAGGAATTTGGCGTTGGCTTTTTGATGAGCAGTGAATTTCGGAAATCTCTTCTGGACTGGAGACCTGTCTCGGACAGAATCATTGTTGCAAGATTCCACTCTGCAGTTCGGAAAGTCTCTGTGGTACGGTGCTATGCCCCCACAAACATGTCCCAAGATAGCGATAAGGACAAATTCTACGACCAGCTTGCTACCACCCTGGCATCCATCAAGCGGCAGGATATTGTGATGATACTAGGAGACTTTAATGCCCAGGTTGGCGCAGAGAATACGCACTTGGAAAGCTTCATGGGTAAGCACGGCATGGGCACTAGGAACGATAACGGGGAGCGTTTTATTGACTTTTGCTCCGGACATGACCTGGCAATCGGAGGTACGATGTTTCCACATAGAGATTGCCACAAATATACATGGAACCATCCAAACGGAGTAAACAAAAACCAGATTGACCATATTGCCATAGCCTGCAAATGGAAAAGGTCTCTGCTCGATGTTAGGAACAAGAGAGGGGCTGACGTAGACTCTGATCACCATTTGGTGCTGGCAGAGTTGCGTCTAAAGCTGGCTGTCCCTAAATCTCTCTCAAAGAGGGTAACGAGACGTTTCGATGTGACCAAGCTGCAGGATGAAGACGTCCGAAATGAGTACCAGTTGGAACTCGCTAACAGGTTCAGTGCTCTCGACGTTGCGGATATGGATACACACGAGGCATGGGGTCAGATCTCAGAGGTTTTCTCGGATGTTAATGGCAGACTTTTGGGCCACAATACTAATAAGAAGAAGCCCTGGATGTCTGACGCCAGTTGGGGACTGATCGAGCGACGGAATGAAATAAATCAGCAACTGCTGCAGGCACAGACTCGGGCAGAAAAGGAGACACTGCAGGAAGAACGTAAAGAATGTCGCAAATTTATAAAGCGACGCATCAGAGAGGACAAGCGCTTGTACATATCTAATTTGGCAAATCTAGCACAGTCTGCTGCAGCCCGGAAAAATTTTGGAGATGTGTACAAGATTACCAAGCAACTCTCTGGAGACGTTTTCTCGCATCGTGTTAATCGCCCTATTAGAGACAGGTTGGGAGTACCAATTGCCTCCTTAGACAAGCAGCTGGCTCGATGGCACGATCATTTCTCAGGCATCCTCAGCAATGTTCCAGACGCCGCAACTGCCCCACAAACAGAGGAACCCAATCAGCCCTTGCTGCAAATCGCTACTCACCCTCCTACGCAAACCGAAATAATGTCAGCAATCCGCTCTCTAAAGAACAATAAGGCTCCTGGCAGTGACGGGATTGTGGCTGAGATGCTCAAGGCAAGCGAGACCTCCTCAACGAGCATCCTGGCCCCTCTGTTGGAACGCATATGGATCTCAGAGAGGCTGCCACCCGCCTGGAAGGAAGGACTCCTTGTAACAGTGCCCAAAAAGGGAGACCTGAGCAACTGTAACAACTGGAGGGGAATCACTATCCTTTCCGTGGTGACAAAGATCCTTGCGAGAATTATACTGAGGAGAATGACTAGTGCACTCGAAGGAGGTATGCGAGAGGAACAGGCTGGCTTCCGAAGTGGCCGGTCTTGCGTTGAGCACATAAATACACTCCGCATCATAATTGAAGAGGCCTCTGAATGGCAGTACAGCATGTACCTAACGTTCGTCGACTTTGAAAAGGCCTTCGATACATTATCGTGGACTTCAATCTGGTCAACTCTCATTAGCAGAGGAGTCCCACAGAAGATTGTGAATATCATCAGGGCAATGTATGACGGTTGTTCTTGTCGTGTAGTGCACCAGGGCAAACTCTCCGAGGCCATCAAACTGAGTGCGGGAGTGCGACAGGGATGTCTACTATCACCCCTGCTCTTCATAGTGGTTCTGGAGGATGTGTTGCGCCGTTCTTTCGACGATCCCCGTGGCATTCCATGGATGCGTGATACCCAGTTGGAGGATCTGGATTATGCTGATGACCTCTGTTTGCTTTCGGTAAACCGGGTGGATGCGGAGCGGAAACTTTGTAGACTTCACGAGGAAGCGGCAAAAGTAGGTCTCAAGATTAACATGTCCAAGACAGTAGACCTACGAGTGTCCACAAATGACTCCACCCCAATCTTGCTCCACGGTGTCCCCCTTGTGACCACGACCAGCTTCTGCTACCTCGGTAGTATGATAGCAGGCTCAGGAGGTACGGAGGAGGATGTAGCCAGCAGACTTGACAAGGCAAGGGGAGCTTTCGCTATGCTTCGCCCTGTATGGCGCTCCGGTATCATTTCGAGAAAGCTCAAGCTCCAAGTATTCAGAAGTAACGTTAAAAGCGTACTGCTGTACGGATGTGAGACTTGGAAGTCTACCGCAGACGTTATTGGTAAACTCCAGGTGTTTATAAATAGGTGCCTTCGCTCAATATTCAAAATCTATTGGCCCCAAACAGTGTCAAATGCCGTTCTCTGGACCATGGCAGGCGAAAAGCCAATTAGAGAACAAGTCGCTAGGCGCAAGTGGCAGTGGATCGGTCACACTCTGAGACGGAACCCAGCCTGCATCGCTCAGGGCGCACTAGACTGGTCCCCTATGGGGGGAAAGAGAAAGCGAGGCAGACCTAGAGCCACCTGGAGAAGAACCCTGCAGGACGAGGTTAAGGCAGCAGGTCTCACTTGGGACGATGTTAAGCATCAGGCATGCGATAGAGTCGGGTGGAGAAGATTCCTTGAGGCCCTATGCACCACGGAGGTGTGACAGGACAAAAAGAAGAAGAAGAATATATTTATTTAATCAAAGTATGTTCCATTGCTATCTATGTACTTTTGCCATCTCATAGGTAGTTCATCGATCCCTTTACTAAAAAAACCATTCGGACGGGAATCAATAAAATCATTGAAGTCGGCTTGGACTGCCCCATCGGAGTTGAATTTTTTCCCTTGCAAGAAGTTATCCAAATTTTGAAAAAAATTGTAATCTGTTGGGGCAAGGTCCGGAGAGTACGGTGGATATCTTAGACATTCCAATTAAAGCTCTTCTAATTTGGTAGCCGTGTGTTGTGCAGTGTGTGGTCTAGCGTTATCATGAAGCAGCAGTGGCCTAGAGCGATTAGTCAGCCTCGGTTGTTTAGCAGCTAGCTTTTCCATCATGGTTTGCAGTTCCTGACAATAGACATCTGCCTTAATCGTCTGCCCATATTTAAGAAAGCTGTAGTGAACGGCACCAGCACTAGTCCACCAAACGCTCACAAGTAACTTTTTTGGAGTCAATTTTCGCTTTGGGCATGGTTTGGCTGGTTCGGCAGGGTTCAGCCATTGCGATGAGCGCTTCCGATTATCATATAGGATCCATTTTTCATCACATGTAATGATTCGATTCAAAATCCCTTCATTATTGTGCCGGTTGAGAAATGGAACGCAGCAGTCAACGCGCGTTTGTTGATTTGCTTCACTCAATTCGTGAGGTTCCCACCTTTCAAGCTTTTTCACCTTCCCAATTTGCTTCAAGTGGATTAAACAGTTTTATCACTAACACCGCAGCCTGCAGCTAACTCGGACGTGGTTTGCGATGGATCCGCTTCCATAATAGCCTTCAATTCTTCATTATCAACTTTGGTCTCCGGCCGTCCACGGGGCTTGTTCTGCAGGTCGAAATTTCCAGAACGAAAACATTGGAACCAAAAACGCACTGTGTTTTCTTTTGCGGCACCGTCGCCATACACATCATTAATCCTTCGAACCGTTTCTGCAGCACTGGTGCCACGGTGGAACTCGTACTCGTAAATAACGCGATATTTCAAGTTTTCCATTTTGTAAACTGAGTGACGCAAAGAAAAAAAACAATAAAGGAAAAAACAAATGAATTATAATTTTCGAAACACAAATACTTGAGTAAATAGCTGTATAAATTTGAATTTGGAATTCCTAACCAAAGAGAAGATATTAGAGATCAAAGTTGCCAGTACGGCAAAACGCCAATTTCATATGTAAGAACCTAATATTTTAAAACTATAATACAAAAATGGCAAGATAGAAAACAGTAATTAATATCAGATAGTGGCTTGAATATTGGTCTTAAATCTTTCTAATAAATTACCTATCATAATAGTGGGAGATAACTGCGATGGAGATATATTTGTCCATTAAATCAGTTACATATACGAGTACAAATCAAAGTCATGTTATCAAATTGGAGAAGTTCATTATCACAGCATTTGGTGAATTAAATATGTAAAACAAGAAAGCAAAATTTTGTGACGAATAAAAAAACATTAAATTTTCCTAGCCAAATTATTTTGTAAAAACACTGATTCTGAGTGTTTTTTTTTTAAGTAGATAAAAATATAGACTCTTGAAATATTCGAAATTTGAGATAGGAAGATACCATTTGATTAAAGATTTTCATTTTTATAATTCTGAGGTATTTTCGTCATTAAAATAAATAAGTATTATTAATTACACTAAATAAACATCAGATGCTATTATTCTGACAATCACTACGTCACAATAGTATTTAATATTTTTTATCGTAATGATTTTTTTTTCAATTTGTGTATAGGCCTGAAGAAGCTCGCTATGCTACAGAGTGAAACCGGTTGGCCAAACATACTCAAAATAGAGTGGGTTATTCAAAGAAAAAAAGATTTTTATTTTTTTCTATATAAATTATTTCTTTTACATAAGTATCACTACGAAAAATTCAATCTTTAAGCTAATAATAATATTAACGCATTTCGTACACAAAAATATTAAAACATCAAGAAAAAATGTCTTCTATCAAACGGAAGTTTCAGATTAAGGAAGCTCATTTTGAACCACCAACTTACTTCACCACTTGAAAACAAAGTTCTTTCCATGCAATATAATTCAATTTTAAAGCTTAAATCAAAGCTGCAAACTTCAGAATCTTATAATGCGTTGTAATATATTTGCATATTTAATCATATTTAAGGGCGCTGACACAAATTTAAAGAAGGAGGGGAGAATAGGAGGGGATGTGATGATAATTGAAAATAATGAGGTTCCTTATATTTCTTTTTTGCGCAAACGGTGCGTAGATTTTCACAGTAAAATATTTTATGAATTTCAAAGGTTTTTGCAAAGATATTACGGTGACAAGGAAAGTCAAACGATTTTTTTAGCCGGTAAAAAGGCAGAAAAGATGAAAATAAAGAAACATTTTTAAACGTTTAACCATTCAGACCTTTTAAATTGAATCTTTGAAGTAAAATAGGCACTTAGTACAAAAAAAATTTAACAACTAAGAATGCAGGTTCGTTCTATGTGTCTATTATATTACGTTATATGTGTCATATAGAACGAAACTGCATTTTTTGGTACTTGGTGCCTATTTTACTTCAACCATTCATTTGTACAATACATGGTTTCTGACCAATATATGCCATTTCCTTATATAATAGTCAATATTTCATCATTTGATGAAAATGCCTGTTATCTAGTAGTTATATTATATTTTATAGGAGTGCCATAATTTGCCTTTTATTGGAGATTCTTGTAAATAATAAAAGTATTTCTTGACAAGTAGATAAAACGTTTATAAATAAACTTCATGCTAATAATTGAAATTTCTTTGCAAAAGTTTATTTTCAATATGGAAATTAAAAAGCATGCTGACAATAAAACTTCGGGGGTTATATTTTCTCCTTCAAACAAAAGAGTGCTGCATTTTCCCCTGAAATTTTTCATCTCATATCACGAAGGAAGATAAATTGTGTTCCAGGGTGCATTTGACAGTTCGCTAGAAACGAAAGCTCATGTTTTATCAATTGCATTCTCAACATCAAACCACAAACATAATTCATCTTCCAGGAACATAACCGATTTTACTCCATAGCGTTGTGAACAAAAAAGCCACAACAAGGGATTGTTGAAAATAGATAAAGCACGCACATACAGCGCGTGATAGTTATATATTATTATGATCAGTTGTCATCGTAAACAAAAACCTATCCAAAAAGCTAAAATGGCAGTGCACAATGGTGTTCTTGTACCGACCCTTATGTATGGAAGCGAAGCATGAAACTGGCAAAAAAGGATGAAAGTAGAATAAATGCAGTAGAAATGAGATCTCTTGCGGTGCGAATTCGTTGATACTCTGTGTATGATAGAATGTCGAATGAAAATATAAGAAGTGAATGCGGCGCGAATGATGGTGTTATGAACAAAATAATGAAAGGATCATTAAGATAGTTCGTACACATGGAAATAATGAATGAAGAAAGAATGGTAAAAAAATTATATGTTAACGATGTAAACGGAACTATAAAAAGATAAAGATTGAGGAAAACGTGGCATGATCAAATAAATCAGATATCAAATGTCGGCCATATGAGGAATAGGAGAAATCGACGTTCATGCATGACACGATGTATGCATGTTGAGAACAGAAGAAAAGAACAGTGTGGTGGTCCATTCTTTCTGCCTGCCCCTTCAGGGAAACGGCGTGATGGTTAGTTAGTTTGTTAACATTATATTTTGTTGAATCGCTCTTTACATCATCACAGCGCGAGCTTAAATATATGTAAAGGGTATATACGTAGCTATATATTCTCATGACTGTTGCTAATCTATCGTAATTTTATTGTCACGTGAATTCTTCACGAGACCAAAGACAGTGTGACAATCACACTGCCATCGCTGGGAATGAAAATCGGAACCTTCGGTGTGGCAGCCAGTGTGGCATCTTAGAACTCTGGCACGAGCGACGGTCGTCAGATTTAGTTTGTTAGTAAAATCTTATTTAATTGAAATTGAATCCTTATTCGTGGGATTTTGATTTACCGCTAACAGGACGTTCAATCAAAACTACTGCAAGCCTTTGAACACCGAATAACACACCCGTTAATGGATAGTAAATAAAGACTTAGGATTTCAGCAAACAGCAGACAGCTCTCTTAGCATTGCACTGGGCGGTACAAAGACCGCTCTCTGATGTTCTACTCAGCCAGGAGCGCCGGAGCTTTCATCAGGCTAGTGTCAATAGAAATCGATTGTGAATACACCGACGAACATTTTCATTAGAAACTTGAGACCGTCTCGAGATTTGTTTAGGTGCTATGCAATGAGTTTAAAATTAACTGTTCATCACATCACTATTATCGTATTTTGTATTAATCAAGAATGTCTAATGATATTTGTTTGTAGTTACTATTTATTGTTTCTTGAACACATATAACACATAGAAAGAATGAATAAAGAAAGAACGGTAAAGAAAGTATATGTTGAAGACACAAACGAACTAGAAAAAGATAAAGATTGAAGAAAACGTGGCACGATCAAATAAATCAGATTTTAAACGTCGACCACATGAGGAATTGGAAAAATCGACGTTTATGCATAACACGATGTATAAATGTTGAGAAATCGGGAGAAGTATGTCAGGAAAGAACAGTGTGGCGGTCCATTCTTTCTGCCTACTCCTTCGGGAGACGGCATGATGGTTAGGTAGTTAGTTAAACAATGATGTAAAACTCTATAAAAAAAAATAATACGAAATAAAACTTAGGTTTTCTAGAAGTTACATTATTATTAATGAAAATGACATGTTCTACCTTTCTAACATATTTGATAACACAATAATAAACCAATACATGTCAATTCCATAAAATATAATAAAACTTCTACATAACAGATGTTCTCATTTTCATTAATTTTGTAGTAACTAACATTTTAGACGAAACTTTCGTCTTCTAGGCGTTTTGTTATATTTCTTGGGGGTTAGATATTTTGTCTCTGAAATTCCGTTTGATTATGCCCAAGCAAAACCAAATTTGTTACCCCCATAAACGTAATAAAACAAAAAAAACAGAAGTTCATATTAGCTATCAAAATTATTTAATATTAATTAATGATATATTAACAAATGGTGGCTTTGATTTTTCTTCGTGAATAATGGCAATGAAAATAAATAGATCATTCTAAAAAAAGATTGTAAGAGGTATTTTGGATACTCACAATATGATTTTTATGGACATAATTTGGGATCTAAACCTAAATTTTATTGAAGTCTAAATAATTTGATAAAATTGGTTTGAAAAACAATTCCGTTCAAACAATCATTTTTCGATCTTTAACCTTATATTTTAAAAAAGGGCAATGAAACCTGAAAAAGCAGCTAGATGTTTTTTTAGTAAAACGAACAAAAAAATAAATGAACTTCAAATGTTTTTTTTGTTTAAAATGGAAATTACCTTGGAGCCATTGAAATACATCAGCCGGTGATGGAAAATAAATATTTGTACCAAATCAAAACAAAGCGGATTAAGGATTGCTTTCCTCCATAAAATGAAAATGTGATCACAAAATTATGTATGGCATTTGAAAATGTGTATATTTTCAGGTTTTATCTTTGGTAGGACCTGATGAAATATTTGTGTGGTAATCAAGTAAATTTATTCTGATACTCGTATATGTAAAAAGATTTTTTTTTCAAATTATCATTATATGACCTTCAGGTGCAAAATCTACATTAAGTATCTCTCGATTTTTTCATCTGGATATTGTTTATTGACCAGGTCATCCGACTCGCAAGTTATCAATTATTTAGATTTTTATACGATGCACTTGGCGTCTGTCATGGCAGAGGTGCTAGAATTATGACTGCCATACCAGAAGGTCCCGGGTTCTATTCCTGGCGATGGCAGTGTGATTTTAACGCTGTTTTTGGTTTCGTGTAGTATTCAAATGATAATAAAATGGCGATAGATTAGTTAACTATGACATATAGTGAAAATCAATTGCTTAAAGTTGTATATAGGTAATTGGGTTAAAATAACCTGCGTAATATATACTCGTACATGTGGAAACAACGGGAAACTACCAAATGCCCAAGTGGCTTACCAAGAACCATAAAAAAAATTTAACATTACTGCAAACGACCTGCGTAGCCGAGTAGTAAGTGCATTGACTGCCACCCTGAAGGTTCCAGATTCGATTCCCAGCGAGGGCAGTGTGATTGTCACACTGTCTTTGGTATGGTGTAGAATTCACGTGACAATAAAATGGAGATAGATTAGCTACCTATCACATGTCACGAGAATCACTATGATAGCTATAATACCCTTTTCATCGATTTGACTCATGCTGTCATGATGTAAAGAGCGATTGAAAATAATAAAAATAAAAATCCCATGGATTGGAACGAGCGATAAAGCATTTACTTTGTGGTAAGACAATTTAAATTCATAAAGATAAAATAAACATTAATAAAGTATAACAGACGATTCAACACAGCTTCAGTTGATCGACTATGCATGTAAATATTTGAAAAGTTGAACTGTAGAAGATTTGGTATTCCAAAGAATAATAAAAATGGGATATATTATTCCACTTCGATATCGCAAATCGGCGATAGGAAGTAAGTTTCACGTTCAACGTGGATTTAAACGTTTCAGCCGCATTGCGTCACATTCATCTCACAATTCAATGCACTTTCGCGAACTTTTTGGAGCACGTTGAACTAATTCAGACGTAAGAAACTCTCGTCGATAAATAGGCACTGCAGCGGGTTATGCTGAGTTCGTATTGCACCAATTAATAACCCACTTTGTGCTTCATATTGTATAGACTTGATCAAGAGTTTTCGATAGCCAAAACTAAAATGTTTGCCAAAAAGCATAAATTGGAAACGAAATGAAATATACACGCAACTTTACTGTTATAGGCTTGAAAAATAAGGCAGTGAAAACATTAAAACAACATAAAGGCATTTCATTTTGAAAATTTGGAATAATAATAATTATTATTATTATTATTATTATTATTATTATTATTTTGTTGAAAAAACTCCTTACATCATTACAGTGCGAGCCAAATCGATGTAAAGGGTGAAAAAAAAAGAGTATCAAAGGAAATATACATAGAACCTTATGAATACGAAAAGCCAGTTATTTGCTTGCTGCCTTTATCGTAAGGGTGTTTACGAATTCGCCATAATTGCATCCAAAGAGGTCTATATCTTTTGCAACCTCATTAACCACTTAATGCTCGGTTTTTTTTTTATGAAAATAGAATCAGAAATATCAGGTGATTTTATTTTTTAATTAAAGAATGTATATAATTTAAAAATAGTCCAGTTCCAAAAAGAGGCGAACTCTGTTTGTTAGTTTACCTTATATAACACAAACAAGTCGAAACGCGCGAGCAGTGCTCGGGTTGGCGCGATACGATACATGCGCCGCGCGCGAGCACTGCTCGTTCAAAAGCATTAAGTGGTTAAAAGACGAATCGCTTTCAATACAGGAGAACTTCGAAGGGCCTCTGTGCGGCAATTTGGGGCATAATTAATAAATGTAACATTGAGCATATTTTTTACATGTGAATGACTCAAATTCAAATTAAATGCTAAATAGATATTTCTCTTAAGCAGTGTTTTCCTTCTGTATAATCAATAGGCTATGTTCAGCTAAAGCGACAAGAAAAAAAAAACAATATGATGGCTCACAAAAAAATGAATGTTGTATTTTAACACTGTGTAAATCGTTACAGTTTTATCGAAATATTGATCAAATTTTGTTTATTGATTTATTTTGTTATTCAAATTTACATATTAAGTACGACAAAATATGTTACCTCCATAAATTAAATAAAACATCTAAAAATGAACGTTCTTATCAATTTTAAATAGTTACAAAATGACTTTAATAATATTCGGGTTATTAAGATTTATAACAATTGATGAAAAAAATTGTGTCTATATAATAATGATTTACCAAAACATATTTTAAAATTAAAATTATGAATGTAAAAAAAATTACGCATGGATGTATTAACTAAGGCAAGGGTGAAACATGAAAGTTACTATACTCGTATAATGGCCATCGCTGATTTTTAGAGAGAGTGAAAGGTTATAATAATTCTATGTTAAACATGTGATGAATCAAAATTAACTAATTAAACTTCATTAGCTGAAAAGCCATTTCATTTTAGAGGCAAACTCGTGCAAAATTTGATCCCTAGATTTGCCAACAAAGTCCATCCCATTATAGTAAATTTCAAACTATTCTAAATACAAGCACCAAGGGTAGAGGGAAATACAATTTTCATAACGAGACATTATAATAGAAAACGATTTTGAAACAAATTGTTCTCTGAAAACTGTATCACTCAGCCGGACAATACTTGTTGCGAATGGTAAAGGATATTGTGTTTAAAGCAATGTTGAAGTCATTTGAAATATTTCGAAAAATTAATAGGTCAAACGTGAAGAATATTGAAAAATCTGTATATACTCGTACGTGATGGAACCGAAAATCCAAAGAGAATATTTGGAATAAAACAATAATAACCAAAAAGTCAGTCTGGTTCAAATTACGCAGCTGGATACACAAAGTATATATAATAATAAACATAATTACTTATTTAATTTTTAAACAATTTTAAGCAGAGTATTTACATAGTCCATTGTTTTGGCCAAAACACTATGATACCTTAACATTTTTGTGTAAAAACAGTGTTTAAATTCATTAAAAAATCGGCATTATGAAATTTCAAGTGCATTACGTTGTAGAATATACTCGATGAATACATCTTTTTTTAGGCATGATGTTCTCACTCACTAGATTGACTAAACTCAGATTAACTGAACTCAGATTAACTGAAATATCGATGAAAACGTCAGTTTTCTAAACTAACCATCACGTTGCCTCAGATTAGACCGTAGGGAGAAATATTAATCACCACACTGTTCTTTCCTGACATCCTTCTCTCGATTCCACAATATTTATTGTGTCATGCGCCCACATCGATATCTCCAACTCCTCACGTGCCGACGTTTTATAGTTGGTTTATTTGATCATGCCACGTTTTTCTCGTCCTTTTTCTATTTTTACGTCATTTAAATATACTTTCATTTCTCATTCATTCTTTTTATGCGTTCAAACCAGTTTTATATATTATATTTTAATTATATTATAAGGAATCGATATGTTTTGATTTGCCAGAAAATTACCAAATTTGATGATAACCGAACGCATATGGATTTATAAATCCTAACATATACACATGTGTCACTCCCCTATAAAAAATAATAACAAAAAAATAAAAACAAAAAAATTATACTTTATTATTATTATTTAGTGTGCTTCCACTTGTGTTTTACGTCTACCGGTTTCGGTAGCTTACTGCCATCTTCTGGAGGCAGCAAGCAACTAGAAGATGGCAGCAAGCTGCCGAAACCGGTCGACGTAAAATACAAGTGGAACCACACTAAATATATAATAATAAATAAATTTTGTATCAAATTTTCTTGTTTTAATTTTTTAAAAAGAATTTTTCTTTTCAAATATAAAATATTTCATAACAAAATGGTTGAACTTTTAAGTAAATAAATTTAAATATGTTTTATATGTGGAATATGGAATGACAAAAATAAATCTATTTGAGATCGTTAAGTATCAGAATTTAAAAAAAAATCACCAAATAAGCGTAAAAATAAAAAAATATAATATGGGTAAACTTTAGGCGTTAACAGTGTGGAATTTCATAATGACGAAATTTTTATGAATTGAACACTGTTTTTTACAAATTCAAGATAATTTTTCTCGACGAATTTCGAAGGCTTTACACCTTCATTATCGGAAGAACGATATAAACTATTCGTTCACTCGATGATGAAGGTGTAAAATATTAGAAAAAATGTGTTAATTCATAAAAAAAAATTGAAAAAATAAATATTCAATAACAATTCGATAGTGAAGTTTTCACTTTTGGTTTTATAACATTTTATAATTTTTTTAGCTATTTAAGTGATTCTGTTTGACGACAAAATTGTAAATATTAATTTATTATTTAAAAAAGAACTCGAACTTTTTGTGATAAGTGAGATCAGCAAAATAAACCATCTACGTCGACTTAAAGAAAAGACAGTTAACTGACGTCATAAATATTTAATAACGTTAATAAAAGCGTGATACAAATTGAAGAACAGGGGGGCGATCAAATCGATAGTGTTTAAAATTTTATAGGAAGGTTTTGGTTTATAGAAAACCTTATAATCAGCATTAAAGCTCGACCAAACGTTGCATTAAAACACGATAAGATAATGAAGTATTCGCAAAATGTTTATGTCCTAAAATAACTACAAACCCGTTGCGACATTAAATTTTATGGGGATTGAAAATGTCAGAATGTAATAAATTTAAGGTCTGTAAAGAACAGCGAGTGTTCTTTATTTGTTAGTATAATTAATAGCCTGGTTTAATTTGACAACCGGATATTAAAACATTAAGAAATATTTCAATTTATAAACTCACCATATTCATGAATTTTGGTAAATATATGACCATATATTGTTATTCGAAAAAACTGGAAGTTATATATTTAATTGTATCTCAATAGAGACGAAGATGCAAACTGGAAACTGAATATGGAAGTTTCCAGTTTGCATCTTCGTCTCCATTGAAATACAATTAAATTTCATGAATAAATCACCCACCATGGGTGAAAATCCAGGATTCGTGTACAAGTATAAGTGCACATTCACAAAAAATATTTGGAAGTTATATGTTTATTATATTATTGAACAAAATAAAAATGAGGCAGTTAATAAAAGTTTACGCGCCCAAATAAATAAACTTTGTTTAAATAAAAAGATTTTATATTTTATTTCAAATTCGCCAACACGTTGTGTTTTGTTTTCTTTGTCGATAACAGACAAAATTTAAATCGACTTGCGTGTATGACACGATTTATAAATGTTGAAGAAACGCGAGAAATATGTCAAAAAATAACAGCTTGCGGTCCATTGATTCTACCTACCCCTTCGGTGAAACGGCGTTATGGTAAGCTAGTTAATTTTAGTCAACATTCAATACAACATAAATTGCATTAAGAAAAAATGTCTGTGTTCAATAATGAAATATTTTATCTTATAAACAAAGTTTACGCGCAAAAACAAATAAATATTTTTAAGATAAAAATATTTTATTTTACATTTTTAATTCGCCTACACTTTTTGTTTTTTATTGATAAATTGACCATTTTTTTACAAACTTCTTCTCTCTCTCTAGTTATGTTTCAGATGGTTGTCCTCTTTCATCTCTCTAAAAAATGTAAATAAAGATATAAGTAAGTTTTTTGTATTAAAAATTCATAATTCGAAAATATATTTAAGTTCTTGCTAGAGATGGAGTGCCTAATACAGTTATTTAAATGAACGGTGCATACGTGGAATATAGATTAAATAAACACAAAAGTCCGAATCGTCCAGCTGAAAACGTGTGCACCATCTAAAAGAACATGATGTGCTAAATTATTTTGATGTTGTATATTTAAAAAAAAAATTTTGTAGAAGTTGGACAATTTAGTGTGCGACGGGGGAGGTCCGGATCGTCCAGCTGGCATGTGCACCATAAAAAAGAACATTATTTGTTATGTTATTTTTGTTGTTGTTATTTTTATTAACTAACTTACTAACCAGCCATCACGCCGTCTCCCCGAAGGGGTAGGCAGAAAGAATGGACTGCCACACTTTTCTTTCCTGACATATTTCTCTCGCTTCCTCAACATTCATACATCGTGTCATGCACGCGTCGATTTCTCTGACTCCTCACATGGCCGACATTCAATATTTGATTTATTTGATCGTGCCACGTTTTCCTCGGTCTTCCTCTATTTCTGGTTCCATTTACATCGTTTACGTATAATTTTTTTACCATTCTTTTTTCATTCATTTTTCCATGTGTTCAAACCATCTTAATGATCCTTTCATAATTTTGTTCATGACAACATCATTCGCACCGCATTCACTTCTTATATTTTCATTCGGCACTCTATCATACACAGAGTATCCACACATTCTTCTAAGACATCTCATATTTTTATTATATTTATATATTTGTATTTTATATTATTTGTTTTAAATTTATTTTGTGGACGTTGGACAATTGAAATGTGCGCGGGAGATGCTTATTGTTGGCGATAAGGTTCGCAACCCATCACACCGCGTCTCCCGCAGGGGCGAAAAGAGAAGGATGGAAAGCCGCATCGGTTAAAGTGCGAAATTCCATTCTGTCTGGCTACCCCTTCGGAGAGACGGCGTGATGATTGGTTAGTTAATTATAAACTAACAATTAATTTTATTTTGCATTTGTATAAATTTTGAAAAAAAGGAGTTCTGATAAACCAACAAACAAATGTACACAAAAAATATTTAAACAATCATTAGAGATATATCTACCAATAGAACATTAACAAGATTTTTTTATTACAGTACACATACTTAATCAACGTGATAAGTGTGTGTCAAAGGGACTACGTTGTTCTAAGAAAATTTACCTGTTTCTCTATCGAAATAACTGTTTTCCTGAGCCGAACCGCGGTGACGACCTGAATAATAGCCTATTTATTGAGACGGAATACCGACAGTGATAAATACATTTGCATAAACCCGCTACATCCTCTTTGATGTTCAAAGGCACAACGAAATGATTCATTAAGTTTCGTAAGTCTTTATTTTATATTTCAAAATTTCTCCTCGTTGCGTCCTTAAATATAAGACTTTTTACATAAACCCAAAATGAATTTTAATTCCCAATATAAAGTGGTACTGTCATTACTTTTAAATGTCGCAAAGACTTTCCCAAAAATAACAGAAAAAGGAGCTTTCATTTCAACATTCATTAAGCTTTCGTAAGGGCGTTGTAAAGATCTTATCATTAATCTGGCATCTGGTTTAGTGGTTTAAAATCTTGACGTTCAGAAACCTGGTCGTAGGTTTGATCGTAATCACGAACGGGGTTCTTTCATATATCACGTGGGATTTTCTTTGGCTCAGTATCAGAATCGTAGGAAAATTTTATACAAAGACTTTCAGTTATAGAAATAAGTATATAGTTAAGTTCCAAATATAGCTCTTAATGTTAAAAGATGAAAATATATTATTTATTGTTTCTTGAACAAAAATGTAAAACTCCATATAAAATAATTCTTCTTCTTCAAGTGCCCTGTCGGGTCCCCCCAACGTTGGCGATCACCTCGGTGAACCTGTCCCTGTCCTGCGCCGCTCGGAACAGCTCCTCAACACTTCGGATACCGGTCCACTCCCTCACTTTTCGCAGCCAGGACATTTGTCTCCTTCCGGGCCCTCGGCGTCCCTCAATTTTTCCCTCTGATATCAGTTGGAAAAGGTGGTACTTTTCCCCACACAGTATATGACCCAGATATGAGATCTTTCAAACCTTGATAGTTGATAACAATTCCCTGTCAACTCTAGCTCGCCTCAGGACTTCGGTATTGGTAACCATGTCTGTTCAGGGAACTTTGGGCATTCGGCGATGGAGCCACTTTCAAATGCTTCCAGTCTGTTCATTGAGTTAACTTTCAGGGTCCAAGATTCACACCCGTACAATAAAACAGATTACACATAGTATTTGATCATTCTCTGGCGGAGTTTCAAGTTTACGTTATCATTGCAGAAGAGTGATTTCATTTTATTAAACGAATGAAAACGTCAGATTTCTAGAAATTTTATTATATTTTATGGGAATGACATGCTTCGCCCTTCTAAGGCATTATCAAATTTGATAATGTCTTAGAAGGACCAAACATGTCATTCTCATTATATGAAATAATATTTCTGGAAAACTAACGTTTTTATTCGTTGTTATTATAAAAATATACGTTGAATGATTAAACAAAAAAATCAGTAATATCTTTATTATATCGAGTTTTAAATTGACACATATCGCAATAATTCACCGTGAAGTGCTTAATTACAACACAGAGCTCTACGATCTATACCAGGACGTCAGCGTGGTCAAGTTTATAAAGATTATTAGACTGCGCTGGCTAGGGCACTTGCAATACATGGGAGATCTGGAGTCCCCCAAAGAGTGTTGTATGACAATCCAGCAGGGCGAAGAAGCATTGATAGACCGAGACTGCGATGGCTGGATGGTGCCGTGGCAGATTGTCAGGTCCTGGAGCAGCAAGACTGTGGGAGGTGGCGGCCAGATATAGGACGGGATGAAGACGTTTCTTGGAGGAGGCCAAGACCCACCAAGGGTTGTGGCGCCGGAGAAGAAGAAGAAGAAGAAGTGCTTAATTCGAATTTACCGAGAGTACTTTAACACTTCATTTTTTAAGAATTATAAAAAGTCGTTTACGATTTTACAATTGATAACCCTGCCAATTTGAAATATAATTAAACTTAGTTTCGAAATGCTTTTATATCGAGTTTATTTCAATATGGAAATTATTATATTATAACATTTTTAATAAGATAGTTGTTGAATACAACCACTAAAAGAGGAGACGTAATAGAATTTAATACAAGCATTTGTTAAATTGTTTTAATGACATTTTTACCAAAATGAAACCTTTCAACAAAGAATTACTTATCACCATTATTGTTAAAAATTTATAGAATCTAAGGGAAGGAAAATTTTCCTTCGTGAAAAATTGTGTAATAATGAGAAGAAATGTTTGAAGTTAACCCAAGATTTGCCTTAATAATTGTTTATAAAACAACGAAAAACTAATTTCTCGTTTTAGAACAATTAAGTGAAGCATGGAACTGGCAAAAGAAGGATGAAAATAGAATAAATGCAGTAGAACTCTTAGACAAATGTGTGAATACTCTGTGTATGATAGAGTGTCGAATGAAAATTTAAGAAGTGAATGCGGTGCGAATGATGGTGTTTTGAACAAAATAATGAAAGGATAATTAAGATGGTTTGGACACATGGAAAAAATGAATGAAAAAATAATGGTAAAAAAATTATATGTAAACGATGTAAATGGAACCAGAAATAGAGGAAGACCGAGGAAAACGTGGCACGATCAAATAAATCAAATATTGAATGTCGGCCATGTGAGGAGTCAGAGAAATCGACGCGCGTGCATGACACGATGTATGAATGTTGTGGAATCGAGAGAAATATGTCAGGAAAGAAAAAGGTTGGCAGTCCATTTTTTTTGCCTACGCCTTCGGGGAGACGGCGTGATGGTTAGATAGTTAGTTTGTTAAACGTAAGATTTTTTCATCATGATCGATTCAAAACTTTTTTGTTTTTGTATTTAAATCAGGGTTGAAAAATATCTACATTTTATTGACGTTGGCATGTTGGGAATGAGTTGAATACAACAAAAATTTTACGCAAACCCAACAAACCCATTTCAAAATACCAACAAATTAGTTTTAGCGTGTAGACAATAAATAATGAACAATAATACGGTATCGAGATAAACCTATGTCACTTGTAACGCTGGGGTAGGGCTGGGTTAAGACTAACTAAATGTTTGAAGGGCTGAACGGAAATTTAATGATTAAGGGTGGTTTCGCGGCCGAACACCAGTAGTTAATAGCGGTCTAGGAATTGTGTTCAATTAAATTTTGACTCTTCACATTTGTCCTATTCATGAATCAAGTAAATAAAACACTTATGTAGTGTACTGAAATTCAAAGTAATTATACTAGAATACGTATGGTTTAGGATAAAGAAAATACAATCTAGGAATGTGATATTTTTCAAAACTCTCCCTGCCTTTCTGTTTCAAACCAATAATTTATATATTTCTTCATATCTCTCTCCAATAACTATCTTTGTAGTTAAAAGTGCTTGCGGCAGCATGCTTACAGACATCCTTGACCCAGATGTAGAGTTGAAATGTCGGATTGAAGCAGCAAGAACAGCATTTAACAAAATGAAGTCACTCTTTTACATTGACAATGTCAACTCAAAATTAAGACAGAGGATGTTAATGTGTTATGTGTGGTCTGTTCTGTTACATGGGTGTGAGACATGGACATTAAAAGTAAATACAATGAACCGGTTAGAGGCATTTGAAATGTGGCTTCACCGAAGAACATTCAGGATCCCATCGACAGACAAAGTGACGAACACAGAAGTCCTGAACCGTGCAGGAGTAAAAAGAGAGCTGCTGACATTAATCAAAGTCCGCAAGATTTCATATCTGGGTTACGTTCTACGAAGAGAAAAATATCGCCTGCTGCATCTAATTTTGAATGGAAAAATAGAGGGCCGCAGGGGGGTAGGGAGAAGGCAGATCTCTTGGCTGCGCAATGTGAGAGGATGGACGGGAATCGGAACTGTGGATGAGCTATTCCGGACAGCGCAGGATAGGGAAGAGTTTGCCAGAGTGATCGCCAACGTCGAGGGCACTTTAAGAAGAAGAAGTAGAAAATATCATAGACGTATTATCTTAGTAATTTATATTTAACTTTTAAAAGCTTTAATTTGAATGTAATTTTTATTTTTTCTTGCCGTCATTTGTTATTTGCTCGATTGTTTAGATTAGTTAGTTTTAAGTAATTTTATGTATAATTTTTCACAATCTACAATAAGTATATTTATGGTAATAATAATGTTTGAAATAACTCATGTCAAAAATAGTGTTTAAAAGAACTCATATCATAAATAGTGTTTAAAAGAACCTATGTCATAAATAGTGTTTTCAAAAGAACTCGTGTCATAAATAGTGTCAGGCAAATAACTCATGCCATAAATAGTGGGGTATCAATTATGAGAGTCTTCTCACGACACTCCAATATTTAATCATATAAATAAAAAAAATTCAAAAAACATAATAATTAAATAATTTTCTTTTTCATCATATGGTACCGTTTAAGTTGGGAATCATGCAGCGAGTGTACCCCGCTCATACCTGTTAACACTCGAGTTACAGCTCTCTATTGGCTATGGCTCTCTGTAGTATGTCTGCATTACTAACCCTATCGGTCTACGATATACGGAGCATTCTGCGGTATATCCACATCCCAAACGCCTTCTACCGGTTCATTACATTCACTTCTAGAGTACACGTTTCGCAGCCATACAGTTTAACAGACCATCTAAAACATTTAATCTTTTCATTAAAACAAAGAATGATTAAATGATTTAAAGGTTAGAAGTATCTCAACCTAATGAATACATTATACAAAAGGGAAAAGTTGTAAAATTTTGTACTCGATATATTATGTCATATTCCAAAAGCTTTATAACAGCAGTTCACACAGCATTGTAAAGTAAAACAATTTAAAGCAGCAATAATTTGCCGTTAATACAAGGCAGTTATAAAGTAATGGATGTCAGCAGAGGATTTTATATTACTTTCAAAATAATATTACACATATGAGGAGGAAATCTCGATAACTTACCGCTTGTCAACGTCACCAACAGAGGCGGCTCGAGACATTACGGAATTAGCAATTTTTGGCCCAGGGAGCAAACTTTGATTCAGCAGAGGCTTAGCGTCAAGCAAGTTAGCAGGGACATTTATTGAAATATCTTCTTCCAACGTAAAATTTGCATAACTCGCATATTCTTACTATTAATAATTGCTATCAGATGTAGTTATTACTTAAAAGTACGGTTTCATTTAATTAAATTTATTTATTATGGTTAACAGACAGCGATTGTTATATAATACATGTAAATATAAAAGCACACAAGCCAATTACGTGCCACATCAAATATGCCATGCTGCAGAACCAACCTGCTAAAGATTATGCCTGTGGGTAGAGCAATTTCTTTGCTTAATTCGGTCGCCTAGGAGGTCGAAATATTTTGTGTTAGTAATGCTTATCTCAGAGATGCAATATCAATGTTATGATACTCTCTAGATCTTAATCTTACTGTTAATGTTTTTTTTTATGTTTCTCTAATAAATTATCATTACAGAATTGCAAACAATCTGCAATTAGATATCTGTGTTTGTGATTTGTATTGAATTTTAATTTTTTTATTTTAAGAGAGAGAGAGAGAGAGAGAGAGAGAGAGAGAGAGAGAGAGAGAGAGAGAGAGAGAGAGAGTAGTTGTTTGATGTTAATAAATAAATTGTAATACTTAAAAAAAACAAATTTAAAATTAAAACAGTTAATATATATTTTATTTAAAAAGGTTAGAAAGAATTTAAACCGTAAAACTTGTTCTTCACTGTCCTGTATATAAATATAACCAAGTAAAACGCTCGTTTATTCACAGATAAGACACGATGCTATAAAGATATGCGTATGTATCTAAAATAAGTCCCCGGGTAACAGAAGCTACGAGAAGACAGCTACGCCCTTGATTCGAGTACGTTGAGATCTGTCTCTCTCGCACATAGCGCAGGGAAGCGAGAAGGGTGAAACGTATTATGAAATGGCGTTGAAATCGTATGTAAATTACAATAATGTCGGAAACGCGCCAAGCAACTTAATTAAACGCACAAAGCGTATTCAATGTGAAATAATCAACGGTTTTGTGTGTCACGAAAAGGGTGAAATAAGAATTAAACGATTTACAATGCAAATTGAGAATTATTGTCAAAAGTATCGTAAATTCCATTTTTTTTATTAATATAATATTTTTCCCTTATGTATGGTAGCGATGCATACAACTGGCAAAAAGGGATGAAAGTAGAATAAATGCAGTAGAAATTAAATCTCTTAAACGGAAGTGTGATACTCTGTGTATGATAGAGTGTCGACTGAAAATATAAGAAGTGAATGCGGTGCGAATGATGGTGTTCTGAACAAAATAATGAAAGGATCATTTAGATGGTTTGGGCATATGGAAAGAATGAATAAAGAAATAATGGTAAAACAATTATATGTTAACGATGTAAATGGAACTAGAAATAGAGGAAGACCGAGGAAAACGCGGCACGATCAAATATTGAATGTCGGCCACGCGAGGAGCCAGAGAAATTGACGCGCGTGCATGACACGATGTATGAATGTTGAGGAATCGAGAGAAATATGTCAGGAAAGAAAAGTGTGGCAGTCCAATTTTTATGCCTACCACTTCGGGCAGACGGCGTGATGGTTAGAAAGTTAGTGTGAATGTGAAGCACAGAATGCTTCGTATACCGTGGACCGATAGGGTCAGTAATGCAGACGTACAACCGAGAGCCATAGCCAATAGAGAGCTGTTGTCGATTATGAACGTTAAAGGTCTCATATTAAGGTAATGTGCTAATGAGAGAAAAATACCATCTCCTTCGGCTGATATTAATGTGTAAAACAGAGGAACGCCGGAGAGTTGGTAAAAAAAAAAGTTGTCTTGGCTGCGAAATATAAAAGAATGGACAGAGTTCAGAATCTGTTCCAAGTAGCTCAGGATAGAGATGCCTTCGCTGCAGTGATCACCAATATTGGGAGGGGGGACTTGATACGGCACCGGACGAATAAGAAGATTTTATTATTAAATTGGAACATCCATACTTGGGTAAGCAAGTATAGAATGTCTCGCTGAAAATAGAAAGAAAAAAAACAAGTACTTCGAAAAAGGAGGCGAGGTTAGATATTATATTTTAAACAGGCGATCCCCAGATTGGATACAAAAAATGTATTAAGTAAATTATATTTATTTTAAATATTCACAGTTAAAAAAATAAGATGGATATTTGTTAACCCTTATACAATATTATGACGAAAACTTATCTGCTTTAATGTTTCAGAGGCGATTTTTTTAATAATGTTTATGGAATTTTACATAATTGTTAAAGAAACAATAAATATTTTTATAGTACATGGTATAAGCTAAAATATAAGTTTCTAATTATTCAATTAACGTTTTTTTTTTGTAAAATAATGATAAAATTTAGGAGGATTTTACTTTCAATTTTCATTAAAGTTATAATACTCATAAAAACGAAATTTAGTTTATGAAACCTTAAATTTAAATACGTAGTAATTTTCAAAACACGATAAATCTTTTTCGCAAAGTACCTAATCTTAATTAAAAAAATAAAACTTGATTTTCATCGCCTATAAAATAAATCTTATTCTTTCACGCGTTCACAAAGATATGGAAAATCATTTATCATTCTCTCCGAAGCAAAAGTAAAAAAGTATGTTTAAATGAATTGCTCAAAGGAAACAAGGAGTCTGTTGGTCCCGGGAAGATGTTAGAACGGGGACTAGAGATTTAAGATAAATCGTTTTACAATCTTAACATGAATAAAGAAAACCAAATAAGCTGAAATGCTAGTACTTAATTAAATCATGATTTAATTGTATCTCAATAGAGACGAATATGCAAATTGGAAACTGAATGTGGTTGATCAAGGTGTTTACAGGACTTATGACCTGTCATTGCTTGGGTTAAGCGCACGCTTTATGTAATTACAACATTCCCCATTCCACCTTTCTTTATGACCATGTATGACAAATTTTTGAAAGTTGTATATATGTTAAAGTCCTATGCCAGATTTCACATGTCAGTTTCAATGTGCCATCTATGAAGATTTTGATTACATATGTTAATCTTTTTAAGATTACTCTATATATAATCTACATACTAACGCCATCTAAGGAGATTTATGTTTATTAAGCATTAAGCAGAACATCTTTTTAACTCAATGTGAATGGCTAACCGGCCATGCGCATTATAAGAAGCCGCCTGGAGATGTCACACTCCTATCTATATGCCAAAAAATAGACCAGATATGATTACAATATTATTTTATCAAAATACATAACTAACTTATAATTAAGACGTCTCCCCGAAAGGGTAGGCAGAAATAATGGACCGCTACACTGTTCTGACATACTTTTCTTGCTTTCCCAACATTTATACATCGTGTCATGCACGTACGTTGATTTCTACGATTTTTTACGTGGCCAACATTCAATATATGATTTATTTGATCGTGCCACGTTTTCCTCGGTCGTCCTCCATTTCTAGTTCCGTTTACATCGTCAATATTTATGTTTTTTTATCATTCTTTTCATGTATCTAAACCATTGAAATGATCGTCACATTATTTTATTCATAACACTTTCATTCGCACTGGATTCAAATCTTATGTTTTCATTCGACACATTCATATACAGATTTTCCGCACATTCGTTTAAGATTAGAGCATTTATCCTTATATATTTTCATCCTTTTTTTGTCAGTCCCATGCTTCATTTCTATACGTAAGGGTCAATACAAGAACGTTTACATCGTTGACGTATACTTTCTTAATCATACATTTTTTATCTGTGCGTTCTATGTATGTGTCCAAACCAACGCAATAATCCTATTATAACTTTGTCCATAATACTTTCTTCCGTTCTATATCGGGTGGTGGTCTAGGGGATAGAACGCTTGGCTCCTAATCCAGGGGACATGGGTTCAAGCCTGGACACGACCAGATTCCTTCTTCATAATAATGAGCTATTTTCTGCTCACATTGAAGATTGTAAAATAAATTCTAATATCATTGATTAAAATCCTTGGCATTAGTCTTTTAAAAAAAAAAAAATATTCCTTCCCCGATATTTTTAAATTCTCTCGAGCATCGTTATAGCACACATATGTATAAGGGATCTCATCTCTACTGCATTCTTTCTGCTTTCACCCTTATTTTACCAGTTTTATGCTACGCTTCCATATATAAATATTGGAACTAGCTCTCCACTGAGAAAGGCCATTTTAGCTTTCATTAATAACATCTGTTTTTTTTTAAAGTTCACTGAGTTGAAATTTAATTTTAAAGGTTAAAGCACAACATTTATAATTTATTTTGATAAAGGAATGAAAGCGTAAATACATAACGTAATTACAATCGTGAACAGATTTGTATTAAACTGTAGGCAGTATTTTTTTACCCTTAGAGCAGACATTTCCCGAACAGAGCAGAGGGAAATAATTTAACATCTGAAATGAAGGCCTCTACGGTAACTTTGCAATTTCAAATAGTAAAATATTCACCAGTTTGATAGACAATAGATTGATTCTGAAATGGACCTGTTCTATTATTTTTAAAATAAATAAAACACAAGGGAAATGAAAACTCGGCAATTTTTTTGTTTTATATACATCAGGTATTTCCACCAAATTACTGTATACAGTTTGTTTTTTTATCTATTTTATTGATTCTCGTGACATGTGACAGGTAGTTTATCTATCGCCATTTTACTGTCACGTGAATTCTAAACCAGACCAAAGATAGTGTGACAATCACACTGCTATCGCCGGGAATCGAACCCGGGACCTTCGGTACGGCAGTAAGAGCTCCTCTTGTCACTCTGCCACGAAGGTCGTGAATTTGAGTAAGGGATAATGTTTGCAAAAAAGGTAATGTAACGTATAACCTTTTTCAGTGTCTATTTTATACAAAAACCTAGTGTGTTCCATGTTTCAAATCGTAAGGTCCTATTCCATCGGAGTTTTCGTGTATGGGTGATCCGTCCGGAAGGCCTAGACAACGCCTAATGGATAATATTCTGGCTGATCTGGCTAGGTTGAGCGAATCGGACTGCTGGGAGCAAAAGGTTCAGGATAAGGCTTGTAGGAAAATCATTAGAATAAATAATAATACTAAATTGGATAATTTATATAGCGCCATTTTTATGAATTACTCATCTCAGGGGCGCTGTAGAAGATGCTCCGTTTTATCATCTAGATGATAATAATAATAATAATAATAATAATAATAATAATAATAATGATAACAATAATAATAAACATATTTAGTATGAGGGCTGCACCTGACGTAGTCGATCAGCCCTTCCTGTCAGGAAATCATAATTTGAAAATATGCGTTTTGAGTCTCGATCTAAACTCTGATTGATTCTCAATGCACTTACGTATAAGGTCTGCTGGAAGATTGTTTCAGGCTGAAGGGCCGGCTACCGCGAAGGATCGGTCGCCAAAGTTTGTGCTTGGACAGCGTTTTGGCACAGTCAATCTACTAAGATTTGTATCGCCGTAGTAAGTAGTAATATTTTATAAATATCCATGAAAATATGATATCAAAGTGAAAAATTAATAGAATCTTCTTCACCAGTTCTATTTCAAAGTAACATTTTTCCTGGTTCTTGGGATGCCACTTGGGCTTATTTATATAGGTATGATAGAGTTCTGTTACTATTCACATCACATTGTGTTCACATTAGGTTATTTGAACCCAATAACTATGTACACCTTTTTTAGCTATTGGTTCTCATTACTCATCGCCATTTTATTGTCACGTGAATCCTACACTAGGAATCTGGGGATCGAACCTGGGCCTTGCCACTCTTATCATTCTGGCACGAAGGTCGTCAAATACAAATCTAGTATGCATGTAAGTAAAGGAATCAACCCTTAACACACGTTTAAATGAAAATTGGTCATAAGATATGAAATAATATACTTACATATTAAAACATATTTTGCCAACACAACGTAACATCACTAACCTAATATACATATAAACCTTACTCTAACAATTGTCTTATCATGATAAAAAAATATATGTTTTACTGGATGTGGAGATATCTAGTTGCAGCGATCAGTAAAATGAAGTTAAAAAAAAGACTGATTAAGCAGAAATTATCTCCAAATGCCTGGTGGACACTCTTTGGGACAATAAGCATATGGTAGTTGAAAGCAAAGTTAGAATTTATAAAACATGCATCAGGCCCATAATGACTTACGGAATCGAAGCAAGAGCAGACACTGTCAGAACCAAAGATCTCTTAATGTAGCACAAATGAGAACATAGCGACCTATTTGGGTAGAACCCTTAGAGATAGAATACCCAATGAAGAAATTCGTAAATATTGAACGAATAAAGACATAGTGAAATAAAGTAGGTAGAGAAGACGATTCTGGAGGGACCACATCGAGAGATTGGATCCATCAAGAATTTCTAAGACCGTGATGCCGAGAGGGCCGTCAAACACCTGGACGACCACCAAAGAGTTGGAGAGAAGGCTGGTCGTCTTCATCACAGGAAGAAAATTGATATCCTGCATAAACAGATCGCAAGATCTGCAATAAGAAAAATAAGAAGAAGTCTAAATCGTGAAAAATAACGATAAATATGACGCATTTGGTTTTCATTTGAAGCCCTTTTAATTGAATACATGTTACTCTTCTTGTGACATCAGAACTATTGAAGTAAGCATATTCTTAAACGTATACTGGAGTATAGTCTGAAGATTGGCGAATATATAGTGATTTCTTAGGTAAACGTTTAAATCGCGAAAAATAATGACGAATATGACGAATTCGGTTTTCATTCGTAGCACACCAATTGCGCTTGTTAGTAAAGGGCGCTCATTCACTTGTCCCTGTCGTCGGAGGGCAGACCCTAATTTATTTCGGAGGGAAACAATTCTGAAAACGCGGGAGAATACCCGGCGACGCATTTACGACCCTTGACACGCGACACTGAGAAATGGTCGTGAACTTTGGTTGTAAAAATAGCGATCCTCGGAGAATATTCAGACCATGAAGACTCCGTGTTTTTTGTACATAGACAGTGTGACAATGTGTTACCTGTTACCCGAAACAAATACCATATATTCTAACTAGATTAAAATCGATCTTCGCGGCTGAGTGGTAAGTATTTTAACTGCCATACCGAAGGTCCCAAGTTCATTTCCCGGTGATGGCAGTGTGATTGTCTTTGGTCTGGTGCAGAATTCACGTGACAATAAAACGGCGATAGATTAGCAGCTACCTATCACGAGAATCAATTTGATAGCTAAAAACCTTTACATCTATTTGGCTCGCGCTGTAATAATGCAAATACCGATTTAACAAAATAATAATCACTAACAAACTAACAAACTAATCATCACGCCGTCTCCCCGAAGGGGTTAGGCAGAAAGAATGGACTGCCACACTTTTCTTTCAGGACTCTCGTGACTCCTCACGTGGCCGACATTCAACATTTGATATATTTGATCGTGCCACGTTTTCCTCGGTCTTCCTCTATTTCCAGTTCCATTTACATCCTTAACATATCCTTTTTTACCATTATTTCTTCATTTATTCTTTCCATGTGACCAAAGAATCTTAATGATCCTTTCATTATTTTGTTCAAAACACCATCATTCGCACCGCATTCACTTCTTATATTTTCATTCGACACTCTATCATACACAGAGTATTCACACATTCGTCTAAGAGATCTCATTACTACTGCATTTATTCTAACTTCATCCTTTTTCGCCAGTTCCATTCTTCGCTTCCATACATAAGGGTCGATTCAAGAACACCATTGTGCACTAAATATAATATATAAAATATTAAATGCATGTTATTAACAAGAAAATCCACCTTTTAAAGTAATTTGGGTGGAGTTGCCAACATGATTAGTATGATCAAAGGCAGGTTTCTATTCCAAATTTGTATGTTTATTTCTAAGAAAATGCCTTAAATATAATTATATACTGTTAGATTTACGTAATGGAATACTTGAGGTTAGGTTTGCATAAATGAATAATTTTATACGAAGGTTTACCACAAATCCAGTAGAACGATAGTTTTTTTACTTCGTTTGCAAACGCTAACCCCGCTCCAGATAAGCACAGATGTACTAGACCATAGTTTCTCAATGGTCGCAGCACCACCCCGCAGAGGGCACTGGGACCTTCAATGGGAGCGATAGCAGGCCAAAAGGCAAATGGGGAGCGTTAAGACAAATAAGGGGGGCGGCCGTGATAAACAATATATTATATCAGTGAATTCAATTAAATTCAAGCGAAGCATGGAACTGGCAGAAGAAAGATGAGAGCAGAATAAATGCGGTAGAGATGAGGTCCTTAAGACGTATGTGTGGTAGAACGATGTACGACAGAATCCCAAATGCTGATATTAGGAAGGAATGTAGAGCGAAAGAAGGTGAAAGGATCGCCGCGTTGGTTCGGACATATTGAGCGCATAGGTGAAGAAAGAATAGTTAAAAAAGTATACGTTAACGATGTAAATGGAGTAAGGAGTCGAGGTAGACCAAGGAAAACATGGCATAACCAAATTAATAAAATATTAGTGGTTGGCAATGTCAGAAGCCGGAAGAATCGACGTGCGTTTATGACTCGATGTATGAATGTGGAGGTAGCTAGAGAGGTATGTCAGGATAGAGTAATATGGTGTTCCATTCTCTCTGCTTACCCCTGCGGAGAAACGGCGTGATGGCTTGTTGTTGTTGTTGTTGTAAATTAAATTTTCATGAAAAACACCTAATTTATCTTTCATTCATAAATAAATAAATCTATTTTCGGTTATCGCGTAGATAATATACCGTAGGTATTTTGTAGAAAATATTTCATTTTATGAACTATACAATTTTTTTTTGTTTTTCGTAATATGCATTAGATCGGTGATAGGTTTTTGCAAATAAGCAAAAAATACGTATCACGCGATCAAGCATGTTTTGATAAGAAAAAAAATGTAATTTGTAACAGTATTCCAACAATGATCTGATGATGAATGTTAATAAGTCCAAGGTAATGATTTTTGAAAAGGAAGAAACCATGACAGTCTGCAAAATTAGCGTGAGTGGTGAAAATTTGGAACAAGTAGTTGAGTCTGTGTATTTAGGTAGTATAGTATAGTAGAGGGATATTGAAAGAAGGGTTGGGGCAGGCAACAAAGTGAATGGTGCACTTAAAGTTGTCATCCCAAACAAAAACCTATCCAAAAAAGCTAGAATGGCAGTGTACAATGGTGGTCTTCTACCGACCCTTATGTATGGAAGCGAAGCATGGAAGTGGCAAAGGAAGGATGAAAGTAGAATAAATGCAGTAGAAATGAGATCTCTTAGACGAATGTGTGGATATTCTGTGTATGATAGAGTGTCGAATGAAAATATAAGAAGTGAATGCGGTGCGAATGATGGTGTCATGAACTAAATAATGAAAGGATCATTAAGATGGTTTGGACATATGGAAAGAATGAATGAAGAAAGAATGGTAAAAAAATTATATGTTAATGATGTAAATGGTACCAGAAATAGAGGAAGACCGAGGAAAACGTGGCACGATCAAATAAATCAAATATTGAATGTCGGCCATGTGAGGAGTCAGAGAAATCGACGCGCGTGCATGACACGATGTATGAATGTTGAGGAAGCGAGAGAAATATGTCAGGAAAGAGAGGTGTGGCAGTCCATTCTTTCTGCCTACCCCTTCGGGGAGACGGCGTGATGGTTAGTTAGTTAGTTAGTTATTTCAATATTTGGTATACATGAGTGTTCTGTGCAAAGGGGCGGTGGTCCAGAAATGTTTGGTAACCTGTGTTCTAGAGGCTCCACGAACAATAATTAATTATTATTCAAGTATAAAATAATGAATACAAGGGGGTATTATTCCGCAGCGTTACACGTGTACCGGGAATGTGATTTTATTTTAGCTTTACGTGGTTTGTTAGCAAATTAAAAGACCGGACGTAATGCCGGACTTTTGAACTTATTGTAAGCGTGTTTTCAATTAAATTATATATATTTTTACCTCACCGGTGAAATTTTAAAATTTTATTTTTAAAAAGCCCCAAAAAAATCATACAATTTCAGTATTATTAAATCATTTAAGTAATTTCCTAATAAGGTAACGTAATTATTTTTTTGATTTGATTATTAGGCATTTTAAATAATGTCCTAATATGTATAATATGTTTTGCACTTTAAGTTGTCATCGCAAACAAAAACCTATCAAAAAAACTAGAATGGCAGTGCACAATGGTGTTCTTCTACCGACCCTTATGTATGGAAGCGAAGCATGGAACTGGCAAAAGAAGGATGAAAGTAGAATAAATGCAGTTGAAATGAAATCTCTTAGAAGAATGTGTGGATACTCTGTGTATGATAGAGTGCCGAATGAAAATATAAGAAGTGAATGCGGTGCGAATGATGGTGTCATGAACAAAATAATGAAAGGATCATTAAGATGGTTTGGACATATTGAAAGAATGAATGAAGAAAGAATGGTAAAAAAATTATATGTTAATGATGTAAATGGAACCAGAAATAGAGGAAGACCGAGGAAAACGTGGCACGATCAAATAAATCAAATATTGAATGTCGGCCATGTGAGGAGTCAGAGAAATCGACGCGCGTGCATGACACGATGTATGAATGTTGAGGAAGCGATAGAAATATGTCAGGAAAGAAAAGTGTGGCAGTCCATTCTTTCTGCCTACCCCTTCGGGGAGACGGCATGATGGTTAGTTAGTTAGTTCCTTATATATAGTCAATTGTTTTGGCCGCTAATGCTAGAGAATGACCGGGAAGAGTGGCGAAAAATTCTGGAGAAAGCCAAGGCTTATTTATAGTGGTCTAAAGTGCCAGTGATGATGAAATATTTTTAAATACATTTTTTCACTTAGGGGTTGTTCATTATTCAAATAACACGATTGCTGTTTTCGGTCCATTGTTCGAATGTCTTCAGTACAATGTCTTTAAATACATAATTAATTTTCCACTGTTGGTCCCACGGCAGGGACGATATTTGACTTGAGTCTTGGGTTAAGTTCAATATGAACTACTCAAGAATGTCTTTCATTATACAATACACTGACTTGATAATTACACACTACGCTACGTGTTTAGAATTACAATTGGGCTAGTAACATTGAAAACAATAAATTAAATTGTATAGCACGGATGTAAATTCTACGCATTTACATTGTATACATTTTGTCTAAATCCGCGTGGAGAGGTTGCAGTTAAAATAGTTTGAAATGTTTTATAAAGATGTATTAAAAAAATAAAAGATCGAATCAGATAACAAAAAGTATTGTTTTTCAAAAAAAATATGCATTTTTTTTAAATAAAACTTTGCAATGAAAACCCAAAATGAATTGACTACAGGGAAAAACCAAAGAAATTTAAATTGTTAGTAAAAAAAAGGATAAGATTTTTTAGGTTTTTAGTTTTATTTATTGTTTCGGGCGAATTTTGTCATTCCCATGAATTAATAAAACCTTAGAAAAATAGACGTTTTCATTGATATCACTTATTATTTTTTTATTAATTAAAAATTTGAACATTTCTGTGCTTTGTATTATAAAATTAATTATAAAAAATTGTTGAGATTATTTTGAATAATGGCAAAGTACAAATTACGTAGGTCAAACGAAAGTATTAAATGATTAGTGTTCAGGAAATTAAAAGAACATATTTTAATTGAATCGTTCATATTCCGTCATAATATATACTTGGGAATAACCGATGCGGCACTCTACCCTTCACCTTCGCCCCCGCAGGAGACGCAGTGTAGTGGGTTGTGAACCTCATCGCCACCAATAGGCATCTCCCATGCACATTTCGATCGTCCAACGTTTATAAAATAAATCTAAAACAAATATATAAAATACAATGATATAAAAATCATAAAAATAACACCAAAAAAATAGCAGAAAAAATAATGTTCTTTTTTATGGTGCACATGCCATCTGGACGATCCGGACTTTTGTGTTTATTTTTTACAGAAACAGACCAAAGGTCTAACAATAGAAGAAGATAAAGGGATTTATATCATTGTTAAGTAAACTATATGTTATTAACTATCAAGGTTCGAATGATCTCACACCTGGGTCATATACAGCATGGGGAAAAGTACCACCTTCTCCAACTGATATTGGAGAGGAAAATTGAGGGACGCCAAGGGCCCGGAAGGATACAAATGTCCTGACTGCGAAACGTGAGGGAGTGGACCGGCATCCGAAGTGTGGAGGAGCTGTTCCGAGCGGTGCAGGACAGGGACAGGTTCGCCGAGGTGATCGCCAACGTTGGGGGGACCCAACAGGCACTTGAAGAAGAAATATATAATAAATAGGTTAAAAATATTTACAAGAAGCATGTTTACAAGAGACGGAAAAATGGAGAAAGACATCGAAAGGAGGGTTGGTGCTGGGAATAAAATAAATGGCGCACTCAAAGTCATTACTGCAAATAGAAATATATCCACAGAAGCAAATATGGCAGTACACAATGGAGTTCTAGTGCCAACCCTCATGTATGGAAGTGAAGCTTGGAGCTGGCAAAAAAGGATGAAAGCAGGATAAACGCCGTAGAAATGAGATCACTAAGAAGAATGTGCGGGAAAACGCTGTATGATAGAATATCGAACGATGAAATAAGAAAGAAATGTAAGACAGATGACTGCATCATGAATAAAATTAAAAAAGGATCCCTGAGATGGTTCGGACATATGGAACGAATGGATGAGAGTAGAATGGTTAAAAAGTTGTACACAAGCAGTGTGAGTGGGAAAAGAAGCCGAGGACGACCGAGGAAAACATGGCATGACCAAATTAACCAATTACTAAAAGGCGGCCACATTCGAAGTCGGAATAATCGACGTGCGTGCATGGTGCGATGTATGAATGTGGAGGAATCCCGAGAGGTGTGCCAGGACAGGCCAGCGTGATGGTTAGTTAGTTAGTTAGTTAGTTAAAAATATTTATTTACGATATATATTTATATTGATGGATGATATTTGTTAAGTCTTCGGAGAACACGAAACTAAAGTACGGACAACAGTTCCGAGACAAAGTAATCTAATAAGAGGGGTCGAACATAGCGGATCGAATGCGATGTTCATATGGGAAAAGTTTCGAAATATACGGGTGCCAGTTTTGTCGGACCATTATCGGAATTAATGGGATCCGTCGACGCCCAGAAAACTGTTGGGTTGTCGACAAATCACGGAAATGCTTAAGCCGTAATGTGTACAACAGAAAATCCATTTACAGAACAACTTCCAGCATTACGGATTAAACCTTTCAGAACATTAAAACCTCATTTTACTGCCAACAAATTTGCCAAGATAATGAGGGGAACTGAATCAAGACAAATGAATCATTTTGGTTCAAATGGTTGGCAGATACGTTTAATTTAGTGTGTTCTATACTATGTATATTATTATTATTATTATTTTATTGAAAAAACTTCTTACATCATTACAGCGCGAGCGAAATCGATGTAAATGGTGAAAAAATAGAATATCAAAGGAAATATACATAGAACCTTATGAATAGGAATATGCCAGTTATTTCCTTGCTGCCTTTATCGTGAGGGTATTCACTAATTCGCCATAATTGCATCCAAGGAGGTTCTTTTGCAACCTCATTTAAAAGACAAATCGCTTTCAATACAAGAGAACTTCGAAGGGACTCTGTGTGAATAATATTATATATGCCCCCTTGCTCTGCTTTAACTATGAGAACGTAAAAATGTAGTTCTCTCAGTATTCCTGGATTATCAATACCTCCGGATAATATTTAAAAAAAAGGCTTACCTAGAAAGATCACTCGACGAGTTTCAAGAGTGTTGAAATCCAACATTCCTGAGAGAAATAGTGAGGGGTACAAAAAAGGATAATAGTTATACTCCCTATTAATCACTTATATATACATATATACTTATAAATAAGTGATAAATAGAAATAAAGTAACACGCGGACGCCCAAAAACAACAGATTTCAAATAAGTTTACAGAATAATATATATTATTAATTTGAGAGATGATTATATAAAATCCAAATAAATAAAAACTAGTTTTTTTAATAACTACATATTTTAACATTCGTATTTTTCTGTCAGATTGGCTGGCATCGACTGACTGGTCAACGTAATGGGAACTAGAAATAGAGAAAGACCGAGAGAAATAGGCATTGGCAGGATCATCAAATATTAAATGTCGGCCACGCGAGGAGCCGGAGAAATCGACGTGCGTGCGTGACACGATGCGTTAATGTTGAGGAACCAATAGAAATATGTGAGAAAATAACAGTGTGGCGGTTCATTCTTTCTACCTACCCCTTGGAAAAGATGGCCTGATGCTTAGTTAGTTAGTTTATTACTGAAACATGCTGTTTTAACAATTAGCAATTTGCTCTATCGTCCGGAATTTTGTTAAATAATTTAAAACATTCGAATTCAGAATGATTCCCCTTTGTAATTTATTCACCACCCCCTCCAGTATTGGCAGAAGGATTTCCGGCCTTCAGAATGCCCATAATGTCGGATGTTCGAGTTAAATTTCATACATATTTTAGGTACGGTTTTAAATGTGACGTGTTATTTGCTCACGGGCGCTTTCGACGAATGGAGGAAGAAAAATATTATTATGATAAAAAGTTTTACCGCCTTTATTTCAACGGAACGAAGATTTAAGCGCGGGGCTATCTAAGACTACTTTTTAGAACTTATAAACTAACTAACTAACCATCACGTCGTCTCCCCGAAGGGATAGGCAGAAATAATGGACTGCCACACTTTTCTTTCCCGACATATTTCTTTCGCTTCCTCAACATTCATACATCGTGTCATGCACGCGCGTCGATTTCTCTGACTCCTCACATGGCCGACATTCAATATTTGATTTATTTGATCGTGCCACGTTTTCCTCGGTCTTCCTCTATTTCTGGTTCCATTTACATCGTTAACATATCATTTTTTACCATTCTTTCTTCATTCATTCTTTCCATATGTCCAAACCATCTAAATGATCCTTTCATTATTTTGTTCATAACACCATCATTTGCACCGCATTCACTTCTTATATTTTCATTCGACACTCTATCATACACAGAGTATCTACGATATCTTGAAAATCTAAAGGGAGAGTATTAAACTATGTTTAATAACAAATAGTAAAAATCGATCCGACTGGACAAGCTGTTGTCAGATAAAATAAAATCTAAAAATAAAAAAATGTATTCTCCATTGGGGTTCAATGTTTACCGCAAAAATTTGGAAAATGTAAACGAGCGTAAAAATGGGTCCGAGAGAAGTAGGTACCAGTAGGTGGCTACCCAAAGGAAGTTTCCGCATTTAGACCAAGTACTTTAATTTAATGTTTTGTTGACGAAGTCGAACATCGCTGGGGGCGGTGAGATTGGCCGTGATGTTAAAGACCTTAAATATAAAACACGCAGTAAGAATTGCGGTACAGAGAAATTGAACCAAATAACTAAGGTCTCCAAGATTTTTAGTGAATCGCGAATATATCATCATTAAATCACCTAGAATTTTTGGGAAGCATACTTTGCAATCTTTGCGCAACGCATTCCCTTTATTGGTCGGTGAAATTAAATGAAATTGGGCATGGGATTTTGTTTATGTGAATAGTCAATATTTTTACTCTATGGGAAGTTCAGAATTTTGGTTGAGTTTACTATGCCGTTCCACTTGTTGTGAACGTGGGTGTGCTATGCCCGGAAAGCACAGGATTGGGAATATGAAAATTTAACACAGGAAATTTAATACCAAATATCTGCCGCGGAAATGGAAGGCGAGTTGAGGAATGAACTAGATAGAACAGTATAAAGAAAAATTGAAGTTAATAGAAATGTTAATAGTGAATATATGCATCTAACCTTGGAGTTAAGTGATAAATATAATCATATAAATCACGTGTTTCAGGAAAAAACATGAACTTCAAAAATATGTTTTTCTATTCGAAATATTCAGATTATTTAATCAAATAATTTTAACGTAATCTGTTAATATAAATTCATTTAAAATAACAATTTAATAAAACCATGTTATTTAAGAACTACTTACACTTTTATTTCTAGTTTGACGGAAGTAATCGGTTTCGCCAGGTTCTTTGTCGAAATTTAGAGGTGTAGTTCTCAAAAAACATCTTTCTTTTTATTTATTACTCATCTTTTATGTGTTAAAACACTGTGTTTTATATTTTACATTGAGTTAGAAAAACAGTATTTTAATTCATAAAAAAAATAATGTAATTATTCAGTGTTAACGTCATAATTTTATCAAAAATTATTTTTAAATTCATTGTACGTCAGCTTTATAAAAAATAATTATTATTATTTGAGCTCAAATATTATTTAATTTTTCTTCGAGATCACACGGGCTAGGTCACAATGCCGATCGGTTTCGATACTAGTTTGCGCCCTTGAGATGATTAATTCATAAAAATGGCGCTCTATAAATCATCCAATTTATTATTATTATTATTATTAGTTTACGATTTTCTTTATCTTGGCGATCATTGGTTTTTTAATATTTTGATTCAAGCTAACTAAATAACCAACCAACCATCACTCAGATTCTCCGGAAGGGAAGGCAGAGATGTTGGATCGGCACACTTCCCCGCCCTGCATACCTCTCGAGATTCCTACATCGTAAAACGCACGCTCGTTGATTTTTCCTACTTTTAATGTGGCACACTTTTAGTAATTTATTTATTTGATTTTGCCATTTTTCGGCCGTCCTCGGCTTATTTTTCCATTCACATTGCTTGCATACAATTTTTTGACCGTTCTTCTCTCATCCATTCGTTCAATATATCTAAACCATTATATTGATCATTTTTTTTGTATATAAATAAACACTTGTCAAGTTGTATTTAAACCACCCGATTCTGTATAACAACCAACCGGTTTCGCTCCAGCCGGAGCTTCGCCATGGTTACAAAAGACACTAAATGAAAATTTTGTAACCGTGACGAAGCTCTAGCGGGATCGAAAACGGTTGGTTGTTGTAAATAATAAAGTGGTTTAAATTCAATTCAACAAGAATTCTTCTTTTTCTTCCTAGCCTCCCCTCCGCTGCTGGATGTAGGCCTCCTCCATCTGTCTCCATTTTTCTCTATCTTGTGCCGCTTCAATCCATTTTTTCCCGGCGACCACAACAATACCGTCGGCCCATCTCTTCTGTGGCCGACCGACACCCCTTTTGTTTTCCCATGCCCTCCACTTTAAGATTTTGGGAGTCCATCTTGAACTAGTATGTCTGGCTACGTGTCCTGCCCATTGCCATTGCCATTTCAATTTTGCGATCCGATCCATGATATCGGCGACTTTTGTTCGGCGTCTAATTTCTGTATTTGTAAAACTATCATTCAAACTTATGCCCAACTATTAAATTATATTAATTAATATTACACCACTAATTAAGTGCTTCATACGAAAGTATAGATCTTTTGATTAAGGTTCAATCATATTCCTTACATTTCTTCCATGCGACGACCTTCGTGGCCGAGAGGTAAGCGCATTGACTGCCACCCCGAAGGTTCCGGGTTCGATTCCGGGCGAGGGCAACGTGATTGTCACATTGCCTTTGGTCTGGTGTAGAATTCACGTGACAATAAAATGGCGATAGATTAGCTATAAATACCCTTTACATTAATTTGGCTCATGTTGTCATGATGTAAAGAGCGATTCAACAAAATAAAAGTAATAATATCCGTTGTCGTTTGGTATTATTATTATTACAATTTTTTTCGTATCGATTATTTATAATTAATTAATTTAGTTACTATATATGCATGTATTTATTTTTTAAATAACAATTTTAGATAAAAATATTAAAAAAGATTCGGCTTCATACATTTCAATATAACTTGTATCAAAATCTCTTTGAAATATTCTTCTTCCACAAAAGCAAATAATGGCTGTTCTGAGCTGCCGAATATGATTCGAAAGTAATAAAAGTAGCGATAATGAGACGACAAGATAATGGGTGAAATCTCTTTGATAACACCCAGTTCAGGACTTTGGCTTGTTACCATCAAGACTGATAATTTTCCAATTATATGCTATCAAAGGAAAACGGAATATTCCAGTTATTCCTGAGCCAATCCGGCGCGAAGATTGCCATTTAATAATTATTACTTGTTAGTTTTCGAATTGCAATATCAGTGGTATTTATATAAATGACTGTTTTAGAACTAAAATGATATGAGTAAGCGAATTGAGGCAAGTTTAGAGTGCCCATCTACTCGTATGCAATTAATGAATGCCGAATAAATTTTAAGAAAACAGCTTAAAATTTTAAATTATAATTATATAAAATTCTTCAGTTTTAATTTTAAGTATCACGTAAATAGTACAAAACGGGGATTATATAAAATATACCAATGTTTGGGTCAAATAATCTAAAAATGATTTTACTAAAATTTCTTAATCCATTTGAAATAATAATTTAATAAAAGAACAAGTTTTTTTTGTTTATTTAAAGAATTTTAACAGGTGTAAACATAAATTATTCATTTGTTCCAATGACAATTTGAATAATATCTTCAATATTATTTAAAGCTCTTACTGGTGTTGGTTTGTTTAAAGTGCCTAATTACTGCTAATTAAAAAAAAAATGGTAGATACGTGGAACATAAATTAAATAGACAACATGTGCACCATCTAAAAATAACATTTTGTGTCAAATTATTTTTATTTTGTTATTGCTCGTATTTTATATTATTTATTTTAGATTCATTTTGTAGATGTTGGACGATTTCAGTGTGCGCGGGAGATGCCAATTGGTGGCGATGAGGTTCGCAACCCATCACACCGCGTCTCCCGCGGGGCGAAAAGAGAAGGATGGAATGCCGCATCGGTTAATGTGTGACAGTCCATTCTTTCTGCTTACCCTTTTGGGGAGACGGCGTGATGGTTAGTTATTTAGTTAGTTATATTTTATTATTAACTTATTCTTAAATGTTTGGTCGTTAATTTTACTGTTATCATTAGTTAAATTAAGAATTTTAACAAATATGCTATAATTAGAAAAACTTTCGTTTTCAAGAAGATAAGTTATAATTATTGCCGTGATATTTTTCATATTGCTAGGACAAAAAAATCCCTTTGTAAAACCTGACAATCCCTTAAAATATTTTAATAAATTTGATGTAAAAAAAATTAGATACAAGTTTGAATATCGACTCGGATAATCTCAAAAAATATTTTTTATCATATTTTACTGGGAACTACTACAACTCAAATTATTATCGTTGCCCATATTCAAATCGAAATACCATCGAATATTGGAAAAAATCTCTTTGGTAGTATCGAAAAACCGATGAAATATTTTATATGATACTGTGTAACACTGAAGGTGACATGGATTTCTCTTTGGTACAATCTTTGGTTTGCTTCAAAGGCATGAGGGGAATTGGAGTAAGAACAAACAGTAGCGTAGTCACTAGTCCAAAGAAAAAATATTAAAAAAAACAACAAGAGCTTTGATTAAATAAGGAGAATAAATAGGTAACAAAAACCATTATTAAGTTACGATTTTTTCTAGATAACAATAATATTATTTCAAATTTCTTGTTAGAAGTTCGAGTTAGATGTGACATATCCTTACAGATCAACGCACTCGATACTGTTGCAATGGTCGCATTACTTGCTTCGTGTTCAGCTAAATAAATCTAGTAAATCGTAGTTTAGCACTAGGCCAAGCAATTATATGTAGAACTGATAATGTTTTTATGAATTAAAACACTGTTTATTGTTTCTTGAACAATGATATAAAACTCCCGATTAAATAATTAATATAAATGAAAACGTCTGTCTTCTAAGATTTTCATTAAGTTTTTTTTTTATGGAATGACATGTTTCGCCCTTAAAATTAATTAATAAAACTCTTAGAAGACAAACGTTTTCATATACATATTAATTAATTAAAACACAGTTTTTTACCCTTTTGAGTTTATTTTTCACTATATGTTTCGATGAGAATCCTATAAACTCTCAGTTTATATCGATCTCCCGATGATGAAGGTGTAAAGCCATTGCAACATGTCGAGAAAAATAAACTCAAAAGCGGAAAAACAGCGTCTTATTTATAAAAAATCGTCATTAAAGAATTCCACATTGTTAACGCCTTAAGTTTATATAAAACTATTATGTATTGTAATAAAAAAACTAAGAAAACACCACTGTTTCACGAATTAGTAACCAGAGGACGCTCCAATCCACGAAACGATTGAGAAAATGCCGAAATTCAGATATCCGATACTAGAGTAAAGAGAATAGGTAATGTATGGATGCGGCAAAGTGTGAATCAGTAAAATATGCGCGGCAGGCGGTACATGAGGCTGCCTGGAAGAAACTGTTCGATTTAAATGCTAAAGTATTCAAGCGAGTCCTGAGAGAATCTTTGACTTATAAAAAAACTCTGAACATCATCTGAACACTTTTCAATTATGCAGAGGAATAAACTTATTTAACAAAGATATTTTATTTTTTCTTGAACAATGATAAAAACTTCAAATTAAATAATTAATACGAAGGGAACGTCGTTTTTTTCTATCTAAGGCAATATCAAATGAAGCTACTTTTGACAATATCTTAGAAACAGCAGACGTTTTCATTCGTATTTATCAACCTTTATTAGTAATTGTTTTTTTAAACAATCGTGTATAGTGACTATCATGACGTACGCTGTAGAGACGCGGGCTGACACTGTACGAACCAAGGGACTACTAAGAACATCGGAGATGAAGGTCCTAAGATCAATTACTGGAAAAACCCTCCGAGATCGTGTCCGCAACCCAGACATAAGAAAAACCTGCGAAATAGAGGATATCGTTCAGTGGAGTAGATCCAGAAGAAGATACTGGAGGGACCATGTAGCCCGAATGAATGGTGACAGACTTGCATATACAGCCGCTTATGAAATCCCTTCCGGACACCGCCCACCTGGAAGACCGCCTAAGAGATGGAGGGACAGCTGGATCTCATCATCCGACGAGATATGATTTCTGTGTCACAGATCGTCAAATCTATTAAAAGAAGAAGAAGAAGAAGTATAGTAAGACTCAATATTATCTTGTATCTTGTAGAAAGTATCTTGTCTTCCTAATGTCAAATTTTCCTGGTACTATGTTGTATTTTTATAATATTTTACCTGTACTCAATGCCTTAAACATTTTCTTGTTTGTAATGTCTTTTGAGTAAATAAACTGATTTGCTTTGATTTGATTTGAATATGAAATAATAAATACGAATGAAAATATGTGTTTTTCTAGAAGTTTCAATATAATTGATGAACAAGATATGTTTCCCCTGTCTAAGGCATTATCAAAGGTTTTTAGAGAGGTGTGCAATTTTGTATTTAAATCATCTTCTTTCAGAGAAGGGGTATTTTTTAATTCTTCTGTTATCCATTTGGTTATTTAACGTATTTTGTTTTCCTGTAAAAGAGATATTTTTTTATTCAATTTAACTATCACTAAATTTTGATCAGAGTCGCAATTGGCTCCTATGCATTCACAGACATCTTCGACTGTCGCTGCCCTTCTCTTGGATAGAAGTACATGACCTATCTGGTTGCACCCACTGCTCCCCGGTATCCTCCACGTGCCTTTATGATTTTTTAAAATTGTTTGTAACACGTGATGATGCCAAAATAGGTTGGCAAAACAGCTGTCATGAAAATCTCAGAAAGATAAATTGTGATACGTATAATACCAGTGTTTCATATTGAAACATTAAATAATGTTGAAGTATCATAATTTTTTGGCCAAAATGATGGATTATACACTAAATCTTTTAATCAGCATCGATTTAAAATGAAAGCACACGTGAAAATTTGATTATAATATATATTTTTAAATGGATAAACGGGACGTAATCTTATTTTAACAGGACTCGGTAAAATATGGTTACATTTTGACAACATAAACACGAATTACACAAGACAAAAACAAAAGTTTGATTAATAGCCGAAAAGTTTTTCGGAAATTAAGACAGGTAAGCAGAGCTTGAAAAAATTAAACGAGTTGGGATTTTTAAGTTTCTTGAAAAATTCTAAGACGCTTTTTACCTGCAAAAGTTTACTGCGGGCAATAAATATCCCCGGGCGACGTCTAACGAATAAAGAATGGTTATAGCAAGCCGTTGATTCTCCAGCCAGCCACTAAATTGACCCAAAATGCATGAGAATGGTCAGAAAACACGTTTGGTGGACGTGAACATTAAAAAAGGTACAGTGACCAACTTATCTCTGGCGGGAGGTTACCCTCGGGAGCGAGTAATAGATTGAAATTGATAGAAAATAGTTACATATTAATACATTACAACTAACGGTTAACTATTGAGAAACCAATTAAGCTCTCCGAAAAAGGTACGAGTTACTTAAGTAACTTTAAATTGGTTCCGAATACTTCCGTATTGTGATTATATTGTACGTATCTATGCATATAAACATATATAATTACTAACATAGAAGTTCAATTGTTAGGACCATCCAGAATATAAATATAAAATGTGAAACCAAAAACAAAGTGAATCAGGAACTAACTATCTACCTGTCGACGGGATTAAACAAGAGGACAGTATGAGCCCATTCCTTTTTAACCTAGTAATGGAGAGGATCATAGCTGGAGATTGCATATTTGGATAAACGATACAGGATGAGCGGCAATAATATTAGTATCATATGCCACCCTGACGATGCTGCAAATGTAGCTGATTAAGATTATATATAAAGGCTATTTATTCTCACCTGCTCAGATGTAAGCTGATCATCGATAACACACCTATTGAGCAAGTCATGCGATTCAATTACCTAGGCATAGAGATCGGAAGCTTCAGTGACCTTTATGACGAGGTACGAGCACGAACCAACAAAGCGACAGCCGTGGCTGGCTGCTTGCGCGACACCATATGGAGGAACAAACACATGCTAATCGAAAGTAAAGTTAATATATACAAGGCATGCGTTCACCACATCATGACGTATGGAATAGAGGTCAGAGCCGATACCAATAGAACTAAGAATCTTAGAGTAGCAGAAATGCGAACCTTACCTCCATCGCAGGCAAAAACCTCAGAGATCGGATCAGAAATGAAACTATAAGGTCTGTCTGTGGTGTTGAGGATATACTCGTAGTGATATGGGAAAGAAGCAAAAGGCGCTTTTGGAGAGACCACGTTGATAAAAACTAACTAACTAACTTACCATCACGCCGTCTCCCCGGAGGAGTAGGCAGAAAGAATGGAACGCCACACTGTTCTGTCCTGACACACGCCTCTCGATTCCTCTACATTCATACATCTTGTCATGCACGCACGTCGATTTTTCCGACTCCTCACGTGACCGACATTCAATATTTGATTGATTTGATCGTGCCACGTTTTCCTCGGCCTTCCTCTATTTCTAGCTCCGTTCACACCGTTTACATATACCTTCTTTACCATTCTGTCTTCATTCATTCTTTCCATGTGTCCAAACCATCTTAATGACCCTTTCCTTATTTTGTTCATAACACTTTCATTCGCACCACATTCACTTCTTATACTTGCATTTGTCACTCTATCATAAACAGATTTGCCACACATTCGTCTTAGAGATCTCATTTCTACTGCATTTATTCTACTTTCATCCTTCTTTTGCCAGTTCCATGCTTCACTTCCATACATACACCACGTTGATTGCATGGAGAATACAAGAATTGCAAAAATTGTTAAAGAAAACCCAAGAATCAAGAGATTACCAGGAAGGCCGCCAAAGAGATGGAGATATGGCTGGACATCATCATCCCAGGACAGCCCACCGTTAAAAACAGGTCATACGACCTTAACTCAGAAGAAGAAGAAGAAGCTATTTATTCTACAAGTTCTTCCATGCGGTGCAGAAGAACTAAATGATACTTCTCAGTTTTTTAGGGAACAAACGACGGTAATGAGGACAACATTAAAACGTCCTGTTTTCCATTTTGGGAGGGTAATATATTTTTTAAGATATTCTAGCGGTAATTAGAAGCAGGAAATGTGAATGCTTTTGTCCTTGGAAAAGCCATCCTTTAATGCTATTAGCAAAAGTGTATATGTACTTAAATCGTTTCTTGAAATAAGAACATAAAACGATACTAAGGATCCATGCGATTTGGAATATTCATTATAACCTTTATATATACAGTACGTCTATATACGAGGTACTTAATAAAACAAAAAAACATTTGTTCAAGTAAACAAAAGTTGTATCGCTAAAAATAATTGTTTGATTAATAAAGATAATCCAATCAAATGATTTTACTGAAATCTCTTGATGGAAGTTCATTTTAAATAATAATTAAATAAAACGAAGTGTGCGCGGGAGATGCCTATTGGTGGCGATGAGGTTCGCAACCCATCACACCGCGTCTCTCGCGGGGGCGAAAAGAGAAGGATGGAGTGCCGCATCGATTAAAGTGTGGCAGTCTATTCTTTCTGCCTACCCTCTCGGGGAGTCGGCGTGATGGTTAGTTAGTTAGTTATTAAATAAAACGATGTTTTTTAACTACTTCCACTTTTGTCTTTATTTAGACAGCGACCGGTTTCGCCAGGCTCGCTGGCATCGACAGACTGGTCCAGTCCAGTCTGTCGATGCCAGCGAGCCTGGCGAAACCGGTCTCTGTCAAAATGGAAGTAGAAAAACATCGTTTTATTTAATTATTATTTAAGATAATCCAATATGTTAAATAATTATTATATTTAAAAGAGAAGACGTACATTAAAAATTTACAAATAAAATATTAAAACATGCTGCTTCCATAAAATATAATAAAACTTCTAGAAAATAGATGAATTCATCAATGTTATTTAAGTATTTAAATCGATTAATGCATCTGAGGACGTTAAGGACGTTAAGGTCCGTAAAATTTCACATCTGGGTCACATTCTGCGGGGAGATAAATAGAGTTTGCTCCAACTAATACTGATGGGAAAAATTGAGGGGCAGCGTGGTCCTGGTAGAAGGCAAACGTCTTGGATCTGAAACATAAGAGACTAGACCGGGATGAGACATGTGGGGGAGCTGTTCCGGGTTGCACAAGATAGAGAAGCCTTCGCTGTAGTGATTGCCAACGTCAGGGGGACCTGATACGGCACGCGATGAAGAAGAATAATATACCTGAACCCAGATTTTGAAATTTAAAAAAAATAATTCATTCGTACAGATTATCTTTTTTGTTGGATTACAGTCTAATGTCTTTGCAATACAACGAGCTGAGAAATAGGAAATAAGTATGAAAATCTCTGTCTTCATACATGATGGTAGTATATGCATATTCAGGCAAAGTATCGAATCTGCAAACGGAAGAGGACGCCATCTGTTTGCCAATATAAAAGTTTTTCCATCGCGTAGAGGACGCCGCGGTCGCACACACGTTCCTGCTCGGCTATTACTATATCTTTCCATACAAAGCCGGGGTTATCTGTCGCTTTACGAGCAAAAAACAAACTTCCAGTAGAGTCTTGGTATACGGTGTAAGCAATGAATAAATACGAGGAAGGACATGTATCAAAATTGATGAAAATCAAACTAAAAAATAAAAATTGTTTTGAGAATAAATATAAAAGTCCATTGTTTTGGCATACATCAGGCTAGATTTGCATTTAATGAAAGGTCGAAAAAAAAATTTGAATAATATAGACCTAAAACTGAGAATACTCCTCATCAAGACCTATGTATGTATGGATTATCTTGATGTACGGCTGCGAGACATGGTGGCTATCCGAAAGAGATAAACAGAGACTAGAGGATTTTGAGATGTAGTCCTATAAAATACTATTAGGAATTTCCTAGAGAAACCACATTTCAAATGAGGAGGTTCTCCAAAGAATCGAAGGAGGAAGGCACCTGTTCAGGACCTTGTCCGAAAGGCGTGCAAGATGGATCGGCCATGTAATACGACAAAAAGGTCTCTTGCATGCCATAATGGAGGGTATGACCGAGGGACAAACTCTAGGGGATGCTCACACCGAGAGTACCTGGAGGACCTGTTGGTGGACGTGCGCTGCTCATCATATGCAGGATTCAAAAGAGCCGTACAAGACAGGGAAGAATGGAAGAGAAGAATAGAAATTGCTGCAGACCAATCCCAAAGGAGAGAGGAGGACTAAATTTACAGTCATTAGACTGAAACATATTGGAAAATAAAATATTGCAATAAATTAAACAAAAAATCATCCAACGATAAGTCTCGGCCTCTTCTTCTGGATCCATTCGATCCACGCTATTTTTTCATGCTTTTAACTAATATTTTTATATGTCGAAACCATCCTGGTGATATAAAACTTATTCCTTATTTATTCGATAGTATAAAAAAAAGCGTTATGATAACAGTCGACACGGCAATATATATATTTATTCTTGTAAACTACAAGTTAAGGGTGTTCTTTGATACAAAAGTTAGAAGAATATTAATAATATCATATATTTTTAATGCCTGTTGGGTAAATTGTTTTAGTTAAAACGTAAAATAAACTTTATACATGTTTTTGTGTCAGGTTCTCCAGTTAACGTTACTTATTTAGTGAAGGTACGCCATTTACTTTCATATTCGTATGAGGGATGTTTCCTGATACCTATACATACGAGTATAACTAATGTTGTGGTCATAAAGACACCGGATCATCCTTCGAAATGTATGAAGAGTCTAGATAAGTAGTGAAAAGTAACGTCTTTTTATAGATGAAAAATGAAGTATTTTCCAAGTAAAATACTCCATTTTCAGGTACCAAATAAGTATACAACATAAACATCTAGAACTTTTAACTTTTTTCTACTTCTACAACATACATGTGATGGTAACTTTTTTACATTTGATATTAATATAAATTTTGCAAAATATATCAATGTAACTTAATTTTGCTCCAAATTTTCTTTTTGTTTTACTTTACCGTAATTACCAATTACTACAATAAAAATTGATTATTTTTATAAAACACATTTTTTTATTTTCTTAAAAAAATAAATGCTTGGTTAAATAAACATAACGGCAATAATTAGATTATAATAATTACGTATTAGTATGTATGGAAGCGAAGCATGGAACTGGCAAAATAAGGATGAAAGTATAATAAATGCAGGAGAAATGAGATCCCTTAGACGAATGTATGTATACTCTGTGTGTCGAATGAAAATATAAGATATTGAATGTCGGCCATGTGAGGAGTCAAAGAAATCAACGCGCGTGCATGACACGATGTATGAATGTTGAAGAAGCGAGAGAAATATGTCAAGAAAGAAAAGTGTGGCAGTCCATTCTTTTTGCTTACCCCTTCGGTAAAACGGCGTGATGGTTAATTATTTTTTTATATATTAGTAAAATTGACTATCTAATTAACCATTTTGCCGTCACCCGAAGGGGCGGGCAGAAATAATGAACTTCCAAACTTTTCTTTCTTGACTTAGTTCTCTCGTAGCTTCCTCAACATTTTTACATTGTGTCATGCACGCATTTTGATTTCTCCGACTACTCACGTGGTCGACATTCAATCTTTTATGCCATCAATGGTTCTAATATGTTATAAAATCCTAAATATAAGAAGAAACTGAAGCTAATTATTCTACATATAATTTTTTATCTGCAAATGCATCTTAGTGATTCAAATTCTACGGTATTTATCCTACTTTCAACCTTCTCCTGCCAACTTCAAGCTTCACTTCCATTCATAAGGGTCGGCACTAGAGGATGCTAAACATAATACAATAGATTTATGTTATATTTTGTCTATAAACCCAACCAATGACAGGTCATAAGTCCTGTAAACGCCTCGATCACCATATTCTGTTTCCAATTTGCATCTTCGTCTCTATTGAGATACAATTATTCCTTAAAAAATGATAACCCGCAATGGGTAAAATCCAGTATTCGTCTACAAGTATTTGTATACATTCAAAATGTTAAATAATTTATTGTTCCTTGAACAATGAAGTAAAACTCCATGTTAAATTATTAATACAAATGAAAACGTCTGTAGAAATGGTGTTGAAATTGTCAAAATGATAATTGATAAGAGTCGGAACTAGTACTCCACAGTATGTAGAATGAGTTTTTCATTTGTTTATTTATTCATTGCCGCACTTTATAATAGTCAATAGTAACACGTAATACTTTGTACTATTTTGCTGTTAAAATTATATAAGTTTTGTCGTTTTTATACAGAATTTTGACAGGTGTAAAAATAAAAGTTTCATTTGTTCCAATGACAATTTGAATAATTTCTTCAATATTATTTTTAAGTTCTTGCTGGTTAAGTGCCTAATTACAGCTAATTTAAAAAACGGTGAATGAACGAAATAAGCACGTGTTACAAAAATTACTATAAATTATTTATGTATAACGGAAATAATACGATTTCGCAGGAATTCCAATGGAATTAGCCTCTCACATTCTTTGCACGTATTTAAAATTTCATTTGGGTTGGAAAGGGTCCATACTGCGTAGGGTCTATCACGTTTTGACGAAGGTAAACCTTAGGAAAATGAGGGGGTTTAGGCAATACATTGTAACCTTCATTTTAAGTTGAAATAATATAGGTCCATGAATGTAAAGCGATCGTGGTGCTTACTGTTAGCTTTGCCACAACTATATTACATGTCTATTCAATTCTTACAGTAAAATAAGAAGAATCAAACACGTGTATGTATTATAGAAGTATTGTATAAAATTGTTTTGGATATCTCAATTGTTTAATAGATAAATAGTTACTAGAGGCATTGTAGAAAAATTTATTTCGAATGAAAACGTCGGTTTTCAAGAAATTTTATTGTAATTTATGATAACGACATTTCTCGCCTTTCGAAGTCATTATCCTTTTTTTTCTACGTCAATCCAATAAATTATTATAAATTATCTAGAAAACAGACGTTTTATTTCTGATTTATAATATAATATGGAGCTTTACATAATAGTTCAAGCAACAATGAATGTAATATTAAATAATGATAAACTTAATGAAATACGAATATTATAGACCTACATATACGAGAATTATAGACCTATATAAGGGTAAGGTAAGGTATTTTGGCAGTAAAGGTAATTTGGCAGTACATTCTGAAACACAATCGTACTGAATAACATATCGCGATGTAAGCTTCGGAAACTCACCACTAGATGGCAAAATATCTAGAATTAGACGAATAAACTTCAAAACAAAGTTATCACAGGCGTCTCCGCTGGTACAAAACATTGATGTGCGAGTCATGTTAACCGTCGCGTTGCCATGTGGTCAATTGAGTTTCCACTGCCAATTTAAAGTTGATTTTCTTAAAACCTATGGACCCTCATATTATAAAAAAAATTGTAATCCTCCATTGAAATGTTCTCAATATTTCGTAATAAAAAAAAAGCAAAAAATTACTTCCTTCATCCCAAAAAAAAAAATTTTCTAAGACTGCCCTCACCTTCATTCGTGTTAAGGTAGAATTTGTTTTGCTAATATTTACAACTTTATCAAAAGTGACAAATACTTACTCGCTGTTTTGAACATATTATAAATTATATCTTTGACCTTTTCAATAGGTACGTAATAATACCGACTGGATGAAAACGCACCACGTAACTTAATAATATCAGAACTGTGAAAATATTAACACTTTACCAAAAGGGACAAATATTAATACGTACTCGTTGTCTTGAACGTACTATACATTTTGCCTAGGTGCCTTTATCTTCGCCCCGCCGGCCGCTGCGCGCAGACAAGTTTATACCTGATGTTTAGTCGCTCCTATGCTATGACGCATTACATATTAGAAATCGCATGGTTCCAGAAAAAAATTAATAATGATATGTTTTTCAAATAATCCATGTATGTTATAGATATCGATCTATTTCTAATGAAATTCCCTACAAGATGACATAAATTAAATTTTGATTCATCTAGTCATATGCTTGATATTTAGATAAAGTTAGCGGTAAACTGAACTTACCACATGGGAGCAAGCGTTTTGTTTTGAACACGGTACGTTAAGGGTTAAAACATATACTGCCAAATTACTTTACCTTACCTTATACGAGTATTATAGAATCATATATGTAGTACTGACAGTTTTTTTTTTTAATATCGTGAGGCGTCGTGGGTTTCGGTCACAATTCTAGGACGCCTGCAATTCTCCATCGTCAGAGCTGTAGCCTTAGTATTTGATTAATTTGGTCATGCCATGGTCTTCCACGACTTCTCTTTCCAATTATACTACTTGCATACAACAATTTAACGATTCTTCTCTCATATTTTCGTTCCACATGTCCAAACTATCTCAGGGATCCTTTTTTAATTTTGATTATGATGCTATCATCTGCAATATATTTCTACCTATATTTTTATTAATTCGATATTCTATCATAAAATGTTTTATTACACATTCTTCTCAGTGATCTTCTCTTCTACGACATTTTTTCTACTTTCATCGTTCTTTTGACATATCTAAGCTTTACTTCCATACATAAGGTCACTGAAATCAAAATTATACGTCTGTAATTATTTGAGTTTGTATTTGTGATTATGAATTGCGCAACTTAAAACGGGCCCGGCTGTCGGAACGATCGATATACAAGGGGCGGGATAATCTTTGGTACACCCTAATTCGGAGCACTGAAATAAAGGATGCTGGATATAATAAAACGATTTAACTGTTTACCAAATGATTCATGCTAAGCTAAGGGAAGATAAAATTAACGGCGCACGTTTTGGTTATGTGTAATATTATCCTTTATTGATTGGCAATTTCAATAAACTTCAGGTACTGCAATACTAAGGGTTCATCGTATGGAGGTCGACAAACATTTCAGAAATTTTGACGATCACTGCAGCGAAAGCGTCTCTGTCCTGCGCTACTTGGATCAGGTTCTTAACTCTCCTCATTCCTGTCCAATCCCTCATATTCACTCATTCCACAGTCAGTAAATCTGCCTTTTGCCACTCTCCGCCATCCCTCTACTTCGCCCATGATTATCAACTGAAGGCAGTGGTATTTCTCTCTCTCTCTCTCTAGCACATGACTAAACAATTAAATGATTTATTATCTCTTTAACATTGACGTAAAACTCAACAATAAACAATGATTTCGAATGAAACTCTCTGTTTTCTAGAAGTTTTATTATATTTTATGGGAATGCTATATTTTAACTTGCTAAGGTATTATCAAACAAACTGTTACACTGTCCAAACAAAGTGCCAAGAAACTACGAGTGACCCAAAGAGCCATGGAAAGAGCCATGTTAGGAATAAGCCTAAGAGACAAGAGTCAAAAACGATACGGTGAGAGAAAAAAACAAGGTCACTGACGTTATCCACCGGGTGGCGACTCTAAAATGGCAATGGGCAGGTCACGTAGCCAGAAGCTCAGACGAAAAGTGGAGAAGAAGACTGCTGACTTGGAGACTTTGGACGGCAAAGAGAAGTGCAGGTCGACCGCAACTACGGTGGAAGGATGATCTGAACAGACACATCGAAATAACTTGGATGCAGTCTGCACAGGACAGAGTGACATGGAAGCGAATGAAGGAGGCCTCTGTCCAGGAGTGGATGGCAATAGGCTGAGAAAGAAGAAGAGGTATTATAAAATGTTCGTCGAATATTTTATTATGCCTGAGCAAGGCAAAACTTTTAGAAAATAGATCTTTTCATTCGTATTAATTTAACAATTGAAATTTCAAGACGAGTTTTGACTTAATTTTATATTGTTCCTAAAATATCAAACAAAGGATTCTTAGTGCAGTTTTAAATGTATTGTCTTGTAGGCAATAATGTGAAATTTGTATTCTAGTGCATTAATTTAATCAGAAAACTTAAATAGTTATCCTCTAATTTGCATTTCACGAATGCATTTTCGCTGTAGTTTACTGTGTGTTTTGCACCATGAAATATACGATAAATATATGGAGAGATAAGTTTTGTCTGGCAGCTGTTGCAGATTTGCTGGTTCAGTAAGCTGGACGCTGCATTTGTCATCTTAAATAAACTATTTGTCTAGCCACATTACGTGAAACCATATAAGATACATAAACTAGACTAAAAAGATAGCTGGCAGGATACTAAGAGTTCGCGTAATGAACACCAGAGTTAGAGATATGTGTGAGGTTTAAAATATTATAAGATGGAGCAGACAGCAGAGAAGGTACCGGTATGGTCATGTCCGAAGAATGGACACCACCAGACTTCCTTATATTGCACTATAAAATCAACCTCACGGGACTCGTCCTCGTGGAAGACCTCCTAAAATATGGAAGGACAGCTGGGAGTCTCAATGCCGTCTTGAAAGTATTTGCCAGGCCGTAAGCACATAGACAATATTTGCATTCAACATGGAACTTTTCAGGGCCGTTAGTATGTGACTTGTGCCGTGATCTCGTATTTTATTTCGATTATAATTGTAAAATTAATGTATAATACGACTACGATCGTATTATTATTCCTTATATAAGCTTAACAAATATTTTTATATAATACATTTGTGTTTCCGCAGTGCCGGTATGTCAATTTCACTCTCCTCGTGCCGGACTATTTTCAAACTATTTATATGCATTTTTTTAGTGCGTTTACTTTATTAAAGTACTTGTAATATATTTAACACACATTGAATTGTATAATAAAGTTTGCGTACAACTTTGGTATGTAAAATGATCAAAATAATCTTTCGATATAACCTTAAAATTTATTATATATTAACTTCAAAATTTGTAACACATAAATCTCAAAATTCATATAAATAATACAGAATGCAATAATATCGTTTAAAATGTTTATGTTTATCAATTTTTTCGAAAAAATTCGCGATATTTTTACCAAAATTGTCTGACATTTGACAGCTGTCAGATCGATGGACCCAGAGTTATAAACTTCACATTGCGGCTTGATAAACATAGATTCGAAACGGCATTGGGGAGTCTACTTCATAGGAGCAACACTCTGAAGAATAGACTACATAGGTCTACAACAAGGAAGAATAATAAGATAACAATACTAAGATCTTATGTTAATGGACAAAATTGAGGGAAAACGTGGTACTGGCTGAAGGCAAATGTCTGGGCTGTCCAACATCAAAGTTTAAACTGGTATAGGGAGCATAGAATAGTTGTTTCGGACGGCGCAAGACAAAAAATTCCTTTACAGAAATGATCGTCAATGTCGGGGAGACCTGATATGGCACAAGAAGGAAAAATAAAAATTAAACGTTTCATTTTTAAATAACTAAATTGATTCTAATGTAAATAATTTTGTTTATATATTAATTATTGAATTATTACTCAAATATTGAAATATCAAATAAATACCAACAAAATATCAAAAACATTTAAATACAGTATTGTTCAAATGAATGTAAACACATTTTTTGTTCAAATGAATGTAAACACGTGTTTTGAGTGAATTGAGGCTTTATTTGGTTGTTAATATTAAAGATGGATATAACTCCTAAAATGCACACTAAAATTGTGACTTGGAATGAACACACAGCAATGAATCGATGTAATATTTTATTTTACCTTTCTATCTGCATAGATTATTCCCAATAACTGGATGACAAATTTCTTGAAAGCTTACCTAGAACAAACGAAAACAAAGATCATTAGTAATGGTTTATGTGACAGAATACAATCAAATATATTATTAGTATTATGGATTATATGAAATTAGGGCAAAGAACTGTGCAAAGGAATAATGAAAGTAGAATAAATGTGACAGAAATGATTTTTTTTGTAAATTTTTGTAGTTGTATAGTGGAGTGTGGTTGAAACGAATTTATATAACTTTTTAAAAGAATAATGGGTATGTCATGGGTATGTGGGCAATAAAGTATGTCAGAGAATATATTTTCATAAAACGTCTGCTGCGTCAGAATGTCTTAAAATCTCTACATGTATTTAAATATTTAAAAACTGTGTTACAAGTACATCATCATTTTACTTGTGCAAAATAAACAAAAATCAAATAAAGACGAGACCCAGCTGAACCTGTAGCATTCCCGCGTTTTCCGAGATTTCTTTTATTTCTTGTTCTCATTTCAAATTTATTTCAGCCGAATGGCGACCATACGAACAGATCCCCAAATCCAATGCAAATGCATTCAAAACGATTCCATAGACAAAGTGGTAGGGGCATTCAGACGAGAATTTCTGTGCTTTTGGAAGGTATCCAGCCACGTTCCCGCCAAAAGCGTTGAAGCGGGCTGCGAGAATTATGAGCCTAATATTTCGGGATGTCATTTCGAGTGTATTATGTTGTGATGTTTATTAATTCAAATTTTCTTTGTTATTTCGCCCATTCACAATTTCGGATTTTATTTATTTATATATCAAATACAGAAACCACAGAACGTATGCTTCTAATGTCAATGCACAAATTAGCGCTAGTTCGAAAATAGAAAGGAATTCACTCGCCCATCGTATATGAAACTATCATTCATATTTAAATACAGTTTTATTAAACATAACTTCAAATAATGATTCTCATATAATAAATACAAATGAAAACGTCCGTTTTATAGAAACATTAAATTGTTTCTACATTTGGTTATGCCTTAACAAGGCGAAACAAGTCATTCCGTAAAATAAAACCAGATATGTTAACTTTTTCATTCGTATTCATTATTAAATTAAGAGTTTATTATCGTTAAAAAAAACAAGAAATAATACAATTTGCACATGTTATAAAGCTAAAATATGGGTTTGATGATGTTTACGAGAAGTAATTAGTAAATTGTATTGAATTAATAATCTTTATCAATTCAATAAATAAAACTGCAAGAGATACGTATTGTTTACTACATTCATAATTAAATTTGTATTTTACACATTTGTTATTTATTCATTCGTAAGGAAATAGAATAATATTTTTAATATACGTATACGAGTATACTCGTATATATACAATACAATACCTTAAAAATAATAATAATCTAGTTATGATATGATGATTAAAATAAATCTAATGGATAAACTTTACTGGATAATTATTATATGTATATTGCCTTTCAACTATTAAAATAATAAAACGATCAAATAAATAAAATCTTGTAACTTGTCCAAACTATTGTCTGAATTTGCTTTAATTATTTTATGTAACTAATCCTTTTTGTCCCTTAATGTTCCATTATCTAACTAACTAATCATCACGCTGTTTCCCCGGAGGGGTATGTTGAGAGGATGGATCACACCTCTTCTAGATTCACACATCGTGACACGCTCGTCGATTGTCCCTACTTCGAACATGGCCGCCTTTCAGTAATTGATTAATTTGGTTTAGCCGTGTCTTCCTTGGCCTTCCTCGACTTCTTTTTCCATTCACACTACTTGTATATATCTCCTTTTAATCCATTCTTCCCTCATCTATTTGTCCCATATGTCTAATCTAAGTGATCCTTTCTTGATTTTATTTATCACGCATTCATCCGTCTTACATTCCTTTCTTACTTTATATTTAGATATTCTATCATACATTGTTTTTCCGCGCATCCTTCTTAGTGACCTAATTTCTACGGCATTTATCGTACTTTCATCCTTCTTCTGCCAACTCCAAGTTTCACTATAATAATCTTCCATAATCCACTGATGAGAATACGATCAAACTTTTGCACGGTTATAAAATAAAATATAACATTGTTTATTCTTAATTCAAAACAAATATTTTAAATCATTGAACGTATTGTATATTAAATGGTTGGGCAAAACATACCACGGCCAACACCATTTTAATGGTAGACCGCTTGCCTAAACCACCTGGTGACCGAGTTGTACAGCTGCAGTCCACAATGGAGCGGAATACGGGCGCATCAATTGTTTTGCTGTTCATTGTCACACCGTGAGACGCTGCCGGGTAGGGTGGGAAATACAGGCTGCCCACTCCATTTAGCCCAGTCAATAATACTGTTTCAAAAGTCTTCTCATTTATAAATCACAGAATAATATTATCGTGCATTGAACGATAATAAAAACTACATTTAATATAAAAGATTGATGAACACATCTGTTGTCGTTTATTTTATGGGGGTGAAATGTCTCACATTGCTAAAACATTATGGCGAGAATCAAGCGATATATTTAGTATTCCATTTGGATTAATGAAAACATCTGTTTTCTAAAAGTAATATTATATTGCACGGAGGAATAATATTTTCTTCCTTCTTGCTTCTTTCTTCCTTTTTTTTATAATATTTTTTCGGAGTTCGCTAACCATTTAATTGAAAACAATCATACATTTAATAAAGAAAATGGTATTGAAATTTTGCATATTAATAATAAAAACCCAAGGTACTATAAATAACTTAGAACTTTTAGAAATTAAAAAAGTAAAGAAAATATTTATAATTAATAACCGATTCAATTTAAATTTAATTCCCATGCTCGATATGTTCTCGTTACAACTCCCCTCTTCTGATTCCTTATTATACACCTTCAACTTTTAAAGAGTTAAAAAACATCGTTTTATTTAATTATTATTTAAAATGAACATCCATCAAGAGATTTCAGTAAAATCATTTGATTACCTTCAACTTTTATTTACAACTCGATCGTTCTGTTTTATTTTGTTGTTAAAATTGTATACATTGATAAAGGTTACTTGTAACCGAAACATGTCTGAGTTCAGTAAAAATTAAATGTGTTATAATACAAAGTAAAATTATATTTATTCAAATAGGAGGTATAATAGTTTGTCTTGCTAAAGCATTGAAACGAGGTTTGATGCTATTTCATAAGTGTTCAAATAAAATTTTGTCCTGCTTCTAAATTTCTTTCTAAATGCCATAGTTTAAATAAATTTTAGCATTTCTAAGGCATCCTTCCGTATTTTTGGGGGTTATCTTTTCCCCTTAATTATAGTCATCATTGTATTAAGCCATTTCATACCTTATTCACATCCATTAACCCTAGAAAGTTAACAGCTACGCATTTGATTCTCGCCATAGAAGAAAATTACTTAGCAAGGCGAAACATGGCACTTTAATAAAATATCATAAAACTCCTACAAAAATAGACGGTTTCATTAATATTTGAGTAGACAAGTGTATCAGAACAAAGCTTTCGAAATTTGAAAAAAGTTTTTATTTGTTTCGTCGAATATTATGACGATGTCTTAAAAATGCAAATAAACATCTTTCCTGACACATCCCTTCGAGATTATTTTATATATTCATAATCGAAACAAGGACGCTTATGAATATATAAAAGAATTTCGATTTTTCCGACTTCGAATGCGGCCGCCATTTACTAATTGATAAATTTGGTCATGTCATGATTTTCTCTGACATCCTCGGCTTATTTTTATCGTTATATATTCACACTGCTTGTGTGCAACTTTTTAATCATCCTTCTCTCATTCATTATTTCCGTGTGTCCAAACTATTTAAGTGATCCCTTTATAATTTTACAATTTGTATTTTTTTTTTTAAAAGACTTACATCAAGGATTTATATCAATGATTTCAGAATTTTATTTTATAATCTTCAATGCGAGCAGGAAATAGTTCATTATCTATCATGAAGAAGGAATCTGGTCGTGTCCAGGCTTAAAACCCATGTCCCATAGTTCAGAAACCAAGCGTTCTATCCCCTAGACCATCTGAGAGTTTAACCGCTTAAAATATTAAACTCGTGTATTTGTGTATCTATTGTAAACACTTATACCTTAATTATTCACATGTAGGCTTTATTGCATATTTTCGATGAACAGAGCGAAATTTAATAATTAAGATTTAAAAATTTGAAATTTGTTTCCCGCTCATATGAGTTTAAATGTTTTTTTCCGAAAATAATGGAAAATTTCTTAAAAAATGTGTGTTTTGAAATAAAGAAATTCAGAAGCACAAAAGTTTTTAATCGTGAATTACATAACATCCCATATAATAGATTGTAATAGATAATGTATTAATATTTCAAAATGGTTGTAATTATTCATACAGGACGAGTTTACCAAAATAAAATAATTACATACGCATGACCATGAATAATATTAAAACGCCGAGTCCACTGGGTTATTCTGCCTGACCCAGTTTCGATTATCCTCTCCTCGGATGCTGTAGGCCGGGCCAGATAATGAGGGTGGGATGAATGCAGATGAATGCCCAGCTTCCGCGGCTGAGGGGAAAAATTATTGGCTTTTGTTGGTCCACAGCGAGATGTTCCAAGAATATGAACGGTCTGGAGTCTTTTACATTTTTTAACAATGAAGTTATTGTTGTGTAAAAAACGTACTATTCTTGATTTCCTGCTGAACTACGACATCTTGAAATATAAAAAAAAATTAAAATCGCTATTTTCGTAATTTGGAAAAATAAATGTCTCTAACAAACTAATAAACTAACCATCACGCCATTTCCCCGGAGGGGTAGGCAGAGAGGATGGATCGCCACAATGGCCTGTCCTGGCATACCTCTCGGGCTTCCTCTACATTCATACATCGTACCATACACGCACGTCGATTATTCCGACTTCGAATGTGGCCGCCTTTTAGTAATTGATTAATTTGGTCATGCCATGTTTTCCTCGGTCATCCTCGGTATAAACTAAAATAGAAGCATTTTATTTTTAAAACTAAAATAGCTGTACATAAAAATTAAAGGAATGGAAGATGCCTATTGGTGGCGATGAGGTTTGCAACGCATCACACCGCGTCACCCGCGGGAGCGAAAAGAGAAGGATGGATTGCCGCATCGGCTAACGTGTGGCAGTCCATTCATTCTGCCTACCCTTTAGGAGAGACGGCGTGGTGGTTGGATAGTTAAGTTACATATAGTAGACATACTGTAATGACATGTGACCCAAGTGCGGACCGCACTTATCCCCACGTAAAATATTTGGCCTTTTTACAACAAAACGTTGTGACCCATGTGCTAGAAGAACAAATATAGCATAGTCGATCGATCCTGTATCATTTTAAAAATACCGTTTTCTCATTAAAAATATTTTTAGAACAAATTTAGTTCCAAAACTGACGAAAATGTATTAAAATATAACCTGGTAGTTTAACAATTGTAAAACTAACCATCACGCCGTTTCCCCGGAGGGGTAGGCATAGGGGATGGACCGCCATACCGTTCTCAATATAATTGATTTAGAAATATATTTTTTTCTGATGGTAATGACATTATTGCCATTCTAATTGTCAATGTATTATTTGTTTTACAAAAATGATAACATACTAGGGTAATAATGAATACAATGTATGAATAAGAAACATTTACTTTCAGTTTTTTTTAAGAATAACCAACAACAATAAACCATCACGCCGTTTCCACGTAAAAAAAGGCAGACAGAATGGACCGCCACACTATTCTATCTTGGCACACCTCTCTAGATTCCTCCACATTCATGCAGCGAGTCATACACGCACATCTATTCTTCTGACTTTAATTTTAACATGACCAACCTTTTAAATTTGATTGATTTGGTTATGCCATGTTTTCTTCGGTCTGCCTCGACTCCGTACTTCAATTACATCATTAACGTATACTTTCTTAACCATGACAGTCTGCAACATTAGCGTGAATGGTGAAAATTTGGAGCAAGTAGTTCAGTTCGTGTATTTAGGTAGTATGTTTACAAGAGATGGGAGAGTGGAGAGGGATATTGAAAGAAGGGTTGGGGCAGGCAACAAAATGAATGGTGCACACAAAAACCTATCAAAAAAGCTAGAATGGCGGTGCACAATGGTGTTCTTCTACCGACCCTTATGTATGGAAGCGAGAATGGAACTGGCAAAGAAAGGACGAAAGTAGAATAAATGCAGTAGAAATGAGATTTCTTAGACGAATGTGTGGATATTCGGTGTATGATAGAGTGTCGAATGAAAATATAAGAAGTGAATGCGGTGCGAATGATGGTGTCATGAACAAAATAATGAAAGGATCATTACGATGTTTGGATATATGGAAAGAATGAATGAAGAAAGAATGGTAAAAAAAGTATATGTTAATGATGTTAATGGTACCAGAAATAGAGGAAGACCGAGGAAAACGTGGCAAGATAAAATAAATCAAATATTGAATGTCGGCCATGTGAGGAGTCAGAGAAATCGACGCGCGTGCATGACACGATGTATGAATGTTGAGAAAGCGAGAGAAATATGTCAGGAAAGAAAGGTTTGGCAGTCCATTCTTTCTGCCTACCCCTTCGGGGAGACGGCGTGATGGTTAGTTAGTTAGTTAGTTAGTTAGTTTCTTAACCATTCTTTCTCCATCCATGCGCTCTATATGTCCGAACCAACGCAGCCATCTTTTCATGATTTTGTTCATTATACCTTCTTCGCACTACATTCCTTTCTTAAATTTCCAATATGAGCAAAATATAACTCATTATTTTGAAGAAAGATCTGGTCATATTCAGGATAGAACCCAAGTCCCCTGGATCTGGAGTCAAGAATTCTATCCCCTAGACTACCACGTAGTTCACTTATTATCAAAGCACACTTTTTATCTTAGGTAAGCTAAATAGATAAAAAGCTCTGAAAATTTACGATCACAAATAATTTTCCAGCGTTAATATCTTAATCAATCACCGCATTAGTTCCATAAATAATCTAGTTGTTTTTCAGTTTTTTTTTAGGAATACATTTTAATAAACTTTTTCAACTCGTCTCCGTCAGATGGGCAAAGAGCAAACAATGGAGAGAGATACATCAATAATGACTGATGGATATCCTTGAATCCTCGGGGACCTTATAGATCCAGGTGAACCAATATTGGGCGTTTCTCATACCATGTCACGCAGAATGACAACCTTCGGCATACGAATGAAATCTGATTTGTAGAAGATTAAAAATATGCGATTAATAGTCATAGGATATAAATAATTTTACTCTAATCTCAAAAATCAACGTAGGTGAGTTTTTTTTATAGTGCCGCCTTTTTAAATAGACGTTTTCCTTGCTTTATTTAAAATTATATGTTCATACCAGGTCGACCTTCGTGGCATGGTGGTTAGAGCTCTGACTTCCATACCTGTGGTCCCGGGTTCGATTCCCGGCGATGGCAATGTGATTGTCACATTGTTGTTGGTCTGGTGTAGAATTCACGTGACAATAAAAATGGCGATAGAATTGTGCCTACCTATTACATGTCATGAGAATCAATATAATAGCTTAAATAAATAATAATTTGAAAAGCAACGGGAAATTACCACATTAAAGGCCCAAGGCAAAATCGTTACACTTTGCTGCAAACCAATCCCTTGGATTGATACTAGTGAAGAAGATCATTTATAACGCGAGTAAATTTATCTATAAAGATATAATATTTATAATTTTAAATAAGTGTACTATTTATTTTAATTTATTATAAAAAAATATTTTCTTACCTTTTTTAATATGTGTACAGTTTATACATCATGATAAACATGGGACAATCGCACAGTGAATATAGTTATTTAATATTTCTGTAAAGATAATGACACCTTTACCAATCATATATTATTTGAAAATATATGATTATTATCGTACAAGTGTTATATTCAATTATTGATTAAATATATTATTGTAACACCTGATGATGTCAACATAGGTTGACGAAACAGCTGTCGCGAAAAATTAAAAATAAAATTGTGATGTAAAAACAAAGTTTTATAATTTAACAATTTATAATGATGAAGTACGAGTGGGGAAGGCAAGGTAATTTAGCAGTATATATTTTAACATGACTCGCACATCAATGATTTGTACCAGCGGAGGCGCGTGTGATAACTTTGTTTTGAAGTTTATTCGTCTAATTCTAGATATTTTGTCATCTATTGGTGAGTTTCCGAAGCTTACATAGCGGAAAGTACTGCCAAATTACCTATTCTGCCAAAATACCTTACCTTACCCTATTATAGTTTTTCGGCCAAAATTATGGACTATTTAAAATAAGAACGAGTTTCGGTCAAGTTGAGAGGTACACTTTTCTATATATGTATAAATTTAGGAATTAATTACGAAAATGGTTATTTACTCAATTTATTTACGAAATTATGTGGTTGACTGAAAACATGTTATTGCAGGGATCATGTATAGAAAGCGTGGGCTGAAATAGTGATAGGCGAAGCTGCAAATAAAATACCAAGAGGCAATCAAACTCCAGTAAGACCACCTAAAGTAGCGAGACGCGTGGGTATCTACATCTTAGGAATAGGCTCCGACAAATAACAGGACACCGATTCGATTTATCACTTACTTCGATTAATCGATTCATCTTACTTTAACATATCGTGTAATATCGATGTCGAGTTTTAATACAAGCGAAATTTTGACACGTGATGATGCTCAAGTAAAGCGAAAGATGTCACCCCCGTAAAATGTAATCAAACTATAAAATGGATATTATTTATCATTTCATTGCGTACTCATAGACTGCATATACCACAAGTTGTCTTTTCGTATTGTAAATAACTATTAGAGTTTTGAAATATATAATAACAACAACAACAAACCATCACGCCATTTTGCCGCAGGGGTAAGCAGAGAGAATGGACCGCCACACTACTCTATCCTGACACATCTTTCTAGTTTCCTCAATTCACGCACGTCGATTCTTCCGACTTCTAACATGATTGTCCTTTAAAATTTGATTAATTTGGTCATGCCATGTTTTCCTCGGTCCGCCTCGACTCCGTACTCCATTTACATCATTAACGTATACTTTCTTAACCATTCTTTCTCATATTTTTTCATAAATCGATATAAACCTTTCAATCGGAGAAATATTCGACAAAAGAATTACGGCGGATAGAATTTTCGGTCGTTAGAGACACTTCACGCAGTAAAAATATTGCCAACCCCTTTGCCATTCGATAAATTATATAGGAATGCCTTGATAAAGCCTGGTTCCAATAACACATTTTTTTTTTATTTCGGCTCGACGTCAAGTATTTTCTTCGTTAAAATGAAATGTTTAAGGTACCTCAAACTAGGTTGAGTGTCTAAGTAAGTTTTAATTATAAAATCAATACTCTTGTTTATTAACACTCTAGTTCAATTATAAAATAAAATATTAAAAAATACAGAAGAAAGATTTTTTAAATTTACCATCACGCCGTTTCACCATAGGGTAGGCAGAGATGAAGGACCGCTATATGGCTCTGTCCTGACATACCTCTCTAGCATTCTCTACAATCATATATCGTAACATGCACGTTCGTAACTGTTTCCAGCTTCGAACGTGGCCGCCTTTAAGTATTTATTAATTTGGTATTGCCGTGCTTTCCTTGGTCTTTCACGGCTTCTCTTTCCACTCACATTGCTTATATGCAACGTTTTAACCATACTACTTTCATCCTTCTTTTCCCTGCTCCAAGCTTCACCTCCATACATAATGGTTAGCACTAGAACTAGATTATGTACTGCCATCTTTGCTTTAGTGGATTATTCCAGATTTTTTTTACATTAAAATAATTCTAACCTCTGTTTTTTGCATCATATATTTAAAAAAAAAAAGTTCTGTATTATTTTTTACAAGTTTCAAGGTTTTAATACAAAAGATTCTTTGTAGACAGATGACCGACATAAATGTCGGCTACGTGAGGAGTCGAAGGAATCGACGTGCGTGCATGCCACGATGTATAAATGTTGAGGAAGCAATATAAGTACGTCAGGAAAAAACAGTGTGGCGGACCATTCTTTCTACCTACCCCTTCGGGGAGACGGCGTGTTGGTTAGTAAGAAAGTTAGATTGTTTTTAATTATTCAAATAAATTATTAAGAATTAAACATAATCTGGATTATGCTGATGACCTCTGTTTGCTTTCGGTAAACCGGGTGGATGCGGAGCGGAAACTTTGTAGACTTCACGAGGAAGCGGCAAAAGTAGGTCTCAAGATTAACATGTCCAAGACAGTAGACCTACGAGTGTCCACAAATGACTCCACCCCAATCTTGCTCCACGGTGTCCCCCTTGTGACCACGACCAGCTTCTGCTACCTCGGTAGTATGATAGCAGGCTCAGGAGGTACGGAGGAGGATGTAGCCAGCAGACTTGACAAGGCAAGGGGAGCTTTCGCTATGCTTCGCCCTGTATGGCGCTCCGGTATCATTTCGAGAAAGCTCAAGCTCCAAGTATTCAGCAGTAACGTTAAAAGCGTACTGCTGTACGGATGTGAGACTTGGAAGTCTACCGCAGACGTTATTGGTAAACTCCAGGTGTTTATAAATAGGTGCCTTCGCTCAATATTCAAAATCTATTGGCCCCAAACAGTGTCAAATGCCGTTCTCTGGACCATGGCAGGCGAAAAGCCAATTAGAGAACAAGTCGCTAGGCGCAAGTGGCAGTGGATCGGTCACACTCTGAGACGGAACCCAGCCTGCATCGCTCAGGGCGCACTAGACTGGTCCCCTATGGGGGAAAGAGAAAGCGAGGCAGACCTAGAGCCACCTGGAGAAGAACCCTGCAGGGCGAGGTTAAGGCAGCAGGTCTCACTTGGGACGATGTTAAGCATCAGGCATGCGATAGAGTCGGGTGGAGAAGATTCCTTGAGGCCCTATGCACCACGGAGGTGTGACAGGACAAAAAGAAGAGAAGAAACATAACATAATTCAAACATACGAAAAATATAGAAAAAGTAATAGAGGATGACCGAGAAAAACTTGACACAATCAAATAATCAATGACGGGCACGTGATGAATCGGAGAAATTGACGTGCATGCAAGACACGCTGTATGAATGTTGAGGAATCGAGAAAAGTATTTCTCCAATCTATTTGCGTACCCCTTCAAAAATTGTTAGTCTTTTAAGTTTTTTGATTATTTGTATTATTTTATATTGCATTATTATAATACAACACATAATTGATCTTTTATTGGTTATTTTTTTTAACAATATTATAAAACTTCGTATTGAGTATTGAAAGTCTGTGAAAACGTCCGATTTCTAACAATTTTTTTTATATGTTAGGAGTGAATATTGTTATTTTATTTTATATCATTGTATTTTATATAATTTGTTTTAGATTTATTATGTAGACGTTGAACGATCGAAGTGTGCGCGGGAGATGCCTATTGGTGGCGATGAGGTTCGCAACCCATCACACTGCGTCTCTCGCGAGGGCGAAAAGAGAAGGATGGAGTGCCGCATCGATTAAAGTGTGGCAGTCCATTCTTTCTGCCTACCCTTTCGGGGAGACGGCGTGATGGTTAGTTAGTGAGTTAGTGAAATTTTTGACAATTTTGGGACATTGTGATATTTTTCCATATTATTTTTTATTATAATTTTTCATTTCAGTAATATTCATTCACAAATATTATTTTCGCGCAAGTACACACGAAGTTTCCTAATTATGACAAATTTTCACGGAACAACAAGTAAACTCGAACAAAAGAAAACAAAACCATTTTTATAAGATGGGTTACGAATCTTTTTCGCCTGTTAAAATATTCATACAAATTTCAAATAACACTGTCAGAACAAAACAAGCGCGAGTATTGCAAAGTAGGGGGTCGCGGGGGGCAGGGGCAGCGGGGGGTGTTTCAGCCGGGCGGGTGAAGTGGGCAGCGAGAGGGTGGGTGAAGGGCGGGGGAGCAGACGATCGATAGCCCCACCGGTAGGTACCATCTACAGCTGGTGAAGGCTAAAGCGAGGCTGGTTGGGTTCATTCACAAAATAGGCAACGATCCGTGGACTGCAGATGAACGGAGCTTTATTTTTAATTACTGGATTAAAAATAGAAAATAAAATATTAAAGATGGCTGAATAGGAGTTTAAAAATAAACCGATAACGAAAATACGTGTAAAACCCCCCGACAGGTAGACCAATTTCAACATAATATTACGTACAATTGAGTAGGTAGAAACTACAGTAAGAAATTTTTTGAATGCGTTATTGTATGAGCTGCAACATTTCAATATGAGATGCAATATTCCAATACGAGCTGCAGCATTCGAATATTAAAGGAAACAATCTGCAACATTAGCGTGAATGGTGAAAATTTGGAGCAAGTAGTTGAGTTCGTGTATTTAGGTAGTATGTTTACAAGAGATGGGCGAGTGGAGAGGGATATTGAAAGAAGGGTTGGGGCAGGCAACAAAGTGAAAGGTGCACTTTAAGTTGTCATCGCAAACAAAAACCTATCCAAAAAAGCTAGAATGGCAGTGCACAATGGTGTTCTTCAACCGACCCTTATGTATGGAAGCGAAGCATGAAACTGGCAAAAGAAGGATGAAAGTGGAATAAATGCAGTAGAAATGAGATCTCTTAGACGAATGTGTGGATAGTCTATGTATGATAGAGTGTCGAATGAAAATATAAGAAGTTAATGCGTTGCGGATGATGGTGTTATGGACAAAATAATGAAAGGATCATTAAGATGGTTTGGACATATGGAAAGAATGAATGAAGAAAGAATGGTTAAAAATTATATGTTAACGATGTAAATGGAACCAGAAAAAGAGGAAGACCGAGGAAAACGTGGCACGATCAAATAAATCAAATATTGAATGTCGGCCATGTGAGGAGTCAGAGAAATCGACGCGCGTGCATGACACGATGTATGAATGTTGAGTGTGGCAGTCCATTCTTTCTGCTTACTCCTTCGGGGAGACGGCGTGATGGTTAGTTATTTAGTTAGTTAATATACCTAAAGGAAAGGTGTACAAAAGAACAGTGAGAGTAGTCATGCTCTAAGTTCGGAATGCTGGGCTGTAAGACGCCATAAGGAACAGAAACTGCATGTGGCAGAGATGAAGATATTAAGGAGGGCTGCTGGAGGGACTAGAATATGAAACAAGTATATTTGAAGAAGCTTTAAAGTTATCCTTGTGACGGAAAAGGCGAAGGAGAACCGCCACGATGGTATGGTATTTTCTTCAAATAGTTTCCCTTAGACCCAAGCTTCATCAGGGCTGTTTAATAACTACCTCATATACTGTCTTGATGAAGCTTGGGTCTAAGCGAAATTATTATAGTTTCCAACAATTATAATAACCATACCGTGGCTTAATACAAAGTGTTTTATTATTTTATATAATAGTCCATTGTTTTGGCCGAAACACTATGATACTTCAACATTATTACTGTTAAAATTTAAAACACTGTTATTATAATGTCATAATTTATTTTTATTCACTGAGAGTGTCGCGACAGCTGTTTCACCAACCAATGTTAGCATCATCAGGTTTTACAATACATAAGTTTATTGTAACACCCGATGATGCCAACATCGGTTGGCGAAACAGCTGTCGCGACACTCTCAGTGAATAAAAAGATATTGTTACATTATAATAAAAGTGTTTTAAATTTTAACAGTAATTATTTTATATGTTTTAGTCTAAAATGTTTAACCACAAAGTGAGTGCTTCATATGAACATATATATTTATTTGTTTTCAAAGCATCCCAGATTGTTACACGAACAAATAAAATGAAGTAATATGATGTGTAGAGTGTAATGGGTGTCTCCCTACCTCGGCTAGCGCAGAGAGCGGGCCCTTAGATCTCCGGTTTTCTCGTGAGATACTTTCCGGCTTGTCATTCGAATAGGGAAAGGTGTAAATAAATACATATGACGGAATACATGAGGGTTTATTATAACACAAAAAAATAGTTACAATAGTTATCTAGGGGCTAGAGATGTCGTACATATAAAAAAAAGAGGCACATGGTGAAATAATGAAGAGGCTGTTTGCGGCGATTCCTCGACGGCGTGCTCGTCAGGACATCGACCGGCGACGTCGTCCGTAGACGTTATCAGCGACGCCGACCAGAAGATGGTGGGTCAGCAAATCAAAATGTAGAGCGTCACCTGGCAGGCACGAGGTTCCCTAACCTGTGGGTGCTGTCTGAAGCGGCGTGAAGTGGTCCTCGCAGTTCCGCATGGTGGTGAGGTCAACCACGTTGTCGGGGCATGATGTGCGACAACACGTGGGCGGCAATTTCGGGAGCAGAGGATGGCTCGGACCGTGGCGGAGGGAATCAACCGCAGCAAGGTCGGGCTTGACAAACGGCCTGGGAGCGGATATGCACTTTTGGCATCGCCATAGTGCAGGACAAGTTGGCGGAAGACCTGAAATAATGCCACAGATTTTATGGGCACGATGGCAAGTACCGCAAATACCTTGCTCGAAGTTATTCCATGGCGGATGAGGCTAGATGAAAACGGATTATCCCATCGGGAAAATCGCGGGTCGAAACGGCGATCCTCCAATCGATGCCGCGAAGTTGACAGCTCAAAACGAAGTGAAGTCGGGCCGAATGGGCTGCGCAGAATGGGTTGCGCAAAAGGGGCTGAGAGTGAACTGCAGAGGGCGCACACATCGGGGTGAATTTAGCGCCAAATCCGAGAAGCGCGCGGGAACAAGAGTTTAAAGTAGCACTCTGGTGGTAAAAACGGGAACTAGGGGTTTGAATGGGGTCTAGAGCTAAACACTGAATATTAAGATAACCGAAAATAAATAAGAAATAGTAACTTACGTTACACTCGCTCTTATGTGGAATAAAAAAAATAATAAAAAAAAGCTCCTTCAGTGAATGGCATACAAAAGTTACACGTGGATTAAATCCTAGAAGGTGACAGTTTGGACAATTGAGAAATACAAAGACAGTTTATTTCAAAGTACAAATTAGATTCACAAGTTTAAAAAAATGTATCATTATACACATGGGAGAGGTTTATATCCTAAAAGGTAGCAGTTAGTTTGACATATTACAAATTGTTAAGTTTAGTTTAAAAATACAAACTATAGTCACAAGTTCAGAAAATTAAGGATCATTAAACACAATAAAAACAGGTTTAAATCCTAGGTTACAGTTAGTTAAACATTTTACAAACAAAATTTATTTAAAAAAACAAATCATAGTTTAATTCTGAATATTAATGATCATTAAACACAGAGAAAGCAGGTTTAAGTCTTAGGTTAGCAGTTAGTTTGACATATTACAAATTGTTAAGTTTAAAAAAAAAATACAAATTATAGTTCAGGTAAAAACACAAACACAGTTAAGTTATAAATACAAAAATTATCATTGTTTTAAAGTTTCCACAGCACAAAAGAGACAATTGTTTTTTTTTTCCTTTGCAGGTAAATAGCACTCACTGATTCTAAAAGGAGAAGGGGTTAGGGTCTTGAGGTAAATTATTGTTGGACATCTCTAGCCTAGATGATAGATTATAAAGAAAACAGTTACAACAATATTATGTGTTCAGTCACCAGTAAAAACAAAAATTTAAATTACATACAGCAGAGGCATGTCCGTTTACATATTATGAGGCTGTATACCTATAGTGTTGCTTTGTATTAGGGTCTAGCTCCCTTTCGCCTCGGATAATAAGGCACATCTACATATTCTAAGGCTGTATACCTATAGCGTTGCTTTTTATTAGGGTCTGGCTCCCTTTCGCCTCGGAAAATAAGGCACATCTACATATTCTAAGGCTGTATACCTATAGCGTTCTGACTCCTTCTATTCTCAACCAAAACAAACTCTACAGGTGACTGAAACAACATATAAACCTACAACATTTTAAAACATATAATGGACGTTATTGTTCAGGTGAATCGGAGAAGTGAACTCAATCGTAAAAGTGATTGCCAATCCAATATGCAACACCTTTAACTGACTCACGACCCAAAACACACATGAACATATATAACAATAAATAAGAAGTAAAAAACAAACAAGTTTATAAAGAAATTGGTGTTACAATAGTTATAAATTTAGACAATTTGCACATACAAAAATGATATGTCAATAAAATTTCTGTTCAGGTGAGATGGAAAAGTTCATAATATTATAAGTGATGGACAATCTTGTATTCCACACAAATAAAAGAAGTTTTTAAACCATCCAGAACACACAAGAACATGGAACACTCAAGTAGGAAGGGAAAATATAACCAAACCATAATACAAATGCATCTGTAGGTCTACCAAGTGTCTCTAGCGTTCGGGAAATTTACAATTATTCATGCATTCGATGGATACAGGCATCTTCTCTTAGAGCGCTCCTAACACAACTAGATCAAGTGGTGAATGGGGGCAGTTTATTCTTCATCAGGCGCTTATTCATACATACCATAACACAATAGACACTACAAATGCAAGTAAGATAGAAATTGGCACAAGGAAGGGGGCAATCATAGTGGGGATAGGATGCATAATGAGGAAGGAAACAAGGTTAGATTGAAGGACACTACTGCTATGGGGGAAAAGTATGCTAGGAATAGCAGTAATGGCTAGGGTCCCGGGGTCGCTTACCCGTCCTCGCGAAATGATGGAAATTATGCGAGTCCCTTGAGAACAAAAATACATATTAAGACAAAGGTTTGAGTCATAGGTTAATATATTTGGGCGCCACTAAGTTTTAAGTTTAACTTAGAAACTATTCCTGTTTGACTAAGTCCTTGATGTGAAATGTACCGATACTTTTTCCAGCCATATCAGACAGTTCATATATGGTATCTGAAATTCTTTTGAGTATCCTGCACTTGATAAATCTGGGACACAGTTTGGCAGATATGTACCTTGAAGCGTCAGATTGAAGGAAGGCACGGCGCCAGACCAGTTGTCCGACATGCAAGGTACAAGATTTACGCCTTAGATTATACCGAGTAGCGTTCCGTTGGAAGGCTTGGAGTAGTGCGGAAGAAACTTCTTCATAGACATTTTCCATTCTAAGTAGGCCAGATGCGTAGTCCGAGGTGATGTCAGATGGATTATGGGAGTTTGATTCACGAACAAATTTATTGTGAAATGAACCGTGGGGAGCAGTTTCAAAGCCGTGCAAAAGAAAGAACGGGGTATATCCTGTAGCAATACTGACAGTATTATTTAAGCAAGATGAGATCTGTGGAAGCTTTGAACACCAAGTCCGTTGATTATTCCCTACCAGAATTGCCAGTGCGGTAATGATGTTTGCATTATGACGTTCGCTTACATTGTTCTGAGGATGATAGCGGGCGTTGTAGTACAAGTCTTGTATTCCATAGGTTTCAGTGAACTTACGGAACTCCTTGGAGACAAATTGACTTCCGTTGTCGATAATAAGCGTACGGGGAACAGAGTAAGGCAGAAATATTTTCTCCTCGAGTACTTTAATTACAGTTTTGGAGTTGGCTGTCCTAAGGGGAAACGCCCAAACAAATTTTGAAAAGTTGTCTACTACTGTCAGAATGTGACAGAAGCGATGATTGGACATCGGGAGTGGCCCTACGAGGTCTGCAGACAAGGAGACGAGGGGTTTAGAAAGGCGTTTAGGCACCGTCATTAAACCTAAAGGGGACTGCGTGCTATGCTTATAGGCCTTGCAGGTGTCGCAAGTTTTTATGAATTGTTTGATAGTGCGACGCATATTGCTCCAATAAAATGTTTGCGAGAGGGTTCTAAATGTTTTTTCAATCCCGGGATGACAGAAGTTGTTATGAAAGTCAGATATAACATGGGGGATTTCATTAGCGGGTACAACAACCTTCCAGAGGTAGCTGCTGGAGTCAGGGCGCGAGGAGTTTCCTGATTTCGAATAACGGTACAGGTGTTTGTTATTGATAAGATAGTTGGCTGTCGACTGCGGGTTATCCTTACATGCCGAATATAGATTTAGATAGGTTTGATCAGTCACGTTAGTGAAGGGCGGAGGGAAGGTCAGGGAGGACACTTCGATGCGACTTAGGGCATCAGCTAAATTGTTTTCGCAACCTTTTTTATATACAAAATCGAAACTATATTGTGATAGACGGCAAGCCCATCTGGCGAGTCTGCCTCCTGGCGATGACAGATTGTTCAAATATTTGAGACAGCCATGATCACTTTGGACCGTAAAGTGTGTGCCATCCAGGTAACTCCTGAAATGATGTACCGAATCCACAATAGACAATAGTTCGCGTTCAGTGGTAGAATAGGAACGTTCAGGAGCAGTCAGTTTTCGGGAAAAATACGCTATAGCATGCTCGGAACCGTCAGGCATTTTTTGGGCAAGGAAGCTACCAATACTAATACCACTGGCATCACAAGTAAGAATGTAGGGTACAGAATAATCAGGGGGTTTCAACACAGGGGCGGTAGTCATAATATTTTTTAGGGCAACAAATGATTGTTCAGCCTCTTCGTTCCATTGGAAGGAAGTGCCTTTAAGCTTTATACTTGTTAAACGGCATAAAGGGGCAGCAATTTCGGCAAAATGTGCAATGAATTTACGATAGTAACTGGCACAGCCTAAGAAGGATTTAACTTCTTTGGTAGATGTGGGACGGGGGAAATCAATCATTACCTTAATCTTATCTGGGTCAGTTCTTATTCCTTCACGATCAATCACATGGCCTAAGTACTTCAGTGAAGATTTGCAGAATTCTGATTTGCCTAGACGAATAGTGAGGTTGGCCTCGCGCAGACGTTCGTAAACCAGGGCGAGTGTGCTGACGTGAGATTCAAAATCTGGACTGCAAATAAGAATGTCATCAAGATAACAAAAAACATGGTCACCGAGATCACAAAACAGAGCATCCATTAACCTTTGCAACTGGCTCGGTATATTGGCGATCCCGAATGGAGTAACTTTGAAACAAAACTGACCCCTACCCTCAATAAAGAATGCGGTTTTAATCATTGATTCTCTAGTCAGGGGCATCTGCCAGAACCCCATGCTTAAATCAAGGGCAGTAAGGTATTTAGTGTCACGCAGGTTGCTTAGAATTCGGTCAATGTTCGGTAAGCGATAACAGTCGGCTTTGGTAATCGAATTTAGTTTTCGCGGATCCAGAACGAATCGTGCAGAACCATCCTTTTTGGGGACAATAAATACATTATTTAGCCACGGGCTCTTGCAGGGTTCAACTACGTCCAGCGAGATCATTCTCTCTAGTTCCTCTATTAATTGTTGGCGGCGAACATGGGATTGGGGGAATGTTTTCTGTTTAACCGGCGGATGGTTACCCGTGTCGATCTCGTGATTAACAAGGTGGGTCCTGCCCAGACCTATCTTTTCGAAAGAAATTTGTTCGAACAAGTTTTTAATTCGGTCCAAGTCCTTGGACTGAGCAGGATTCAATTCTTCGGCAGGGACGAGACAAGATGGCGAGGGATTCACTGAGTACACGGGTTGAGTATTTGACTGTTTGGCTGGTTTGTTATCCAGATGTCCAGGAAATAGCCTGGGAGTGAGTCCAGATGATTCAAGAAAGGGGACTCCAAGGATGAAACAGTCGTTTAGGGAAGGGACTAGGACGAATGATACCCAGGTGGTGGTATTGTCATAACGAATGGGCAAGGTAACGGTTCCGATACTACGGTGGGAGGTATTATCGACCGTGTGAATTGAACAATTACCAGGGGTGATTTTATAATTGAGATTAATAAAGGATTGGTACAGATTTCCGCCTAAGATGTTGATGGCTGCACCGGAATCAAGCAGACCGCGAAAGGGGACACTGTGGATTTTAAAATTCAAGTATGGGCGATTGTCACGGGCATTTGTAATTTTTACCGCATGGAGATACCAGGTTTCGTGGAATAATTTTACAGAAGCCAGCCAGTCTAACCACTCCGCTGAGCGCGGGATTACGGGAGACTGGCTAGCTGCTAGTTTTTTGTTGCGAAAAAACTGGGGGGTGGTCTAGAGGTGTCAGGAAGGTTTTTTTTTCTGCAATTCTTGGCGATATGGCCCAGGTTTTTGCAGGAGAAACATCTTAGGGGGCTCTTGGGAGGCTCACGAACGGCAGCTAGGGATTTCTGGACGTAGGGGCCGGATTTAGGTTCAGAGCGGCTGGGGTGGTCCGACGCACCAATCAATCTTTCGTAGGTCTGGCATGCTCTCTCCAGTTCCACGACGGAGGAGAAGTTGGCTGAAATTATTACGGGGGCTAATTTGGGCGAAAGTCCCTTCCTTACTACCTTGAGGATCTCCTGGTCAGAGAGACCGTCCTCCCCAATGGTATTATTGGTGCTCACTACCCGGGCGAAGTAGTCTGCCGCTAATTCATTTTGAGACTGGCGCGAGGACCATATCTCCAGCTTCTTTGAGATGACATAATCGTCATCCTCGAAACGCTGCAGGAACTGTGACTTAAGGAGCAACCAGTCACTGGAGGTCGTACAATACGCTCTATAGTGTGTCAGAGCGCGGCCTTTGAGGAATTCGGGAAATGCAGATGGCAACAATTGGGAGTCGAAGCGTCTAGATTTGGCGATTTCTTCTAGACGGGTGAAAAATTCGCGCACATCTTCCGCGCCGGTGAAATGTTGCACAGGCCACGATGCGAAATTAACATTCAAGGGCTGAAGCTCTACAGGGGGTCGTGTTAGAGAAACCGATGAAGAGGACACGATTGAAAGGGGGGCGGAGGTCGGCAGGTCAGCGACGGTGGGGGGTATGGTGAGTGGAACGACATCACTCGTCCGTGAGTTGAATTCCTCAGCCTGAACACGGACTTCCACGAGGGTATTCTTTGGCAATATTCCGCGATCCTTCAACGCCTTGCAAAGGGTTTTGAAATGGGCCCCGGGAACATTTACTATTTGTTCCATTATAAACAATTAATTACAAACTACCAATTTGACAATAAACAGTTAACAATCAATATACGACATATGTTTAGCCCACACAAGTCCTTCATCGAATGACAACGCCAGAACGCCACACGTTTGGGCGCCAGTGTAATGGGTATCTCCCTACCTCGGCTAGCGCAGAGAGCGGGCCCTTAGATCTCCGGTTTTCTCGTGAGATACTTTCTGGCTGTTTGTCATTCGAATAGGGAAAGGTGTAAATAAATACATATGACGGAATACATGAGGGTTTATTATAACACAAAAAATAGTTAAAATTATTATCTAGGGGCTAGAGATGTCGTACGTATACAAAAAAAGAGGCACAGGGTGAAATAATGAAGAGGCTGTTTGAGGCGATTCCTCGACGGCGTGCTCGTCAGGACATCGACCGGCGACGTCGTCCGTAGACGTTATCAGCGACGCTGACCAGAAGATGGTGGGTCAGCAAATCAAAATGTAGAGCGTCACCTGGCAGGCACGAGGTTCCCTAACCTGTGGGTGCTGTCTGAAGCGGCGTGAAGTGGTCCTCGCAGTTCCGCATGGTGGTGAGGTCAACCACGTTGTTGGGGCATGATGTGCGACAACACGTGGGCGGCAATTTCGGGAGCAGAGGATGGCTCGGACCGTGGCGGAGGGAATCAACCGCAGCAAGGTCGGGCTTGACAAACGGCCTGGGAGCGGATATGCACTTTTGGCATCGCCATAGTGCAGGACAAGTTGGCGGAAAACCTGAAATAATGCCACAGATTTTATGGGCACGATGGCAAGTACCGCAAATACCTTGCTCGAAGTTATTACATGGCGGATGAGGCTAGATGAAAACGGATTATCCCATCGGGAAAATCGCGGGTCGAAACGGCGATCCTCCAATCGATGCCGCGAAGTTGACAGCTCAAAGCGAAGTGAAGTCGGGCCGAATGGGCTGCGCAGAATGGGTTGCGCAGAAGGGGCTGAGAGTGAACTGCAGAGGGCGCACACATCGGGGTGAATTTAGCGCCAAATCCGAGAAGCGCGCGGGAACAAGAGTTTAAAGTAGCACTCTGGTGGTAAAAACGGGAACTAGGGGTTTGAATGGGGTCTAGAGCTAAACACTGAATATTAAGATAACCGAAAATAAATAAGAAATAGTAACTTACGTTACAAGAGAAATTCGTAAAAGTACCAAACATTTTCATATCTCTGTTGTACTTGAAACCTGACATTGAAACGTACGTAACATTTTCCATTTAACGAATTTATTAACTTTGAAATCTCTCCCATTAGTGTGTGACAAAACTTTTCATACTCTTCACTTAGGCTTCAACGCTTCCAAAGTTAATTACCCACTCAAGAACACAGACGTGTTATAATAGCAGGATGTGGTTTGCAATCATTTCGGTCCATTCAGAAGAGTTTTGACTACATTTGATGGGAACTGCTCAGAAAGTGAAGTGAGGCGAGATTACAAATGATCAACTTATGTAGACATACTATGAATATTTTAATCAATTATTCAAGGCCTTACTTAATACTTAGCTATAATGATAATATGCTATAGTTAATCTTACATAATGGTTTGAAAGAGGTAATCAAATACGCATTTGTGTTATATATAAGAGGTGAAATAAGGATAAATTGATATCACCAAAATGCTCAATAAAATTAGATTCTTAGAACCTTCATTAAAATAAAAAATCACCATAATATATATGGTGTTTTTTTTCAGAGGTTTGGTTTTTAAACTGGCAACATTGTTTCTAAAGACTGTCAATTTGACAGTTGACAGTCGGTTTGTAGTGAATACGTTTTGCCATTTTACCCAGTTGCTCAATAAAGGTGTCGAAAATTGGACTTCACGATTGCGCTTCATTCAAGCTAGCCGTGGCGCGCATATGCCCGAAATCATATTTAAACAATAATGGCATAAAATTATTTATTAAATAATACCAATATCATAGACATCAACATTATTTGACGAGTATACATACAGATCAGGGATGGTAAACATGATTGTTTATAAAAAGAATCTTAAAATATTTATGTAAAATTTACTGAATTTAAATATTGGTATTACAGTTATTCAATAAATTTAATATAATTATTTAACATTATTTTTGTATAGAATCATGTTTACCAGCCTTGATCTGTATGTATATAAAGGAATCAGTTTGTAATAGTGTCACCAGTCTGTCGATGCCAGCGAACCTGGCAAAACCGGTCGCTGTCGAAATAAAGACAAAAGTGGAAGAAGTTAAAAAAAATCGTATTATTTATTTTTTAAGTTATATTGATTACTCTGGTATTCCCAATGATTACTCTGGTATTCAAAAACAATCATTATCGTTTTATTTATTTATTGAGTTATATTGAGCTTAGCCCATAGATTACTATGGTATTCAAATATAACCTTATTTGTTTCTGTAGATAGAAATAACGGGTGAAACATACCCTAAAGAAATTTCAAGATCATATTTCAACATCGTTTAATTAATAAAAAAAAACATAGTTTATTACTAAAATATGATTGAGTTAACGTCCTCTATTAGAAAATAATTAAAATTTTACTAACTATTAAGCCGTCTCTCCAAAGGGGTAAGCAGAAAGAATAAACTGTCTTCCTGTCATGCACGCACATCGTTTTTTTTACTCTCCACGTGACCGACATTTAATATTTAATTTATTTGATTGTGCCACGTTTTCCTCGTTTTTCCATATTTCGAGTTCCGTTTTCGTCGTTTACATTTTTTTTTACGTAAATATTTATGAATTTTTAAATTAACTTAAAGCGTTAACCATCAAGAATTCCATAATGACAAATAATGGAACAGTGCAAGTCCACCCGATGATGAGGGTGGAAAACCGTTGAAACACGTCGAAAAAATAAACTCAACATTTGTAAAAAAACATTATTTTAACACAAAAAAAATCGTTTTTATTATATATTAAAAACAAATTACTACTATGTAAAGGAGAAAAATAATCACGTGTTAAATACATTTTAAAACTAAGTTTAAATTTTAAAAATCTCTCTTTTGTTTAAGCGGAATTTTTCCCTACAATTTATGTATGCTGGGTGGGGTCGCCCACCTTATTCCCGCCTAGAAGCTGCTAATCCGCCTAATTGCTCTGGGCGTGCAGGGCCCGCCTAATGCGATGGACCACATCTGACTTGGAGCGAGATATGAGAAGCATTTGGCTTCTGAAAAGTCCCCACTTCTCAAAGTCGTTGGTTTCAGGAGCATTTTAATAACGGTGGGTTTATGTGTTTAGGCACGCCGCATAAACAAGTTTCAACTAAAAGCCAAAGTTACGTATATAAACCTAAATAACGTGACCTTCAATTAATAATAGTTTGATGTCAATATCAGATCGTCAAAAATATTTTAATCTTTCGATTTCATTGATAGTATCGATAGTTAGTATTATTCAATTTTACTTTCAAAAGAGTAAATAAATATATCGCATGCTTAATAGAACACTGGCTTAACTAAAAAAAGCAAGTTTTGCTCTATCTGACATGAGTCGGTGTTTTAACAAAAACAGTCGAAAAACACGTACGAATGGATAGCGTTAAATTGTGAACGATTATCGTACGTACGAATGTATAGCGTTAACATTGTGAAAAATAGATGGATAGCGTTAACACAAGCCTCTGTCTAATGTTAACTCAATTATGACCTAAACCATAATCGGTCAGTTTACTATTTAGCATCCGATATGTGTCTGTTTGTTTTCTCACCACTGTATTTTTAATTGTTAAAATTTATAACACTGTTATAATAACACAATTTTCATTATTCACTTTTTGAGAATGTCGCGACAGCTGTTTTGCCAATCAATGTAGGCATCATCTGGTGCAACAAACAACACCAGCTTCTCCTTCAACTGTTAGTTTTATTTGTTACACCTGATGATGCCAACTTGGGTTGTGAAACAGCTGTCGCGACATTCCGAAAGAGTGAATAAAGCAAACTGTGATATCATAACAGTGTTATATAGATATTTTTATAGTTACTAATGTTAAAGTATCATAGTGTTTCGGCCAAAACAATCTAATATTCACTTTATTTTGTTTTATCAAACTAATCGGCTTCGTTCCTATCGGAGCTTCGTCAGGCTCACAAAATAGTGTGATAATAATATACAATATATATTTTGACCCATAAAAAATCATCATTCGTAAAACTAACTATCCTAATTAAATAACCATCACGCCGTCTCACCGAAGGGGTGGGCAGAATGAATGGACTGCCACTATTTTCTTTCCTGGCATATTTCTCTCGTTTCCTCAACGTTCATACATCGTGCTATGCACGCGCGTCAATTCCTCTGACGTTTCTCAATTCGCTTGACGTGGATGGATAGTGAATGTATAGAGAGCAGTGGCGTCCTTTGGAAGAAACCTACGTTCAGTAGTTCATGACAAACGGCCAAAAAAATTTGGAATTATTTTAATTTAAATTCATTATGTCAATTAAATTCAATTTAAGCCTGAATCGCTCAGGGCGCACTAGACTGGTCCCCTTTGGGGAAAGATGAAGTGGGGCAGACCAAGAGCCACCTGGAGAAGAGCCCTGCAGGATGAGGTTAAACCAGCAGACCAACAAGCTTGGGATGATGTTAGGCATCAGGCATGCGATAAGAGTCGGGTAGAGAAGATTCCTTGAATCCATATGCACCACGGATGTGTGACAAGACAAGAAGAAGAAGAGATATATTCCAAATATAAATAAAAAATATAAATATAAATTTGTGGTATTTAACACAAATTATATTTTTTTAATATATATAAAAAATAAACGTATTTTTTAAAAATAAATTATAAATCGCACTCGAACAAAACGCAAAAGAAATGTTAACGTTGTTATAAAAATAAATGGAAAAAAGCCTTGAAAAATATCAAATTGAAGCTAAAACCTTTTTCAAAACCTTTGGTACTTGAATTTTATTGCTATCATACATAACAGAATTTGAATAAAAAAATACACACAATAAACAAAATTTCAACCGTTTTTCACATTGAGTTACATTTCCATAAAATCGTTTTCAGCTTACCCCGAGATCTAAATAATAATAATCATAACATTCAAGAGGAAGTGCGCCTGACCTAGAAAACCGAATAATTTTACCCAGAATTATACCAGAAAAATTATCACACGAAAGTCAGAAGAAAATGACAATAACATAAATATGGTTTCCATTCATGGTCTATTTTTTAAATAATAACTAAAGGCATTTAATGAAAGAGGAATCCATTGAAAATAAAATTTCTATGCGTTTTACAGTGCAAACCTGAGCCCGAAACAACAGAATTCCGACCATCAAAAAATCGTTTTACCTTTTTTTATAATAAAATTAATATAAAACTATGCTAAAATCGAATAAACACAAATCAAGTTTATTTTCACAAAAAACATTAATTAATTAATAATGAAAACAGATCTAAATTTTGGTTTAAAAAAAAACTGGACATTTGTTTATCAACATCAAGAATGAAATGCGAAAAATATTTTTTAAATGTACATTTATGTATATTTAATTCAAATCCACTGATATTTTTGTCTTCAACCGGTTTTGGCAGCAATCTTCATGACGTCGATCTGCCGAAACCGGTCAAAGGCACAAAAATTAGTGGATTTTAACTTATACATTTCAAAAATATTTTTTATTTTTATTTTCATTATTTACAATAAAATTAATCTGTACCATGAAATTGTCACTTCTACCATGAAATTTCAAATAAAAACATTAATTTTTTTAACATCAATAACGTACATACGCATAAATCAGGTCTTACCTAATACTTGAACGTTGCTCAAATTATTAATACACTTGGATTGTATGTATTGAAGTGGGTTCGACAAGTGCCCAAACTGCTTGGAAAGTTACACCAATGTCAAAATGTGTTAAGACTAAGTTTGAACTGATGTGTAGTGAAGGGTGAAGGTGTAATGTTCCACCACAAATTAAATGCGAACTGAACTACTCGAGTATACTACAACCAGTGACGAATTAGAAACTTAATAATAATTTAATTTTCAATGCAGTCTGTTATGCGGACGATGCTATAATTAATGCTGAGAACAATGATGACTTGCAAAAAATGCTTTACATAGTACATCACGCCTGTAAGAAATACAACATGACGATCTCTATCGAAAAGACAAAATGTATGACCTTTTCCAAAACACCCAAAACATGCAACCTGGTTATAGAGAATCAACTCATAGAAGAGGTCAGGATCTACACGTATCTAGGCATAGACCTGGTGGAAGGAGCTGATCTGCGGGAAGAAATACAAGCCCAAGTATGGTAAACAAGGCAGCAGCTGCAATCTCTGGTACTCTTTAATCCACAATATGAAAAAACAAAGACATGGCCACTAAGAGTAATATGAGAATCTATAAAGGGCAGACACAGTGAGGACAAAACAAGTTTAGAGGACTTTCGAGATAAAGACATTGAGGACGATAGCAGGCATGACACTGAAAGATCGCGTGAGGAACACCATAATAAGAGAGATATATGAGGTTGAGGACATCATAAGATGGAGCAGACAGCAAAAAAGGGACTGGTATGGTCATGTTCAAAGAATGAACACCACCAGACTTCCCTATTTTTCACTACATAATCAGCCTCATGGGACTCGTCCTCGTGGGACACTTCTAAAAGATGCTGGGAGTCTACCTCACAGGAGGAGCAACACTCTGAATAACAGACCACACAGGTCTACAACAAGGAAGAAGAAGAAGAAGAAGAATGCTTTAATAATTTTGCATCTATCGAAAATGAACTAACTTTAATTTCTATAAGTATAATATTATGAAATTGAATGTGAGTGAAATGTTTCGTTTCGCTAGGACAAAATTAAATGTCTCATATAGCATATTAGTTGGCTTTTATTACAAAATTGGTCATCATTTTAAGGAAACAGTAAGTACCTACCATTTTTCAATTAATAAACTACTTTAAACAAGGTTTCAAGAAAACATATTCAAGAGTTATTTTCTAAAAAATTTCACATCGATTAATTAATACGAATGAATACGTCTGATTTCTAGAAGTTTTATTATAATTTACATCTTCTTCTTCTTCTTCCTTATTGTAAGCCTATGTGGTCTGTTCTCCAGAGTGTTGTTCCTTTTGTGAGGTAGATTCCCAGCTGTCCTTCCATCTTTTAGGAGATCTTCCACGAGGACGAGTCCCATGAGGCTGATTATGTAATGCAATATAGGGAAATCTGGTGGTGTTCATTCTTTGAACACGACCGTACCAGTTCCTTTATCGCTGTTTGCTCCATCTTATAATATCCTCAACCTCACATATCCCTCTTATTCTGGTGTTCCTTACGTGATCTCTCAGTGTTTTGCCTGCTATCGTCCTCAATGTCTTCATTTCGCAAGTCCTCTAATTTAAGTCCTATAATTTATGTGAATGACTTATTTCGCCTGTCTAAGACATTTTCGCACAAATAGACGTTTTCAACGGATGTTTTCATTTGCATTAATTGTTTAGTGATTTACACACACATATATTAAAAATAACTTTGAAAACCTTTCTCATCAGATAATAAAAATAAAGGTAAAAATATTGAACATTTGGATGGGAAAAAAGGAACGTACTTCATTACGTAGGAGCTACATGCGCAGAATCTTTCCAACTAGATATATAACAAAAAACAAATTTGAATGTGTACATACAATTATTGTTTAGATGGAAAATTATAAAGGTTCCATCAGTTCCCCCATTGTAGTAGCGGAAACTCGCACAAAACAAGAGTGCTACGACAAAAGAAAACTATGTACCGTATCTCCCTTAGGTGTTTCAAGAAACCGACGAGAAATTAAAATTGATATAACAAGTTACACTGGGAATAAATTCCGAAACTTGTTAACAAGACACAAATTTAAACTGAATTTCCGCAACAAAAAGTTCGCGAGAAAGTTTCATTCGAACTTTTAACAACTCAACGTATAGTATATGGATTTCTTAGTATTTCCATTCAATTGTCGAGTTTGTCGGAAGTGGGAACGGGCCCTGCCAAAGAGCCTGACACAAATTAATCGTATTGATAAACTCGCAAAAGGAATTTCACATTTGAACATAACGTATTATAATAAAAATTGTATCAATGTGAGTTATTTCTTTTTTTTGTTTCTTGAGCAACTAACCAACTAACTAACCATCACGCCATTTCCCCGGAGGGGTCGGCAGAGAGGATGCATCGCCACAATGCTCTGTCCTGGTATATCTCTCGGGCTTTCTCTACATTCATACATCGTGCCATGCACGCACGTCGATTATTCCGACTTCGAATGTGGCTGCCTATTAGTTATTTAATTTGGTCATGCTATGTTTTCCTCGGTCGTCCTCGGTTTCTTTTTCCACTTACGCTGCTTTTGTATAAATTTTTAACCATTCTACTCTCTGTTTCTTGAGAAATGATATAAAAATCCATATTAAATAAATATTGATCAATATTGATGAAAACGTCCGTTTTCTAGAAATTTAAAAGTTGATTTATCTAACCTTAGAAACTTGTCGAGAAAAAAACTCAAACCTCGAACGTCCTAGCTAAACGCAAACATGGATATGGAACATGGAACCATTACATAAGTGGTTGCCAATGTCAGGGAGATCTGATATGGCACACGAAGAAGAAGAAGAATAAGTAATGTATAAAGCCAATACACTTATCTTAATTATTTTATTTGGCTCTATTACCTTGGGTATATAAATGGTTGAGCCTTTAATTCTCTCTATATTCAAATATTTTCTAGCAAAGCGGCATGTCACTTCCATAAAATGAATTATTATAAGTGGATTTAAAAATTAATATAAGTGTTTTTCACAAAGAGTAGTTAGGGCAAAAAACACGACTCCCTAAATGGCTACTGACAGGCTGCTCCCTGGGTTGGGAACATTCACAAATCCCGAGCAACTGCGACCGTTAACGCGGGAAGAATACTGGGTCAAAGATAATTCTTCTCTTCTGGTAAAGTCTCGGGTTTAATACATGGAAAGGACATTGTACAATCCGGTTAGGAGCTAGGACGCAAAGAGCACAGAAACTGAAACGTAATTCGAGTAGAAATTTCAAATACTTGGGTGTATCCTGACAAAGGAGAACGTAGATTCATTCTCCGCATCAATAAAACTAAATCCTCTCACGTTACTATTTACATTATTATTTACATAAATACATTAAAGTGTGAAAGTCAAATACATGTGGAGGTCGAAAAAAAGTATATAAAGTATATACTTACAACATTTTGAATGTATACAAATTCTTGTAGACAAATACTGGATTTTACCCCTTGCGGATAATTTTTTTTTTTTTTGATTTTGCGAAGAAAGAATAGGACAGCTGGGAATCTGGAGAACAGACCACATAGGTATACAAAAAGAAAGAAGAAGAAGAGTTAAGAAGAGTTAGTTATTATTTTATTCTTATCCCAGAAAAAAATTTACACATTCGTCTCTATTGAGATACAATTAATCCTTATAAAATATATAATATTACTTAAAACACTTTTTTCCACTTTTTTTTAACAAAAAAGAGGCATAACTTTGGTTAGATGCAAATTCAATAAATACCTGTAAATTAATGTCACTAAATAACGTAACGTTCAAATAAAGTTTTAAATATTTTCTGTACGTTGAAGGTATAAATATTTTAATTGGAAGTGTTAAGTAATAGTACAAATTTCTTTATCTCTGAATAAATCTCTTGACCTAGATGTAGGGATAAAATGCAGAACTGAGGCAGCAAGAGCTACGTTTAATAAAATGAAATCATTCTTATGCAATGATAACGTAAACTTGAAACTCCGCCAGAGAATGATCAAATGCTATGTGTGGTCTGTTTTATTGTACGGATGTGAAACGTGGACCTTGAACGTTAAATCAATGAACAGACTGGAAACATCTGAAATGTGACTTCATCGCTGAATGCTCAGAGTTTCCTGGACAGACATGGTTACCAATACCGAAGTCCTGATGCGAGCTAGAGACAGGAAACTGTTATCAACTATCAAGGTTCGAAAGATTTCACATCTGGGTAATATACTGCGTGGAGAAAAGTACCACCTTCTCTAACTTATATTGGAGGGGAAAATTGAGGGAAGCCGAGGGCCCGGTAGGAGACAAATGTCCTGGCTGTGAAACGTGAGGGAGTGGACCGGAATCCGGAACGGAAGTGTGGAGGAGCTGTTCCGAGCAGCGCAGGATAGGGACAGGTTTGCCGAGGAGATCGCCAACGTTGGGGGGACCCGACAGGGCACTTGAAGAATAATAAGAAGAAGAAGTAAAAGTAAAGTAAAAAATCGAATGATTTTACTGAAATCTCTTGATGGAAGTTCATTTTAAATAATAATTAAATAAAACGATGTTTTTTAACTACTTCCACTTTTGTCTTTATTTAGACAGCGACCGGTTTCGCCAGGCTCGCTGGCATCGACAGACTGTAACACTATTGTAAACTTAGTCCTTTATATACATACAGATCAGGGGTGGTAAACATGATTCTATACAAAATTAATCTTCAAATATTTATGTAAAATTTTTCTGAATTTAACTATTGGTATTACAGGTATTCTTGGAGGTTCGTATTTAATACAATGGGTTTTTATTTTAATTATCTCTTATATATTCATATATAATGTTTGAAAAAATGGTAGGTAATTTTGTTTTAATTATTACTGAATTTAAATATTATATGTTATTAACACAATAATCACATATAATATTTAAATTCAGTAATAATTAAAACAAAATTACCATTTTTTAAAACATTATATATGAATATATAAGAGATAATTAAAATAAAAACCCATTGTATTAAATACGAACCTCCAAGAATACCTGTAATACCAATAGTTAAATTCAGAAAAATTTTACATAAATATTTGAAGATTAATTTTGTATAGAATCAAGTAGTTAAAAAACATCGTTTTATTTAATTATTATTTAAAGTAAAAAAAATCCTTTTTATAATTTTCTATCACGTAAGTCGACAAATCTGACATAAATTACCCCACAAACGGGCAAAGCTACTGAAAATAATTTTCGGAAAGAATTTAAGAACAATCTTTATCCGTACTTGTATCTCGCGTCAGGGCGAAGTACTGCCACTTGATTCCAGGGAATTTGAGAGTCTCCAAACATCAGTGACTTTGCCCAACGGAACTTTTTGCCGAGTGTAAACAGTGTTTCCAATATGCGATGTTTGCTTTGAGCAAAGCCGGGAGGACAGGAACGGTATTGAATATATTCTAAGCGACTGAAGAAAAACATACAGACGCAAGAACGAGCGTTATAATCCTCACTGAACTAGCATAACGTATATAAATAATCCAAGCTCACTTTAGTTCATAGTATATCATATCTGTAAAAGTAGGAAATGGATTTATCAATACAGAATAATTGCTGGATGTAGAAAAGAATGAACGGTGTGAAAACGAGCAATGAAGTGAATTTATTAATGTTTCTATTTTTATAAATGCACTGTAGAAACATCCGCAACACACAGTAATGGCGAATACAGAAGTTTTATTTTTATTTTTAAGGATTAATTGTATCTCAATAGAGACAAAGATTTAAATTGTTATTTTTTTTGGAAACAGAATGTATCGCTTTATGTTAACAACATTCCCCATTCCGCCCTTCTTACGACCACCACGTCCGATAAAAAAAATTGAAAGATGTATATATGCTACTATGTTAAGACACACTTGTCACTTTTTGAGGTTAATCTACACTAGCGACATATATTAAGAATACATGTAAGCATAGAGCAGAAAATCTTTATTAATGCAATGTGAAAGGCATCGCAACTATCATACATTGCTAGAAAGCGCCTGGAGATCTAATCTACAATGTTTATGCTTTTAACTTGGACCAGTTTTTCTCCATAAAGGGATTAACCCGCAATGGGTAAAATCCAGTATTTATCTACAAGTATTTGTAAGCAGGAAAAAAAAACAGATTTTTTTTATTATTAATACGGACAATAACTTCAGTTTTCTAGAAATTTTATTATAATGGAGTAACATTTCTTGTCAATGTCAATCGTTTGATAATGCCTTAGCAAAGCGCAACAGATCTTCCTAATACAATACGAGTATAATACAACTTCTAGAAACACGTTTTAATTCATAATCAATATTTAAAGCGGAGTTAAACAGAATTTGAAAACATCGTTTTTTTAATTTTTCATAAACATACAAAGTAAATAAACGACGACTTTCGTGGCCGAGTGGTAAGTGCATTAACTGTCACCTTGAAGGTTCCGGGTTCGATCCCTGGCGAGGGCAGTGTGATTATCACACTGTCTTTGGTCCTATCACATGTCACGAGAATCACTTTGATAGCTATAATACCTTCTACATCGATTTAGCTCATGCTGTCATGATGTAAAGAGCGATTGAACATAATTATAATAAATAATAATAAAAAATAAATGAAAGAAAATAAATCGATACTTATTTTTCATTTAGTATACAAGTAACGATTTTGTTTCATTATACCGTTAAAAAAATTACACTGAGAAAGGACGTCTGTGTCCCGTAATGTGAATGTGAAAATTACAATCAAGTGTTGTGTAAAACATTGTTTTCAAAAAGTTTTTCATATTTTCATCCACAACATAAAGTGATGGCTGATATAGAAGAAATGTTACATCATTGTTTAAGACACCATAAATATTCATATTAAAATTTGATCGCAGGGTTTGGACACAGAAAGTTATCTCAAAAGATTGTATATAATAGTTTCTGGTGTAGAGACTGACCATATGTTCCCTGAAGAAAATAAAATCTAAGGTTAGCGGAGGGTAGGCGAGGCGTCCTGGTAAATTATTGAGCCGGGGGGGCTTATCGAGCCCTGGGCTCGGCAGTCCTGCGCTATTCCCGTTTCATTTGATCATTTTACCGGGGGTAGCTTTTATTAAGATTATATTTAGCCACACGTACAACTATGAAACAAATCAATAATTTCATATTTCCCTACCCCGTAATGTAAGTCTTTTTAACTCTTTCTTCTTCTTCTTTTGATTGTAGATCTTGCGATCTGTTTATGCAGGATATCAACTTTCTTCCTGTGATGAAGACGACCAGCCTTTTCTGCATCTCTTTGGTGGTCGTCCTGGTGGTCCACGTCCCTCTAGAGTCTCATGCATCACGATACTAGGAATTCTTGCTGGATCCATTTTCTCGATGCGGTCTCTCCAGAATCGCCATCTCTGCCTACTCCATTTCACTGTGTCTTCAATTTTGCGGGATTTGTGAATTTCTTCATTGGGTATCCTACCTCTTCGGGTTCTCCCCACAGAAGGTCGCAATGTTCTCATTTGTCAATGTCTGCTCTTGCTTCGATTCCGTATGTCATTATGGGCCTGATGCATGTTTGATGAATTCTAATTTTGCTTTCTACTATTATAGCATATGCTTATTGTCCCAGACAGTGTCTTTTAGACATCCGGAGATAACTGCAGCAGATAACATCATTCTGTTTTTTAAATTAATTATATAGATCGCCGCAACTAGATATCTCCACACCCAGATATCTGAACTTCATGACCTGTTCTATGGGTTTATCGTCTACAACCAATTTGCATCTGAGAGGCTGTCTGGATATTGTTAGACATTTTGTTTTTCCGATGGATCTCAGACGCAAGATGGAACCTATAAAGCATTATTTGTTCGTTTTCACTTTCTGTCAGTATTGTTGCATCGTCAGCATAGCATACCACATTAATGATTAATCTTTTTAACTGTTATATTATATTAAAATCCGAGTATATAAATGAAGTAATATATTTGCAGTAGAAAAGACTTGTAGAATAAATAAATTAATTGTGATATAACGTTGATTAACGTATATTTTCTGTTCTGAACTTAACTTCTATAAAACGTATTTATGAAACGTAAGTGGTCAATGGCGACGCTCAAGCGTTCCAATGACTTTGTGACTGATGGCAAACTTGAAACAACAAGTCAATTTAATATATTAATTTCTCAATGCCAAATGATGAAGAAAGTTAACATTGAGTGAAAGTACGTGCCGAAGAAAAAAAAGTTGAAATAAAATAATTTAATAAGTAATGAAATCATATTTTTTATTCCTTGTTAAAATGACAAATACTTAAGAAATCGGGACCAAATCTTCATTTTATTGTACTTTTAGACCCTTGATCTGTTCCTGTGGTCATGGTGGCCTCTCTTGGTAAATTGTCTCCCAACCATCCCTCCACCTCTTTGGTGGTCTTCTGGGATTCTGGAGGAATCCTTCCTCTGCACGTGCGCATTCCAGTGTCTTCTGCGTTGTCTGCCCCATCTGACATTATCTCCCACCTTGCAGATTTCGTGGATAGCCGTGTTCTTCACCCTACCTCGAAGAGTATTACCTGCTATTGTCCTCTTGGTTCGCACCTCTACAACCTGCACTTTAGATTTTGTTCTAATGAAATTTGTTCTGTTCTCAATGCCATATGTCAATATAGGCCTAACGCAGGTTTTGTATATGGGACGAAATCAATATATTTTATTTATTTATGAAGGGTTACATAAATTCATATAATATGTGAGTTATGCATTGGAAATTGTAGTAAACAAACTAAAGTTTCTGTTTACATTGTTTAGGATTTCGATATCGACTTCAGACGAGATCAGGGTGCATCTGACGTTTCAGTTAGAATACAATATGTCTGATATATCTTGTAAACTTTCCCTACAGTTAGCAGATATGATAATGAACATTGTAGACGCTTCTTCAATCACATTAAATATAATTTTATATATTTTGATAAATGTTTTGCATAACTTGAGAAAATAAAAATTCTTTTGTTGAAACATTTGATAATCACCTTGTTAGGTGAATATATGAATCTATTGTTTTGGCCGAACTGTTATGATACTTCAAAATTATTAACTATTTCATTTAAAACCCTGTTATAATATCACAATTTTCATTATGCACTTTTTTAGAATGTCGCAACAGCTGTTTTGCCAAACGATGTTGGCATCATCAGGTGTTATGAAGTTTGATAATTCTGTGATCTAATGAAAGAACTTATAAATATTAATAATGTTTTTGAATATTTTCATTTTTAAGTATTGTTGATAATTATAATTTTATTATTATATTTATTGAAAAAAAACTGTTATCTCAGAAATTTTATACATAATTGAAATTGCATCCTTAAGTACGACTATATTTACTTAAAGAGTTTATTGTAAATGTTGTACATGCGAAAATCTACAAGCATATAAGATACAAAGCACACAATGCCAACTATAAATAATTTTATTTACAAACAGATTATGAAAATGAGTTAATTCAAACAACTGCAATACGGAAAGATAAATTTTCAGTTAATAGGAAAACTGTCATCTTAAGATAATGCATATTGTGTCCATTTATCATCGAGGCTGAGTGTACAAGCATTATATTTGAAAACAGAAATGTCAGTATGGAGAACGTCCTATTTCAGATTTCGGCAGAACGCCAAAAACAAATTGCATCATGCATTGCATTAGGTTTCAAGCCAAAATTGAGAGTTGTATTTACGTATGTTTGTGTGTTTTCCTTATTTCAACGGATTTGAACCTCGAAAAATACAGTTACAAAAATGATTTTTTATAAAATAATTAATTTTACATAAACTGTGTTGATTTGAATAAACCTGTATTGTGCGGCTGACTTCATTTACTGCCCAGGCAGTTTATTTCAGGTTATCATAATACTACGTACAATTCAGTATTAAGGAACTATAGTTGACAACCTCTTTGTCCGAGTGGTAAGTGTTTTGACTGCCACCCTGAAGGTCCCGGGTTCAATCTCCGGTGATGGTAGTGTGATTGTCACGCTGTCTTTGGCCTGGTCCAGAATTAACGTGACAATAAATGGTGATAGATTAGTTACCTATCACATGTCACGAGAATCAAAATGATAGCTATATCGATTACATCGATTTGGTTCGCGCTTTAATGATGTAAAGAGCGATTCAACAGAATAATAATAATAATAAGGTTTTTAAATATATTTTTTAGCTGCAACTGTAGTCAGCTCCCGTTTGAGACTAATTTTTTGAATTTGTAATCAGTCATAATTTTTTATTTCGTCCTACCTCAAATAACTTCTTTTTGATTTATATAATATCATTTAGTATCCTTTAATCGTGTAATTATTGTCAAAAAAAAATCTTAAAGAGTTCCAAGAAACACTTTCCAATATTTCTGGACCTAACCATATAAATCTTTGTTTAAAATGTATAAAGTCACATCAATTTTCGTTAATTACCATATTCTGCTCCATTTACTAGTATATATACACTGCAACGAGTTAAAGTTTTGTCACATTTGATAATGCCTTAGAAGGGCGAAACATGTCATTCTCATAAAATATAATAAAACTTCTAGAAAACTGAAGTTTTCATTCGTATTAATTATTTAATATGGAGTTTTACATCATTGTTCAAGAAACAATATATAAATATACATTAATAAAAGTTAAAAAATTGAAACACGTATCACGTATTAATCAGAATTTTTCGCGACAGCTATTATACCAACCTATATGAGCATCGTCAGGTGTTGCAAATAACTGGGTTAAGTTGTTTGTAACACACGATGATACCAACTTAGGTTGACGAAACAGCTTTTGCGACAAACTTATATAAAGTATCATAGTATTTCGGCCAAAACATTAGATCTAATTTAAATTGTAGTAAAATTTTGAACGATATAAAGGTAGAAAGTTATGGAAATATTTTTTAAGGATAAAACATATAAAAAAAATAAGCAAAACAAACAACATCGAAATTGACATATAAGAGGGTCAAAACCGTATTCCGGATCCAATTTCTATTCCTTAATTGTATTCCGATTCCTGTTCACCCTTAACTTCATGATCCTTCCTAGTCGAGGTGACAATGAGGGTTTCAATTCAATCAATCTATTCTCTGGGTTGATTGATGGCATCTTATTCGTTGATAATCCTTTTGGGAAATTACGTAAGTACAAAGTAATGTAAAATGTAATAATGCAAATTAATGGTACATATTATTTATTGATTTGTGGTCCATATTTATGAACTTAATATAGCATATATATAACTAACTAACCATCACGCCGTCTCTCCTAAGGGGTAGGCAGAAAAAATGAACTGCAACACTTTTTTTGACAACATACTATTCTGGCTTCCTCAACATTTTTTTTCCTTGATTGGTTTCAAAATACATTACTTGCTGATATGGTCTCAAGGATATTTTTAGTTCTTTTAAATTTTTATTTCTATATTTTTGTATGAACCATCAGCTGCAGAGCTTTTTTTTCTTAAAGGTACATAGAAGTTCCCGCCACATACCCGAGGTTGTTATAGGGCGTAGCGGCGCCCTTTTGTCAGCCTCGCTCGTACACTTCCTGAGCCTGTCCCCGGTCCATCCGGGACTTACATTTAACGGCAACAACAAGGGGGTGCCAGACCACATTTAATCTACCCCATCTTACTTCTATGCTACTTTGGGGTCCATGGGCTATCTATATATATTCCGACATTCGCCTTAAAGCTGAAACAAAAAACCTGGAAAAACTCAACCGGAACATTTTGGGTATACGATTCCTCAACTTTGATACATCGTGTCATGCACGTTCATCGATTTCTCCGATTACTCACGTGGTCGACATTCAATATTTGATTTATTTGATCATATCACGTTTTTCTTGGTATTCCTGTCTTTCTAATTCCATTAACATCGTTAATACATACATTTTTTTATAATATTTCTTCATTCCTTTATTCTATGTGTCCAAAGTAGGTATCTTAATGTTCCTTTCATTATTTTGTTTATAACACATTTCTACACTTTCTATATTTTCATTCGACACTATCATTTCAAACAGATTTTTTACACATTCGTTAAAAATATTAAGCATATAAGCAAATTAAAATAATTCGATTGTAAATCTTCAAATCATATATTATATTCAACCAGTGCTTATGTATATAATAAGTTTTTAGAATTTTTATAATAACCTTAAAGATTACTAATAGGCATTGAATTTTTACAACACTTTATGCTATTCTCCAAAGAGATGTTTCGGATATTGCTTATCTTTCGTCAGTGAACAAATTTTAAGATTTCAAACCAAAAATGTACAACGAAGAAAGACAATAACCCCCTTAAATACGACTGTAAAGAATATTCAATAATATTCTGAAAATTAATGTTGCAATACAAAAGAAAGATAAATACACTACATATTAAAATAAGTTGTTTGCGGTGCGAGAACTCCGATTTCTAACAAATTTATTAATGGGAATGACAGGTTTCGACATTCTAAGGCATTATCAAATGATACATGCTATTTCATTTAACTACAATAAAACTTCTATAATAGAAAACAGATGTTAACATTCGTATAAATTAAGAAATAATTACATTTATCGTTAATTTTACAATTTGAGTCAAATTTTATTAAGGTATTTGGAATAACAATGTTATGTACGAAATATATGCGTTGTATTATAACACTGACAGCTTCTTTTATTCGTGGTATATTGCGTAAAACACAACGCGTGTTCATTTTGCAGGTACATAAAATATACGTAACATTATTACGTCTGACGAGTAAATCTTACGTCTGTCAAATGGGCAAGATTCATCTTCTTTACTCGCGTGACAAAGTAAATGAACAGCGCTGGTTCTGTGAAAATTGGTATTAATACTTGTCGCGTTCATTTAATTGTCAGGAAAACCGGAAAATTTGAATTAAAAATTTTCACATTATTTTACCGCAGCGCGCTTCGCTTTACGATATACGAGCCTTCATTAATTATAATTTTAATTCAGTTCAGAGGGAATTACTGCTTTAAATTTTAATAAATGAAGATCACTTTGTTAAAGCTTTGTTTATTAACAAAAATATAATATACTTTTAGTATTCTCGTAAAATATATTCAGTCACTGGACTGGATGCTAAAAGCGCAAGATGAAGTATGTGAAGGAATATGGGGGAGACCGATGCAGTAGATGGCATCAGCTGTATAGGTAAATAAATAATGTATAATGTACACATGAATCAAATCAAATCAAATCAGTTTATTTCATCAACAGACATTACAATGAAGACCAAAAGTTACTTTTTTTTTTAAAGGAACATAAAAGTTCCCGCCACATACCCGAGACTGTTATAGGGCGTAGCGGCGCCCTTTTATCAGCCTCGCTCGTACACTCCCTGGGCCTGTCCCCGGTCCATCCGGGACTTACATAAATTTAGTATTTTTATTAAAATAAAAATCTGTGCCATAAAGAAGTACAATCCTTTTCAAATTATTGATTTGTTTTATTATAAAAAAAAACTAACTTACCATCACGCCGTCTCCCCGAAGGGGTAGGCAGAAAGAATGTACTGCCTCACTTTTCTTTCCTGATATATTTCTTGACAATCATATTTTTTCAAATTCATATTTTTGGAAAATCCCAATGATATATAAAATTTGTTTGCTGAAGAAGAAAAAGCATGATACTCGTATCGATATTTTTTTAACAAAAAAAAAACTATTACTGTTAAAATTTATAACACTGTTATAATATCACAATTTAAATGAAGTGCCGCATCAGTAAAAGTGGGACAGTTCATTCTTTCTGCCTACCCTTTCGGGGAAACGGCGTGATGGTTAGTTAGTTAGTTAGTTAGTTAGTTTTATTCACCGAGTATTGCGACAGCTGTTTCGTCAACCGATGTTGACATCGTCAGGTGTTACAAAAATGAGTTTATTGAGACGTAAAAAGAGAACTCCCGATGATGCCAACATTGGTTGGCGAAACAGCTGTCGCGAAAATCTCAGTGAATAAAAATAAATTGTGATATAATAACAGTGTTATAAATTTTAACAGTATTAATGTTGAAGTATCATAGTGTTTCGGCCAAATAAATGGACTATTTAAAAAAAAACTAGAAAAAACATATTCTTCATCAATGTAATAAAACATTATATATTATTGTCATTAAAATATATATAATAATTTGATACAATATATTAAAGTCTTAACTAGGCAATATACAATATATGAAACGTGGATGGTATATAAAATGGTTTTTGATATCGTAAATTTACTTATATCCGAAGTTGAAACTTTATATTCAAGAATATTCAAACGCTTAAGAAAATCACTCGAATTCATCGTAGACACAATACGCATGAATGCAAAACAATTGACGAAGTTACCTGCAATTTCAACTTCCTGAAATAATACGTAATCCCGAACAATCCACCATCACCCGATAGTCAGGAGTTTCAGAACAGACAGGGGCAAAGCAAAGTCATAAATATTGAAAGTTGGATTATTGAAGCGTCGTTTCCCTTTCTACTAGCTATGAGAATATTCTGAAAAGAGGTTTAACCTTCAGGATACGGCGTGGCTCGAGTTGAAGGTACCCGGAACATTCAATGTCCGTGCAATTTTCCAACTCTACGCGCAAACATCGTCTTCGGTTAGACAAGGGTTGCCATTTTAATAATATCAATTTCGGTATCGAGGAAAAGTAAGTACTTCTGAATTCCCGCTAAAATAATAGTTTCTAGAATGTATTCTTTTTTCGAAACGGGCATTGGATATGTCAAATTATAAGAGAATAAAACCATGCATAATCAGATGGAATAAGTTAATATTTTACATTTATTTATTTAGTAATTGTATATATTTGAATTATATCGAACCTTAAAAATTTAATTAATTTTGCTGTCATACTTAATTTGGGATTCATATTTTAATAATTTCAAAAATAACACATCTTATTTTTAAAAATGACAAGATAATCGGTATATTTTTTTAAATTTATATGTAATGACTTTACAATTTTTTTTAAATAGTCCATTGTTTTGGCCGAAATACTATGATATTTTAACATTGTATAATTGTTAATTCAAAAACTTTGTTTTATATCACTAATTGTATTTATTTTACAAATACACAAAGATTGGAAAAATTACGAAAATTTGACATTTTATATATATTTTTGCAACACCTGATGATGCCAACATTGATTGATGAAACAGCTGTCATAAAGTAAAATAAATTCAATTTGTGAAATAAAACCAAGTTTTTGAATTAACAATTATGCAATTTTTTTTATTAACTTAAGGCTTTATTTTTATGCTTGACTACTTAGTAAGTATTTGAGCAAGAGGAGATTTTGTTTTCAGCTTTGTTTTATTTGATGAAAATGCTTAAGCAAGGTCACTTACATAAAATATTAAAAATATCTCAAACAATTAAAAAAAAACACACGTATTCCCCATAAAACTGAAAAATTATGAATTATAATTTGATGTTTACAACTACTTTGTTAATCAACATTTTAAATGTATACAAATACTTGTAGACAAATACTGAATTTTACCCATTGCGGGTAAATTATTTTTATAAGGAATAATTGTATCTCTCTAGAGACGAAGATGTAAATTGTTTTCTGGGAACAGAATATGGTGGTCGAGGCGCTTACAGGACTTATGACCTGTCATTGGTTGGGTTAAGCGATCGCTTTATGTTAACAACTTTCCTCATTCCGCCCTTCTTATGACCACCACGTTTGACAATTTTTTGGAAGATGTATAATTTATATGCTGCAATGTTGAGGAACACTTCACATTTTTTAGTTCAATCTTCACTAGCGCCATCCATTAAGATTGGGTGTAAACATTAAGCAGAAAATCTTTTTTAATGCACTGTGATTTTTAATGCACAAGGCTACTTTGTTAATAATTAACTTTGTATAATATAATAATTTGCTTTTACTGTAAACATTTAAATCTCAGTTCGTTTAACGTACTAATTCTTCAAAGCGAACAAAAAAGCGCTAAATAATAATAAGAGAAACCAAGAGGTTCGGAAAATGACACTTCAGTATTTTGATTATTTTTTTTCACTCATGTAATATTTCAGCTGAAGTTTACTTTAATAAATCTATGAATGCAAAGCTAACATTTAATTTGAGTTCCACTACACAAAATGAAATGGCCACCGACTCCGCGGTTAGTAATCTACGGAATGAACTGTGGACCAAATGTAATACATGGGAGTTCTAGAGCGGAGAGACCACAAAAGCAATTTCCTCCCAAGCTTTGGCGGTACTGACAACCGCGTCAACTCTTTCGACTGCGGACGCTGTTATTACGACAAAGTCACAATTCATCAAAATAGAACACCTATTAACAAATTATTTTTTGGGATTATTTTTGCCTTCAACACATTAATATTTAAAAATATAACGCACTTTCTAGCATTTGGATTGCGTTCTTGTTTAAATCAATGGTTAAAATGGCAAAGTTATTAAATTCATTTTAGATTTAATTTTGTTTTAGACGAAATACTATTGAACTGCATTGTATTAACGTATTTTGGCTTTGCGTATATGAGATTTGAAAATACTAAGGTTCTTTTTATTAAAATAACAAATAAAAAATTATGTTTTTAAGATGTTTTATTATAAGTTGCGACTACAAAAAAAATATTACTCATTTTTTTCCCGAATACCGAACGATACTGGCATCTGCAAATCATTTGTCACAAATGTTTGAAGTTTTTAGTAATGTAACTGTAATACCCATGGAGAAATTCATATTTTAAGTATTCCGTTACATCATCACTTTCAAATTGGTTGCCAACCTTTTAATGTCAGGCTGCGATCTATGTGCCATTTAACAATAAAAAAAGATTATTTTATGTGAAAATAAAGAGACAATTTTGTACCCATTTATCTTGATATAAACCTCCTCTTAATCGCTTAATATTGACAGCGACCGGTTTCGTCAGGCTCACTGGCATCGACAGACCTGTCTGTCGATGCCAGCAAGCCTGGCGAAACCGGTCGCTGTCGAAATATAGACAAAAGTGGAAGTAGTGAAAAAAACATCGTTTTATTTAATTATTATTTAAAATGTACTTCTATCAAGAGATTTCAGTAAAATCATTTGATTATCTTAAAAACGCTTAATATTGATTTCATGCGGTTGTTCCTTCGTAAATATATATAGTTGATTCGTATTCTATCATTTGGCATTGAATTCTTTATATTTTGTTGAGTTTAAAAAAAACTCACTACCGGACAAGTTAACGCCTAAACCTTCAACAAAGTGTATCATTACATTGTGCATTCGAAAGCTTTCAGATGTACTTTAACTTAATCACAAATAATCGTGTTGCATCCCTTACACGTCGGGTAGTGAAGTTTAGTATTTTTCACCCGCACCGGGAGGCATGAGATGTTTTACGGCGCACAGGCGAGTGAGGCGAGTGGCGGGCCTTCCATTCTGCCGGAGACGGGGTTAATGGAGTGTGAATTTATTATGAACTCGGGCACTGCAGTTCAACTGCCAGGTTTCTTCACAGCCCACTGACATAAACAAGACACACTCAAATCTGAAGGAGATGCTGATTTTTTTTCCAAAAATATTCACACATTTAACAGTAATGTAGAACTCAATACTAAAAAACAAACTATCTTACCATGACATTGTTTCGTAACAAGAGAAAATGGACCGCTACAATACTTTATTCTTACATATTTCAAGCTTCCTCTATATTCATTCATCGTAAAACGCACGCTCGTAGAATGTTCAATGAATTATGTTAATTAACAAAATTATTATACCAGAAGACATAAACAAGTTAAATATTATATTAATTTATGATAATAACTAGGGCTCGGAATTGACATAAAAGCATTTTTTCTGGGTTAAGCTTTCTAATCCATCCACCATCCACCGAGTGGCGACTCTAAAATGGCAATGGGCAGGTCACGTAGCCAGAATCTCAGATGAAAAGTGGACAAGAAGACTGCTGACTTGGAGACCGTGGACGGCAAAGAGAAGTGCAGGGCGACCGCAACTACGGTGAAAGGATAATCTGAACAGACAAGTTGGAATAACCTGGATGCAGTCTGCTCAGGACAGAGTGACATGGAAGTAAATATAGGAGGCCTTTGTCCAGGAGTGGACGGGAATAGGTTGAGGAAGAAGTTTAAAAAAACTCGCCGTTTTTTGTATTTTGAGAACTATAGACCACCTTTAGCCCTAGTTATTGGAGAATATAAAATAATATTTTTAGGATTTAGAGAATATTTAAAAAAATTCAGGATTTTCAGGGTAAGAATAATTAAGTATAATATTTTTACTTCGCTCATAAATGACGAAAGAATAGACAAACACGAAGTAAACAATAAACCTCCTACTCGTATGTATAATAATTTAAAATATTCAGAAATGAAATAATGAAAGACAGAAAATAAATTTACACGCTCCATTCGTAATTGTATGTTACAAAGGAAATGTAAATGATTTAATAATAAAAAAACTAAAGGAGGGTTTTGCGTTTTTGTAGATAAATGTTAAGTAATCTAATTTTGGACGTTTCGTACATGAGAACGCGGTAAAGTTCTCCGAAACTCACATATCGCATGTACGAAAATACAAAGGAAGATTATAACACGATACAAGCAGACGATATACCCAGCGCTGTCATATACAATATCTCTGAGCTAAACAAAAAAAATTCCACGAACAAGAACGATATTAAATTTACTTTGACCTTCTTTCAGATAGCTGACCTTGGCTCTGTAACCGAACCCAATAGCGGGACATCGCGTGATGGATTGGGCGGGAAACTGTTCTGCTTTTGGGGGGATAGGCTATAAATAAGATATTAGACACGTGAAATGCTGGATAAACGCTAGGCAGAGTGTTACTCATTCTACCGAACAAGGTGTGCTATAAGAGCTTATATCTGCTAGATCTCAAAACGTTTTCTGATGAATTTAAATTGTTGTAAAACGAGATAAAATAAAACACAGATCTTCCTCTTCTTATCCAACATAAGCTTATTCTCCACCCGACTATATCGCACACCTGATTCCTCATCATTCCAAGTGAGTTCAGCCGCCTTAACCTCGTCCTGCAGGGTTCTTCTCCAGGTGGCTCTATATCTACTTTCCTCTTTCACCCACAAGAGACCAGTCAAGTGCAACCTTAATGAGATGCAGGCTGGGTTCCACTGATGTAAACAGTTTATTTCGTTCTCCCAATGATAGAGGTGTAAAACCTTCGAAACATGTCGAGAAAAATAAACTCAAAAGTGGAAAAAAATGGAATCCATAAGAATTCGTCGTGATGCAATTCCACTGCGTTAACGCCTTAAGTTTATCAAAATATTAATTATTTTGTTTATAATATTTTCCTCGGCTCTACATTCCTTCCTGGTATCATCATTTGAAGCAAGAGTAAGAAGATATATTTTTCTTTTTGTCATTTCCCATCATCTGGGGTCGGCCTGCCTCGTACAAAATTTTTTATCCAAACTTTTCTATTGTGGCTCATCTTCACTGTTAGGTTCATGTGCTGCAGCTCTTTTCCATGTTGCCATTGGGCGACCTTTGGGAGCGGGTTTTAAGAGTCAGAAGATATAAACGGAAGATATAAACGAAATAATATTACGTTTTTTACAACATTTTGAATGCATACAAATAATTGTAGACGAACAACTGGATTTCACCCATTGCGGGCTATCAATTCAAGAAACAATTGTATCTCAATAGAGACGAAGATGCAAATTGGAAACAGAATATGATTGATCGAGGTGTTCACAGGACTTATGACCTATCATTGTTTGGGTTAAGCGCACGCTTTATGTAATACAGCATTCTCCATTCCACCTTTCTTCTTATGACCACCATGTCTGACAAATTTTTGGAAGTTGTATATTGTATATTGACCACCCTCTACATGATACTTTTTGCAATCTACACACTAACGCCATATATGAAGATTGTATTTTGTTTTAAGCATTATGCAGAATATCTTTTTAACGCAATGTGAAAGGGCACCGCCATTTAGCGCATTGCTAGAAACCGCCTGGAAACAACCATGGCTTAACCCAACCAATGACAGGTCATAAGTTCTGTAAACACCTCGACCAACCATATTCTGTTTCTAATTTGCATCTTCGTCTCTATTGATATACAATTAATATTATGTCTATTACATTATCAATACGTATGAATAAACAAATATCCCTAGAACAACAGTCAAAGACGTTGTCCAGTAGTTTCCCCGTGGGGGATAGAATAAACTATAAATGTGTCCCACCCCAGCCGCACGAGAATCGCAGTTACCCTGTAACGATGTGTCACATTTCCCAGGGAATTTATTCAGACGTATGTGACAAGAATACGATACGCAGGAATCGGATATTCGGAAATGAAGAATACATCGAAAATAAGGGGATCCTTTGTTACAAAACCGATAAAAAGCGAAATAAGATAATTTGACAGTTCACTCATAAGAAAATATGGTGGGCGTTCATAGATAAATATTTAGTACATTATTTTTTTACCGGAGCTTGAAGAATTTGTAAATACTAAAAAATATTAAAACGCTTTGTTTAAACAATGGAATGTTAATTATATATGAAGTCAACTAGCTAAGGGTGGATTAAATTAAATACAAAGTGGTTTTACTATTTTCAATATTAATAAATTTAAAAAGTTAATTTAGAAGGATAATATAAAATACTGATTTATCTAACACTACATGTTTCGGAGATGACATCCTCAATCCTCAGGTTTAAATATAATATAACCTCCTCCATCATCACGTGTATCCAGACCAATATAGAAGGTCAACTCCGAAACATGTTGTGGATACTTTTTATTCTGTCTTCTTCTTCATCTACCTTATTGTAGCGTTTGACCGCATTTCTTATATATTCACCATAACTTTGTGTTGCGGATTTAATGCACAATTCGAATATCATATTAATGCCTTAACTTTTACCTTAGTGAAAATTTAAAAATTCTAAGAAAAAAGTGTATGCATCTTTAAATATTTAAGATTTGGGATTTTAGAGATTGGATCAATTAACATCTATAAAAAAACACATGACAATGAAAAAAAAAAAGAAGGACGATGTGGATATGGCTAAAAGAAAATTTCTTGGCTGCGCGACCTCGGAGAATGGACTGGAATAAGTAGTGAGGAGACAGAGACCTTCGGTGCATACCTTTAGTTCATAGATAATCAGGCAGAGTTTAAATCGAGACTCAAAACGCACCTTTTCAAACTATCATTTTCCGATAGGAAGGGCTGATCGACTACGTCAGGTGCAGCCCTCGTAGTAAATATTTATTTTTTTATTATTTAGTTCATAAAACGGAGCATTTTCGACAGCGCCATTGAGATGAGTCATTCATAAAAATGGCGCTGTATAAATTATCAAATTTATTATTATTATTCGGAGACATGACAGAAGCTTTCGAGGACACATGATACGGCAGAAAAAGTTTTTAATTAACATTTATCATTTTATATAAAGACCTTGAGATACATTCAAATATGTGAAAACATTATGATGATAGGAAAAAAAAACCTACTTACTGGGATTTACTGTGCCACCAATAATAAATAAATGAACTCCACGCTTTTTTAACAGATGTTTCTAAGAACTTGTTGTTTCTACCATCGTCATCATCATCGTCATATTTATATAAGTTTTTTAACAACAAGAAAAGGAGCTAGTAACCAAAGCTCGATGTTTTTTTTATAACACTAAATAAGTTTTGTGATTTAGTGTTTCAAATATCATTGCAAAATACTTGGCATGACAAAATATTACACTTCAGTAAAATCTAATAAACCTTCCATAAAATAGACGTTCTCATTAATATAGTAAGAAGTATTTTTTATTTAATAAATAAGCTATTTACTTTGATGAATAAATGAATATAAACTGTCTTTAAGAGCTGTACCAATTATTATTTAACGAATCGCTTTTGCGATATAATTACAGAAAAAAAGTACGGATGAAAGCTTAGAGAAGTAATTTTATATAAGGCCGAATCATTTTCGGATCTGTTTTAACAGAATCTTCAAAGAATTTGCAGATACAGAAAGAAAAGTTAATGAGGGCAATGGAAATTTGAAAGTGTATACACAAGCGGTACCAAAAATATGTACTTACGCACTACGGACCCGTACGCGAGATCATCGTTCGTGTCTCGAACAAAGTGCGTGCTTTCCTGATTCAAAAGTTTGTTGAGTCGGTTACTAATGAATAACGTCTGTTTTAACAAGATATTAAAAGCCATGGAAACATCTCAAACGGAGGAGCATTACTCGTAAATTTAATGTGATGTTCAGAATAAATTAACAAATTTGTTTAATCACATGATTAGGTTCTAATTTCTTCTATATTCACCATAATATTGTGATGCGGATCTCTAATGTTTCTTTTTTATAAACTAACTAACTAACTAACCATCACGCCGTCTCTCCGAAGGGGTAGGAAGAAAGAATGGACTGCCACACTTTTATTTCCTGACATATTTCTCTCGCTTCCTCAACATTCATACATAGTGTGATGCACGCGCGTCGATTTCTATGGCTCCTCACGTGGCCGATTTTTTTTTTCTTTTTTATGTACTTTATTTACAACACACACTTTATTAAAAAAAGAAAAATTAAAAACCGAGCATATTACGGACACAAAAGCCCTTCATCAGTGATATTATCGGTATAATTATTGAAAATACATATTTTTTTAAATCAAAAAAGGTAGTCAGTTTTGACAGATAAAAAAATGATTTATTTCTGTACGTTTATACTTTTGTTATAAAAAAACATAAACGCTCCGAAATAAATCATTTTAATATCTGTCAAAATGACCACATTCGTGAATATTTTTTTGTTTTTAATATTTTTAACAATTATATTTATACAATACCACTGATGAAGGGCTTGTGTGTCCCAAAAATGTTTTGTTTTTAATTTTTATTTATTAAATAAAGTATGTGTTAAATACAAAGTATATAAAAAAGAAACATTAGGTATTAATTTTGATACTAACCAACTAATGTTTTCTAGAAGTTTTATTATAATTAATGAGAATGATATGTTTTGCCTGTCTAATGTATTATCAAATATGATATTTTATAATGCCTTAGACAGGCAAAATAGGTCATTCCTATAAATTATAATAAAACTTCTAGAGAACAGACGTTTTCATTCGTATAAATTATTTAATACGGAGTTGCCCACCATTGTTCAAGAAACACTATTAAAACAGTACGCTTATTAACCAATTCGGATAGATTCGCATGCTTATTTACACGCATAGTATGAAATCAAAATGTAATAACATATAACGTTACGTGTACTTTAAAATATGTTCATAATTTGTCACTTAAATTATGCAAAAACACTCGTCCTCAGTCCTCGAAAGAGGTATTAATACCCTTTCTGCACCAATTCAACAAACGGGTACTAATACTTATCCTGCTGACAATAAGTTAATATGAATAAAAACATATGTTTTCAATAATCAAATGGACACAAATCTAAGCAAGGCGAAATAAACCATTTTCTTATAAAGACCATTCTACGAGTACAATTCACGTGTCTTTCTTTTTATATTTCGACAATCAATAATTTAACAATCTATTGAGAAAATAAGCCAACAACATACTTATTTTATATTTTTATAAATAAACGTGTTGTCTTTCTACTTACGAATATATCGACATTATTTGCAGGTAGTGTACATTCATAATTAAAAATATAATATAAAAAGTTTGTCGTTCACCCGATGATGAAAGAATATTCGAGTTTAAAACACATAGAAAAAAGGTAACTTTGTGGGAGTGTTTTGATTAATATTAAAACACATTAATTAAATTTCGGGTGTATGGAAGCTAAGCATGGAACTGGCAAAAGAAGGATGAAAGTAGAATAAATGCAGTAGAAATGAGATCTTTTAGACGAATGTTTGGATACTCTGTGTATGATAGAGTGTCGAATGAAAATATAAGAAGTGAATGCGGTGCGAATGATGGTGTTATGAACAAAATAATAAAAGGACATTAAGATGGTTTAGACATATGGTAAGTATGAATGAAGAAGGAATGGTTAAAAAAATTATATGTTAACCATGTAAATAAAACCAGAAATAAAGGAAGACTGAGGGAAACGTGGCACGATCAAATAAATCAAATATTGAATGTCGGCCATGTGCGGAGTCAGAGAAATCGACGCGCGTGCATTACACGATGTATGAATGTTGAGGAAGCGAGAGAAATATGTCGGAAAAGAAAAGTGTGGAGTCCATTCTTTCTGCCTATCCCTTCGGGGAGACGGCGTGATGGTTAGTTAGTTAGTTAGTTATTTAATTAAAATCCACACTATTAATGCCGGAAGTCTGTCCGGAAGTGTTTATGTTATTTTGTCTCTTAATATAACATAATTGTGCACAGCTACCACCAAAAATGGTGGTAATTTGTTTAGGAAATACATAAATTGGAATATAATTTATCTCACAAATTAAAGTGACAATGCATAGTAATTAATCAATGATTTCGACACTAATATAGAAATACTTGCTGACGCAAACACCATGAAAGGCTTGTTTGCTCTGTAGATTGCAAATTAAACCCACAATGTAGAAATGCGTAAAATAAACGATTATTTCACCTCACACATGGCGTACAAAAAAGATAACAGTCAAAGAAATTATGATAGAATAAAAAATATATAATGACAACACTGAACGCTAAAATGACAGTAAACAATGGTGTTCTTGTACCGACCCTTATATATGGAAGCGAAGCATGGAACTCGCAAAAGAAGGATGAAAGTAGAATAAATCCAGTAGAAATGAAATCTCTTAGACAAATGTGTATATACTCTGTGCATGATAGTGTCGAATGAAAATATAAGAAGTGAATTTGGTGCAAATGATGGTGTTATAAACAAAATAATGAAAGGATCATTAAGATGGTTTGGACACATGGAAAGAATAAATTAAGAAAGAATGGTAAAAAAAGTACACGTTAACGATGTAAATGTAATCAGAAATAGAAGTAGACGACCGAGGAAAACGAGAAATCGATGCGCGTGTATGACACGATGTATGAATGTTGAGGAATCGGGAAAAATCTGTCAGGCACTTCCTGCTTACCCCTTCAGGGAGACAGCGTGATGGTTAGTTAGTTAGTTAGTTAACACACAAAGTTACTAACTTTTTTTTGTGACTATTACATGATGGGGAAAAAAAAAAAAAAATGTTGACTAACGAACTAACTAACCATCACGCCGTCTCCCCGAAAAGGTAGGCAGAAATAAAGGACCCTAATTTCCTGGCATGCTATTATCAATTCTTCAAAATTTCACGTAATTGACATATAATATTTGATTGATTTGATCTCTTTTTACCATAGATGATTTGTGGCACTGCACTGAAGATGTTGGGCTTCATCGTCCAGACCGGCAGAGTTTTCAGGGATCCCAATGTGCTCAGAGTCCTATACAACGCATTGGTTTGGAGCAGACTCGAAAGTGGTTCTGTGATATGGAGTCCTCACGAGGCGAGATATTCCATTATGCTGGAGAGGGTTCAGAAAAAATTTCTGAGGTATCTCTACATGAGGGAGTATGGTAGCTATCCTTGGCTCTATCCCACGGCATTTCTTTTGGGAATGCTCGGAACCAATTCTCTACAGCTTCGAAGAGATGGACATCTAATTACCCATTTCTTTAGATTAATTAGGGGATACTTCGAGAACTCGGCCGTACTGGAGGGTGTTCGGCTTTTTGTCCCCGATAGATATCTCCGACAGCGACAGCACAGATTGTTTTACCTACCGGCTGCCAGAACCAATCTGCCTCTGGTGACACCGGTGGGAAGAGCAATTAGTCTGCTGAACGCGGTCTCCTCGGAGATCGACGTCTTTCATGTTAGTGAAAGTACGTTCAGAAGGCAAATACTCTTAATTCTGGAGAGTATCCTGTCTTCCTAATGTTGAACCATCTCTGGTAGTATACTATATATGCGTTTCTGGTAGTATACTGTATATAATATATTATTTTACCTGTTCTCAATAGATGCCTTAAAAATAAATTTTGTAATGTCTGTTGATGAAATAAACTGATTTGATTTGATTTGATTTGATATTTTCTTCATTTATTCTCTTTATGTGTTCAAACAATCTAAATGAACCACAATGCCAAAAACACGATTTTCGAAATTTGAAGTTCACGGGGTAAGAAATATACTTACATCATCTCTTACAGCTCGTACAGTTGACTGTCTTATTAAAAAAATATCGTATTTAAAAAAGTTTCTTTCTTCTTCCTCGTGTCAAGTGACTGGGCAGCTAGGGCACTCTGTTATAATGTATGTAATAATAATATATTGTAATAAATTGTATAATTTATAGAGCGTCATTTTCATGAATAAAATAAAATTAAAAAATCTCAAGGGCTCTGTAGAAAATGCTCCGTTTTATGAACTAGATCAAAAAAAAAATAAACATATGTAGTATGAGGGCTGCACCTGACTTAGTCGGTCAGCCCTTTATATCAGGAAATGATAATTTGAAAAGGTGCGTTTTGAGTCTCGATCTAAACTCTGATTGATTTTATCTATGCACCTAAGGTCTGCTGGAAGATTGTTCCAGGCTGAAGAGCCGGCTCGGTCGCCAAAGTTTGTGGTTGGACAGCGTTAAGGCACATACAATCTACCGATCGCAGAAGTCTTAGCTGATCGCAATGTAGACTGTATGGCATTCAGGTTTTCGTTGATGCAGAGTTCAGATATATAAGCTGGTGACATTTCATGCAGCGCCTTATAGACCGTCCAGCAGAGCTTGTATTGTATCCTTTTCGGATATTTCAGCCAGTGGAGCTCCTTAAGATGCTGTGTTATGTGACAACTTTTTGGCATCAGTCTTTCGTGTTATGCGTTATATGCAGCATAAATTATAGCACACACTGGATAATAAATACTAACATTGCAGAATAAATAAAAACGAATGGATTGGAACTCTTTAAAATCATATATTTCCAATGATACCTGTACTGCAATACAAATGGTACATTCCGACCTTAATAGGTGTATGCCGATTGGAACGTTCGATATAGTAATCTAGCTTGGTTAGCGATCGCAGGCAATCAGGATTGATTGCACTTTGAATAGAAAATCTACAATTATTCGGATGCGAAACCCGAATATATCAGGTCAAATTGCCCATTCGGTTGCAGCTCTTTCCGTCGGCGAGTTGTGAATTATTATCTCCATTAGCAGGTACACCGCAATAGAAAACCTGCCAGTTTGATAAATGCTTCAAATTTACATCGCAACTAATTCTAGTATGCATTTAATTTAATCACAGCTGAACAAATTTCACACACTAACTAACCATAGAAATATGCATCAAGCAAAAAAAAACATTATAGATTTAATTGTAACTAACTAACCATCACGTAATTCATCTTTATTTAAATATCGTAATATACACGCTCGTCGATTTATCCGACGTCGAAACCCGACTTCTTTTTTTATTCCAAACAAACAAACAAACCATCACGAATGGACCGCAACACTTCTCTATCCTGGCACACCTCTGTATCTTCCTCGACATTCATACCACGAGTCATACTCGTACATGCACGTCGCTTCTTCCGACTTCTAGCATGACCGACCTTTAAATTTAGATTAATTTGGTCATGCCATGTTTCCTCGGTCTACCTCGACTCCGTACTTCATTTACATCATTAACGTAGAATTTCTAAACCATTCTTTCTCCATCCATACGTTCCATATGTTCGAACCAACGCAGCAATCCTTTTATATATTTTATTCATAATACCTTCTTCCGCTCTCCATTCCTTTCTTATATCAGCATTTGAGTTACGTGGTATATTTTTTATTCCAACTACTTGTATATATTTTTTTAACCATTCTTCTCTCATTCATTTGTTTCGTATATTCAAATCATCTTAGTGCGCCTTCAGACGCATTCATTCGCCTTAGGTTCTATTCTTACTTCTTCGTACAATTATCTATCATTAACATTTTTTCTGCACATTCTTTGTTGTGATCTCATTTTTATGGTTCTATTTATCCCACTTTCGCTGTATTCGAGATTTTTACAGTTCTAATATTTTGAGTAATATACGACATTGAATATTTGATAAGCACGTTTGAATTTATCATGTTTTTTTATAATAGGGTATGCTAGATTCAAACGCGCTTGTCAAATATCAGAAGTAATATACTACCCTGAAGATGGAGTCTGCACGACCCTGAATGAAACGAAGGTAGGATAAATACCGTAGAAATAAGATCACAATATGGAATGTGCGGAAAATAATGAATGATAGATAACTGAACGAAGAATTAAGAAAGGAATGTAAGGAAGATGAACGCATAATAAATGATTTGGACATATGGAATGAATGGATGAGAGAATGGTCGAAATGTCGGTCGAAGTAAATACCAAGATACAAAAAATCGAAAACGGATGAGATGAAACAAAAATGTCTATATTTTCCATTACCCTTGGTAATATAAATAACTACGTTACGTTCAGCAACTTTTTTTCTTTGTAAAAAACTCCACGAACAACATTATCACAGAACACGATACGAAAGGGGGTGACACCGGGTCCTAAGGGTCCGTAGAGACAAGATGTCAAGGGCGAGATAATGCTCAACAAAAATGAGATATTGTGAAAAAAAACATCCCTTCGAAATACTCAAAGCAAATTAAAATGTCAAAAACAAACATCGCGATATAATATTTATAAAATATAATATTTTTAGAAAAGCGTTATTTAAACTTATAATTTAAGTTGATTATATTATTTTCGAAAAATAAGGAAACATGACAGTCTAACATTAGTGTGAACGGTGAGAATCTGGAACAAGTGGATGAATTTGTTTATTTTGGAAATATGCTTACAAAGGATGAGAGAGTGGAGAAGGATATTGAAAGAAGTGTTGGGGCAGGCAACATAGTAAATGCTGCAGTTAAAATTGTCATCGCAAACAAAAGCCTATCCAAAAAAGCTAAAATGGCAGTGCACAATGGTGTTCTTGTGCCGACCCTTATGTATTGAAGTGAAGCGTGGAACTGGCAAATGAAGGATGAAAGTAGAATAAAATCAGTAGAAATGAGAAATCAAAGACGAATGTGTGGAAATCTGTATAGAGTGTCAAATGTAAATATTAGAAAAGAATGCGGTGCGAATGAAAGTGTTAGGAACAAAATAATGAAAGGGTCGTTAGGATGTTTTGGACACATGAAAAGAATGAGTGAAGACAGAATGCTGTATATGTAAACGACGTGAACGGAGCTAGAAAAAGAGGAAGGTCGAGGAAAACTTCGCAATGGAAGGCACGATGAAATCAATGTAATATTAAATGTCGGTCACGTGAGGAGTCTTAGAAATCGACGTGCGTGCATGACGCGATAAATGAGTGTAGAGTAAACGAGAGACGTTTTTATTGTATCAATCATTTGATAATGCCTTTGAAGAGCGAAACATGTCATTCCATCTAAAATATAATGAAACTCCTAGAAAACAGACGTTTTCATTTATTTACATTTTTGATGTAATAAAATACATCTATTTTTATATTCTGTAAACGCTTTATAAATAAAACAAATGAATAATCAATTTATTTAAATCTAAGGCATTAATAATGTGAAATTCCATTGTAATGTAATTTGGAAATTGAAAAATAACGTTGTATATAACCCACAAAATATTAAAAATCACGACATGTTTCGAAGGATACCTCCATCTTAAGGTGAATAAATATACGAGTATATTAAAAACTAAACAAGGAAAGACTTAATAAAAAACGCATTAAAAATATCGATACAATACAAAATTTTTATTTGTTTAGTTTTTTTATATATTTTTACACCTGACGATGGAAGGTATCCTCAGAACCATGTCGTGATTTAAAATATTTTTTTCGTTATGTACAACGTTATTTTTCAATTTCCAAGGTTTAAATAAATAATATTTTTTTATACACGATACACAGATGAATCGAATTTGTGATATCAAACAAACGTCTTGCTAACTCAACGCTGAATAAAATATGACATTTGTTGATGGAGTTTGAATAAAAAAAACAAGTTCTCCACAAGTTGTTGAAAGAAAAACGCTTTTGACGTTTTGACGTATGCGAGTAGTCTAAATATTTCTAGTTTCGGCTATACACGAGGTTTGCGGTTACGGCTTCAACATGTCTAAACATATTTTGGATCCCAGGAATCATTAATCATTCATCCCCTTAACCACCGCGCCCTTTAAAACATTCAGACCCTGAAATGTAAGATAAGTAGACACTCGAATTCGTATTAATATTCAACGTATTTTACTAAATTACTCGTATCTTCATGTTATTCTTACCCCTTAGACGAACAAGTTAGAATTCAAAACGTATAATTGGAACTAATCCATATACCCACATGCCAGCTTAGGATAAAGGCGAGAATTATTAGGTAAAATTAAATTTAAAAAGTAATTAAATAAAACGATGTTTTAAACTACGAGTACTTCCATTTTTGTCTTTATTTCGACAGCGTTGGATTTCGCTGGCATCGAGAGATAAGTGACACTGTTATATATTGACGACCTTCGTGGCCGAGTGGTAAGTGCATCGACTGCCACCCCGAAGGTTCCGGGTTCGATTCCCGGCGAGGCCAGTGTGATTGTCACACTGTCATTGGTCTGGTGTAGAATTCACGTGACAATAAAATGGCGATAGATTGGCTGCCTATCACATGTCACGAGAATCAGTATGAGTCATGATGTAAAGAGCGATTCAACAAAATAATAATAATAATAATTATATATGCAGCCAGGGCTGGTTTACATGATTTTACACAAAATAAGCTTAAATTCATTATGTCAAGTTTACTGACTTTAAATGTTGGTATTAAAGTTATTTTAGAGCATTATTCTATTTAAAATTCAACGGAATTTAAATAGATTTCAACTGACATATTTATATATTGTATAATATAATGTTTGAAAAAGTTTACATTTATATTTAATATTACTGAATTTCATTATAACATTTTGGTCCGTTTAATTGATTATTCTAGATATTAAAAAGTTTATCTCAAAAGTACACCCTAAACCTTTCCAGATGTCAGCTTCTTCATTCGGTCTAGGGAAAGCATGACACGAATAAATTAAAATTAATAAAACACTAAAAGGCGGCCACATTCGTTGTCGGAAAAATCGACGAGCGTGCATGTTACGAATAATGAATGTAGATGAACTCGAAGCATATATCAGGACAAACCAGTATGGCGGTCCGTTCCTTCAGCCTACCTCCCGCGAGGAAACGCCGTGATGGTTAGTTAGTTAGTTTATCTCTTACGTATATAGAAATTAAAATAAAACGACACAAGTGTTACAATATAATTTGCTTTGTAACAAAGTAAGCAAATAATATCAACTAAATATTTTGTATCAAAAGAAAGGTCTACGACATGTGTGTACTGCCCATGATAACATACGGACTAAAGATGATAACTCTTACAGCAAAAAGTGTCCACAGGCTCAAGTGTACACAGAGGTCCATGGAAAGACAGATACTTGGTGTGAGCTTGCGTGACCGCATAACGAATGAAGAAGAAGATTTTGTATAATTTGTAAACCAAAACAATTAAAATTAAAAAAAAAATCAATAAAACCAGTACTTACAACCCATGAAGCTAAATGTTGGACGGTGCTACTATTGAATAAGGAATGGCCACATTGGTCAGCTAGCGCGGGCTAGAGTTATAGTTGAACTGTATAAAATTATGATTTTATTTTATTGTATAATGCATACACTCTTCTTTTAATAGTCGGTGAGTATCGATTTTAGGAACAGGGCGAGGAGAGACCTACAAAGACTATTAATAGAAAAGGATGCTGACTTATACCATTAACTTACAATAACTCATCCGTTTCTATGCAAATAAGGGAATATATTTTAAATTTAAATACGAAAAGGGAGGATACTGATAAATGATTTGAGTATAATTTATAACAGAAATTTCTACGTTGATATGGCGCAATTACTGCTTTATGAATATATATAATTCTATAGATACAATATGAGGATCGCTTGTGATATTTGGAAACGAAATGCAATTATTGGACTTGGTTCTGGCATACGGAGGTATAGCTCAAATGGTTATTCCTTTTACGGCAGATGAAAACATTGTTAGAAAAGTTATTTAGTGGTTGGTTCAAGCCAAGGATAAATCTCTGAAGGTTGTTAGACCCGGAGGGTTTCTCTGAAGCTGGTCGTTGGCAAATTAAAGGTGGATATTTTAAGTAAACATCTGCGTTTTATTTTACTGTTAAAATTTTGTATCAATATTTTTTCTCGTGTAATAATAAAGTCGCATATTGGATATATCGAGACTTTCAGATTAAAATTAGCAAAATTACATGGATTATCACTTCAATAACTATTTGAAAACATTTTGTTTTCACAGCACTTTTTTACACTATTGAAAAACATGTTTCGGGACACAGACTTCCCTTCTTCAAAGTATGAATTTTAACGGCGAAAAAAAAATCATTACTAACTAACTAACTAACCATCATGCCGTCTCCCCAAAGGGGTAGGCAGAAATAATTGACTGCCACACTTAACTTTTCTGACACATTTTACTCGATTTCTCAACATTCATACATCGGGTCATGCACGCGCGTCGATTTCTCTGACTCCTCACATGACCGACATTCAATATTTACTCAATCTATCGTTCACTTTTCTTACGAAATTATCTATCACGTCATTGTTTTGCAGTTTTTCAACTTTGTCTCTAGTTGGTGCGACTACTGTTTGGTTTCTTCTGGTTCGCCATCCGCGGAATAAGATCACTTTTGCCACCACTAAAAATGATCCGTTTCCAGTTCGGCTCCCCTGAAAACCTTTGAATCAACAGTATCCGCCCGTAATTTAGAGTCTACAATGACGTAATCAAAGAATTATTACTCATGTACTAAATGTAGAACATATGAGATGCTTAGGTAATAAAAACTTTTCGGAATTTGCAAATCATCTCATTGAAAGAGATTATTGGTTTAACAAAGATAACGGCGTTGAAATTTTACACATAAATAATATAAATTTAACTTTAAATAATCTGAAAATTTTGGAAAATAAAAAGGCTTTAAAACATCAAGAATACTATAAACAAGCAATTTAACTATACTTCTAGTCCCATAATTGATTTGTTGCCCTTGTCTCATAATTCTGACTAAAAAATAATTTACCCTGCCGCTAAATTATTTTTCCCCCTTCATTTTTTCACTCGTCATTTAGTATATAGGTAATGATTCTCTTTCATTTGACTGTTAAAATTCTTACACTGAAGAAGGAAAGTCTGTGTTTCGAAACATGTTTGTGAAAAGTGTTCAAAAAGTTATTGAAAGAATATTATTATTTATATTTATTTATAAATTTCCGTGACAACTTACGTCTTATCAGGACATCGTTAATAAAATCGACCATGTTTATATTCATTATTATATTTTTTAAACAAAAATGATTTAATTAAATTTATAATTATGCATTAGATATACAGTTATAGTTTTCATTGTAAATTAGTAGAATAATAAACTAAAAATGTGTTAAAATTGAACGCCGGTTATACCAGGGCGCTAAGTGGTTTATACATAAAACTATTTATTGTAATTTGCATTTCATAACACAAGTGGCATTTTTAGGGTGGCGTTTAAACTACACTATATTATTCTATCTGTGTTTACTCGAACACAGTTATTAGTCTTTATGTTAAATACCATTTGAGAACAGAAACCCATTTTTGAATTTTGTAATACTTGGCACCTTAAAATGATTAGCCCTCAATAATTTTTATTTAAATTTGAGATAATTAAAATATGTAATTGTATTATCGGGAAAATGTATACCAAAATGTCTTGAACACCCTTTTTTGTGTATTGTGTACCTAAATAAATCTTTCAAAATCTACTTTTGTATAAAATATACAAATATTGGAAAATTTCAAGAAATCATAGGTACATTCAATATCCGTTCAACACACGAACGTTTTTTTCATAAAAACACACAAAAAGCCGCATTTTCACTTTTTACCGAAATTCAATATTTTTCTTCATAAAACGCTTTTTTCCGTTTGTAAAATCTACTAAACTGTTGTAATTTTATATTTGTGGAAAATAATTGGAAGATGCAAAAGTTTTTCTCTCCGCTTTTGTAAAACTGGAAAAAACCTTATAAATATTCATTAACTCTCCAGATAAAACATCAAATGGTTCTTACTTGAAACCTTACAAATTTCTTTTAGTTTTGAAATTTGTTAGGTTTCAAGTGTTTTCAAAAGATAGAAACGTTGAAATGTTTTTATTTTATTCAAAAGCAGTTTTATTAGATAACACATAAACAGCACGAAAAAGTTAAATTATTTTAAATACATCACGCATAGTGCACAATCTTCCTTCACACGTCAGATGCATAAATGATCCGACAGATTTCTGATCTAAGCTGAAAACCCATCGTTTTCATATATCATACCCAATTTAAAACCTGCATATTTTATTCTATTATACTTTCTAATCGATCGCGAATATCAATCAGATGCAGCGTTCACCTTGAGATTTAAAACACATCTTAATGCGCCCTTGAGGTGATTACATCACAAAAACGGCGCTTTAAAAGTAAGCTTATTATAATTATTATTTATTATTATTAGTGACGATTTAAGATTTTGTGTCCTACCATGTAGAGAAAATTAAAAAAAAAAAAGCTAATATCCAAGATTTAAAAACATAAGGGGGGTCGGGATAAACATCAACCGAACTTTAGGTCGATAATTTTAAAGTTTATAGAAATCAGTAGAGAAATTCATAACAAGGCATATTATCACAAAAATTATCAAAGGTTCTTTTACAAAATAAAACCCATTATATCAGATTTGGCATTAAGTTTAATATCACAGCTCCTGCCAGAGCAAATAAACAAAGTAATTCGTTATATTCACTCAAACAAGACCACAATCAGTTTCATAATCTACCATCCATCATTTGATATATCTTGAATTATATTCGGACGTAAGAGTCCTTATGAAATTCAATATGTTGGAATAGAATATTAGTTTACACTTATTATTTAATGTACATTATTCAAAGTAAGTAAAATATGGCTATTAGTATACGAAATTTACTTAAACAGATTTATATGACTCGAACTAAAAGATATATTGAGAAGATATAAGATTTGAAATGTTTGAAAATTCCCATAAATTTCTAATCAAATAGGAGTAAGCCATTGAAACATCATTACCACAAATTATGACTCAATTTTACATATTGTAACGACTTGAACGTTTATATATTGGAAGTTAATTCGGTTCGCAACCATTTGCGTTAATATTCATATAATTTGGTAATGAATAGCTTGCTTTTTGATAAGACGATCTGAATTATTTCGAACACAACATAAATTTTCTTGATGTTTTATCCAAATATGTGTTTATATATAATAATAAAATGTTTTTTTGTAAACTTTAGTAAATAATATTATATAAAAATTCGATGTTTGTTATTTCTCGATATTTATTCAAATGAGAATTTTTTTAAATAAACTATTTTAGCAATTCAAGGGAATACACTACTCCTTCATTGTAAACGTTTAAAAAATGCGATTAAAAGTATTACGAATGCACTTTTTCATCGTATTAAAAAGTGAAATTGTTTAATTTCCTAACCTTTCCAATAAATAAAACGTTATACTTCATTAAATTTTTAAGGGGGCAAGAAAGTTGTCTCCACGTGCGGTATTTCTCACGCTTTCTCTACATTCAAACATCGCCATCGTGTCATGCACGCGCGTCGATTTCTCGGACTCCTCACATGGCCGACATTTAATATTTGATTTATTTGATCGTGCCACGTTTTCCGCATTTATTCTAATTTCATCCTTCTTTTGCCAGTTCCATGCTTCGCTTCCATACATAAGGGTCGGTAGAAGAACACCACCGTGCACTGCCATTCTAGCTTTTTGGATAGGTTTTTGTTTGCGATGACAACTTTAAATGCATCATTCACTTTGTTGCCTGCCCCAACCTTTCTTTCAATATCCCTCTCCACTCGCCCATCTTTTGTTAACATACTAACTGAATACACGAACTTATCTACATACTCGTACTTGCTCCAAATTTTTACCATTCACGCTAATGTTGCAGACTTTCTTAAATTCTTCTTTTTCAAAAATCATTACCTTGGACTTATTAACATTCATCATCAGATCATTACGCATGCATACCTCATACATACTATTCACCAGGACTTGTAGTTCATACTCATTGTCTGCAAATAGGACAGCGTCATCCGCATATAAGAGATCATTTTGGAATTAACATCTACGCTTCTTTCAATATCCCTCTCTACTCGCCCATCTCTTGTTAATATACTACCTAAATGCAGAATTATCAAGAATGTTTCTTTTTCATAAAAATAAACCTTCCATGTTTCAAATAAAGAATCCCGCACGTTTATTATTAGCACAACCTAGAATGAACACAAGAGAAACTAAATAATAAGTCTGACGTATTATACTTAGGCATCATTAGATGCGTGTAACCATGGTTACTGGAAATCTAGGACGTAATTAGCGCTTTTTCCCTTAAGGTTGATCCTCGGAGTTTTCCTAGGATTTATATAATTTGTTGAGGAGGTTTTCCTCTTTCACTCTCCGTCATGCGGTCAATTTATATGCGGTGTTTGAGTTTTCTCAAACAGAACTGGTTTAGCTCGTTAAACTAACGAATTACGCTTACGCACTTATCTAAACTGAAATACTTTATTCGTTCAAAATATTTTTTAACTTCTATGTTTACTCTTATTAAAACAATCACTCTTTTATACTGAGAAATATATAAGTGAGTGGATATATATTTCGAAAACCTTATTTTATGTGTACATAAATTTATAAACTAACTAACTAACCATCACGCCGTCGCCCCGAAGGGGTAGGCAGAAAGAATGGACTGCCACACCTTTCTTTCCTGACATATTTCTCTCGCTTCCTCAACATTCATACATCGTGTCATGCACGCGCGTCGATTTCTCTGACACCTCACATGGCCGACATTCAATATTTGATTTATTTGATCGTGCCACGTTTTCCTTGGTCTTCCTCTATTTCTGGTACCATTTACATCATTAACATATAATTTTTTTACCATTCTTCTTTCATTCATTCTTTCCATATGTCCAAACCATCTTAATGATCCTTTCATTATTTTGTTCATGACACCATCATTCGCACCGCATTCACTTCTTATATTTTCATTCGACACTCTATCATACACAGAATATCCACACATTCGTCTAAGAGATCTCATTTCTACTGCATTTATTCTACTTTCATTCATCCTTTGCCAGTTCCATGCTTCGCTTCCATACATAAGGGTCGGTAGAAGAACACCATTGTGCACTGCCATTCTAGCTTTTTTGGATAGGTTTTTGTTTGCGATGACAACTTTAAGTGCACCATTCACTTTGTTGCCTGCCCCAACCCAAATTTATTGATTTTTTTTTTAATTATGATGTACCCTCTAGAAAACAGGCGTTTTTATTAGTATTAATTATTTAATATATAGTTATACACCATTGTTCAAGAAAAAATACATCTAGTATTAATGTTACAGATCAATTTTAATGTTTCAGCAATATTGTATATTTCAATGAATATATAATCACGTTTCTTTTTTTATATACTTTGTTTACTACACACATAAAACTTAAAAACCAAAGAAATGTTTCAAACACACAAGCCCTTCATCAGTGATATTATATAAATATAAATATAAAGAATATTAAAAAAATAAAAAAACACGAATTTGGTCAGTTTTGACCGATACTTAAAAGATTTATTTCGGAACGTTTATGCTTTTGTTTTAACAAATTTAAAATAAAAATTTTTTCCTCCGGGTATTATCTTAAAACAAAGGAAATACATCAAATAATGGACTTGACGTTGAATTTATTTTTTTATTTTTTTTATTCCGAAACATGTTTGGTTTTTTAATTTTTCTTTTTTATAATGTGTGTGTTTTATACAAAAGTATTTATAAAAAAATAATCATTAAACATCCGCAACACAAAGTTTATAACATACAGGTACATGTACATACTCGTACAAAGGCTTGTTTACCATAGGAAATCATTATTTGTGCGATACCTTTTGATGAACAATCGATTTAATTGTTTACTGCCTTGGAAGGTTCTCGAAAGCAATTAGACGGAATAGTCAAGGAACAAAAAGTCGGCGCAAAAAGGCGTTACGTCAAACTGCTTTTATTGCTTTCCGGATTCGTTTTTCCAAACGCTTAAAGATTTTTTTTTTAAGATTTTGTGCCCCATAAGCCAATCGGAAAATGGCTTTATTATAGAAATTATGGACTATTACGACGTTAAGGGTAATTTTATTTTATTATGAACTGTAAAAATGAGAAAGGATTCTAAAAATTGCTTTTCTATAGCTACATTATGGCGCGTTCATAAATATATTAATCGCATAAAAAATCAAAGTTGCCTGAAGTGATTGTGATTTACAATATCTCCGATGTTTCAAGAAATCTACAATGTTCAAAAGTAAATTTAATGAGTTAAACCAAAAAGCGATACATAAATAAAATTTATGGATATATACTTTTATGAACCAAAATATATCTAGAATTATGTGTGAAGATGTCTATGAGAAACTTTTTTTTTTTCATTTTAATTTATTTACTTATTTGATTCTATATGACATCATCAAGACAACGATATTGACTATAAAGCTGTGTAAAAGCTATTTATTTAAAAACAAAGAAGCTTTCTTACAGCTAAAATAAATAAACTCTTAGACATGGTGAGTACCATGCAAAAATTTCATTATATTAAACAACAAATCTACAAAAATTTCAGATAAGATAGATCTAGGTATATCTTCGAAAGCAACTTACCAAAAAAATGTAAATAGCATCTAAACTATTTATTATTATTTTCTTTTTTGAACACAAATCGATTGAACCTAATTAGTGTATACAATTTGTTTTAGCAATTATATTGGTTCTCGTGACATGTGACAGTTAATATATCGCCATTTTGTTTTCATGGGAATTCTACAACAGATCATAAGCAGTGTGACAATCACACTGCCATCGCCGTGAATCGAACCCGGGACCTTCGGCAAGACAGTCAGAGCTCTTTCCACTCTGCCACGAAGGTCGTTGTAATGTAAGGCTATGAAACATGGTGTTTAACCGAAACATTAGGAAAAAAATTTAAGGTCTTTGAATGTAGCGCAATTGAAGAATATTTGAAATTTCCTGGAGAGACCACATCACAAATTACGAGATTAGATTTTTTCAGTAGGGTCAAAAAAGAGAGACAACTAATATCGCCGTCTCAGAGAGGCAAGCTCAATGGATCGGCCACATTATGCGCCGTGGGGGTCTTCTGTACGACATCATTAAGGGAATAGTTGAGGGGGCAAATTGCAGGTGTCGCCCTTGACAGGAGTATCGGAAACATGTGTACTATGGCATGACATTGGTCTCATATGTTTAACTGAAAAGGACTGCAGAAAACTTAGCATAGTGGTGAGCAAGCTACAAAACTTTGCTGCAAACAAATCCAAACGAATGAAACAAAACAATCATGGTGATTATTTATTTTAGTGGACGTAAGTTACGAATAAACAAATAAATTATAATATGTTTAGAACACGATGCGCCTAACATTCCTTTCTCACTTCAAATAACGTGTCCCTAAGATGGTTTGGACATATGGAACGAATGGATCAAATCAGTTATTTTTTTGAAAAGACAAAACTAACAACAATTATAGAAAGCATCTATTTAGAACAGGTTAAATACAATATATAATACAAGAAACGCGTAAATGAAAATATTATAAGTGAATGCAGTGCAAATGATGGTGTTATGAACAAAATAATGAATAAAAGGTTAAGATGGGTTGGATACGTGGAAATAATGAATGAAGAAAACATGGTAAAAAAGGTATATGTAGACGATGTAAATGGAACTAGAAAAAGAGGGTATTATAACTATCCTAGTAAGGGTATTATGGCTATCCTAGAAATAAATTAATGGAACCAGAAATAGAGGAAGACCGAGGGAAACGTGGCACGGTCAAATAAATCAAGAACTGAATGACGGCCACGTGAGGAGTCAAAGAAATTGACGCGCGTGCATGATACGATGTATGAATATTGAGGAAGCGAGAGAAATATGTCAGAAAAGAAAAGTGTGGCAGTCCATTCATTCTGCCTACCCCTTCGGAGAGACGGCGTAATGGTAAGTTAGTTAGTTAGTTAAGGAACGCATGAAAGATGGTGTGACTTTAGGAATACAAGATACTTTCCAAAATCAAAAGGGATGCGTGATGAGGGTTGGTTAAAAAGATATATACAAGCAGTGTGATTGGAAAGATAAGTCGAGGAAGACCAAATAAGACATAGCTTGACCAAATTAATAAATTACTGAGAGGCGGGCATGTTCGAAGTAGGAACAATCGACGAGCGTGAATGTAGAAGAGGCGCGAGAGTTATGTCAGGATATTAATGTGTGTCGGTCCATCTTCTCTGCCTACGCCTCCGGGGAATCGGCCTTATAGTGTGTTAGTTAGAGCATCATCTAGCTACTATCTATTTATTGTTTAGCCTTGAAAATGGCATCGGGAATCTATTTATGAAAGATAGTCCCTCCATATTAATTATATCCTGACATGTGAAGAGAGTTGGGGCCTTTTGACGCCCTGCTAGTATTTGTGAGTATACTTAATAATATTAAAATACGTAAACTTCCCTTTGTACCGCGTACAGCATGATGAATAACGATGACTTGTGTAATGGAAGGCAGCAAATGGAGCAAAAGGATATACGTACTTACGTTAAAAGGTACTTACAAAGCGCCTACGAAGTTAAAGAGGATATTTTTTTATACAGGATATAAACTTATTAAACAGCGTATTGTTAAAGCAGCCACAAACTGCTTGAAACTTATAATACTGGAAGAAATTGAATGATTTTCTAAAAAATACAACCAAAGCAATTTCACATTAAACTTATTTTTGTGAACTCACTGATATACTTCTCTCGATTCCTCAACATGTATACATCATTGCATGCATGCACGTCCATTTCCACGACTCCTCACGTGGCTGAAAATAAATATTTGATTTATTTTATCATGCCACGGTTTCCTCGGTCTTCCTTATTTCTAGTTCCATTCACTTCAATACTTTTTTTAACATTATTTCTTCATTCATTCTTTCCATTTGTCAAAACCATTTTAATGTTTTTTTCATCATTTTGTACATAACAATTTCATTCGCACTGCATTCACTTCTTATATTTTGATTCGACACTATCACACATAGATTTTTGACTTATTCGTCTAATAGATCTCATTTCTATTATATTTATTCTACTTTCATCCTTCTTTTTCCAGTTCCGTGATTTACAGGGTCGGTACAAGAACACCATTGTGCACTGCCATCAACTACCTTTTTTTGGGTAAGGCTACGCACAAACAGGTAAGAGCATAACTTGGTGGTAAGTACGAGTAATACGCTGCAAGTTAGGTGACATATTTTACTATCGCGAAGATCACATATTGTACTCGGTGAAGCTTAAAACTTAATAACTAGTAGGTACTACAAAAAAAAAACAATAGCACAACAAACCAAGTTTTTTAAAACGTATAAATGTTATAAGTAAACTTCTTACAGAGACGTATAATGTTACAAAAATTAATACAAAGAAAAGTCACAAACATGTACAGAAAATAAATTTCACGACATTCGTGAGAATTTACAACATGTGAGGGACTGAATAATAAGAAAGTTCTAGAAAAGGTCTTTTAAGCGGTAAAATTACACCCTTAGGGACAAATTAATGAGACTTCATTAGCCTTCCATGATGTGAATTATCTAAAAAATAAATGACATTGGGCCTGTCTTCCACACGTGGCATATATTACTTAATATAATTAGTAATTAATTAGTTAACGTATAAAAAAATGGATTGGCCAAAACCCTTATTGTAAAAAACATTGAAGTGTAATACGATTAATAATTACTCCGTGATATAAATCAAATGATCAATTTTCGCTATGTGGACGCAGTTCTAGTAGTTATTTAAGAAAAATAAACGAAACGAAGAGATAAATTTGGATTGAAAACGAAAGGATAAATTAGGATAGAAAATGATGAGATTAACTTGGATTGAAAACGAATAGATAAATTTGGATAGAAATCGAATAGATAAATTTGGATAGAAAACGAAGAGATAAATATGGATTAAAAACGAATGGATACTTTGTTGAGACAACGAATAGATAAATTTGGATAGAAAACGAATAAATACATTTGGATAGAAAACGAATTTAATAGATATCATCCATCAATGAAATAATATCGATAATTTTAGATAAACTTAAGGCGTTAACGCTGTGGAATTCCATAATGACTATTTTTTATGAATTAAAACACTATTTTAACACTTTTGAGTTTATTTTACTCGACATGTTTCGAAGGCTTACACCTACATCTTCGAAAAAACGATATAAACTGTTTATATCCTTCTCCCGATGATGGAGGGTGTTCGTCTTCGAAACATGTCGAGAAAAGTGAACTCAAAAATGGAAACAATAATTTCCAAATCTGACATTAGTACAGTAGTGCGCTTTTAACGCTATGTTAAATATTTTTTATAGAACTCAAAATAATTACTGTTATTTGATAATAAGAACAAGGAACGGATGAGGAAATTTGTGTATTTATGTATCATGTTCACAGCAGATGGCCGAACGGATAGTGACGTCGAAAGAAGGGTTGGTGCGGGTAACAAAGTGAATGGAGCTTTAAGAATAGTTATTGGAAACAAGAATTTATCAATGAAAGCAAAAAAGGCCGTTCACAATGGAGTTCTGGTCCCATCCCTAATGTATGGAAGCGAATCATGGAACTGGCAGAAGAAGGATGAAAGGAAAATCAATGCGGTAGAGATGAGATCCCTAAGCCATATCTGTGGTAGAACGTCAGAATCTTAAATGCTGATATAAGAAAGGAATGTAGAGCGGAAGAAGGTATTATGAACAAAATTATGAAAGGATCTCTGCGATGGTTCGGACATATGGAACGCATGGATGGGGAAATAAAGGTTAATAAAGTATACGTTAATGAAGTAAATGGAGTACGGAGTCGAGGCAGGCTAAATTAATCAAATTTTAAAGGTTGGTCACGCTAGAAGTCAGAGGAATCGACGTGCGTGTATGATTCATTGTATAAATGTGGAGGAAGCTAGAGAGGTTTGCCAGGATAGAGTAGTGTGGCGGTCCATTCTCTCTGGTCCAACCTACCCTGTAGGGAAACGGCGTGATGGTTTGTTTGTTTGTTTCAAAACATTTGATCCCAATATATTTTACTATTCATCTAAAACAAGAATATCGTGTTCATAGTTTTCTATATTTACCTACATGAATCATTTATATAATCTTCCTTCCGAAATAAAGGAGCCATTTTACAGAAGGAAACGATGCATTAAGAAGGCATTACACGTAATACTATGTAGATATAAAAGGTATTACTGGGATATAATACGAACAAAGTCACATTTTTTTCGAAGAACCCCCGGGTTACCTCACCATATCGGTATAGCGGTATATATGTAATGTAGTATGTTTATGATCAAATTATTATGATAACAGAAATAAAAAGGAGCAAGGCTTATATAGAAACAACAACAAAATATAAACACACAAAGGGTGAAAACATTGGAGACACTAAAACGTAAAATAAGATAAGCTAAGTGAATATATAAAAGAAACGTAAAAATATATTAATATTGTTAATGGAAATTTATTGGTAGAAGTTCATTATAAATAATGTAAATATTTTTTTATTAAAAAAATCATCTGCAGCCATAATGACCTTTATACCATAGTACGAGAACAAATCAGTAAAGCCTCTGGCGTGTCAGGGTGTCTGGAAGAACAAGCACATGGCGTATCGACAGCAAGATCTGAAGTTATAAGACATACGTGCGATTTATCATGACGTACGCTGTAGATACGCGGGCCGTCACTTTGCAAACCAAGGTTCTACTAAGAACATCTGAGATGAAGGTTCTAAGATCAATTACCGGAAAAACTCTCCGATATCGTGTCCGTAACGCAGACATAAGAAAAACTTGCGAAATAGAGGATATCATTCAGTGGATTAGATCCAGAAGAAGATACTGGAAGGACTATGTAGCCCGAATGGATGGTGACAGACTTGCATATACAGCCGCTTATGATATCCCCTTCGCACACCGCCCACATGGAAGACTGCCTAAGAGATGGAGGGGCAGCTGGACCTCATCATTCGACGAGACATGATTTCTGTGTCACAGATCATCAGATCTTTTAAAAATATGAACTATAAGAAGATCATTATAAATAATCTAAATATTATTTAATAATAAAATCGAAATGTCCTATACTTCCGTATGAAGCATTTTATTTGTGATGGGGCTTTATTTAAAATATGTATTAAAAAAATTCGGGTCGTTTTGTAACCTTGACGAAGCTCCAGCGGGAACAAAACAAGTTGGTTTGACAAAAATAAAGTGGTTTAAAAACAAGTAAGTGTTTTTAAATGATTTAAAAACAATTCCTTTCAAATAAGTGCTTAGTTTAATCCACATGATTTTTAGATTAGACCGGTTTCGGCAGCTCGCTTCTTCTGGTATAGAATGACGATGGATATGAGGAGCGTGATTAAGAAGGAGCCAGCAAGCTGCCGGAACCGGTCGAGCAAAAAATCAAGTGAAATAAACCTGAAAACTTATTGTATGGGAATTTCTTATTATCATTTATTTATTTTTTCATAAAGTAAAACTATATAAATATATTAAAGTTGTTTTGAAATCAAATACGCATTCTTAAAAACAATTTCATAGAATTTCATTTGTAATTTCTTCTATATTTCGACGACTCTCACAGACATATTTCGAATAGTTATCACCAGAAGGTGTACATTTTAGGTTAGTTACGAACACAAAAGTTTACTCACTATTTAATTTTATTTCGATTAGTGTAAATAAATTATAGTTTTTTTGCTGTTTTTCCATGTAAACACGTCTCTATCACGCCACTTAACTAAATGTTCCACAGAAATTGGCCCATTCCACAGAGTTGGATGTTTGCCAGGATCGTAGCAGTTATTGTCCTGGTAACCATTTCGTGTGAGGGCTTTTAGGCCGCGATCTCTGAGGACTCTCGAAGCCGAGTGCGGAGATAAGTCTAACCGAATGTGGGATGTACTTTATGTTAAAACAACCCCAAAGACACAACTCACACCATGTAATTGTGTTGTTTTAAATATTTGATTTATTTTTCATATAAATTTGGCGGTAAGCTAGAGGATAGAACGCCTGGCTCCTGATTCAAAGAAACTTAAGTTTAAACCTGGACACGACCAGATTCCTTCTCTATAATAATGAGCTATTTTAAGCTCACTTGGAAGATTGTTAAACAAAATCTAATACAATTGATTTAAATCCTTGGTGTTGGTCTCTTTTATATAAAAAAATTTAAATACTAAATACCAAAATAATCTACATAAAAACGTTCTAATAATGTTAAAGTATCATAGTGTTTATGTCAAAACAATGGAGTATGTAAAAATTTTGTTTTAAAATTACTTAGGTACTAAGCTGGCGAAAATTTTTATTTGATGCAATAATTTTAGTTAATAATTAAATAAAACGATGTTTTTTTTTAATTACTTCTACTTCTATCTTTATTTCGATAGCGAACAGTTTCGCCAGGCTCGCTGGCATCGACAGACTGGTGTCATAATTCTCAGGATGCCAGCGAGCTTGTCGAAACCGGTCATTGTCAAAGTTAAGAAAAAAGTGGAAGTAGTAAATTATTATTTAAAATGAACTTCCATCAAGGGATTTCAATAAACTGAATATCTTAAAAATAGTTTTAGATACTGAAATTTCTATCCCAAGGGATAAAAAGCTGAGACACCCTTAGCCCAATAACCTAGAAAGCATCGAGACTTAAATCTAAATGACCGATGCTACCCAAGATTTTTATAGGGAGAAGCTTTTCCTTTTTGCATACGCGTACATTTTCAAAACATTTCACATCAAATTAAATTAAGGTATAATACATTTTATGTAACGCAATCAGACAAGTGACCCACCTAAAGAGTGGTTAATGATCCGACGATAAATTAGTTCTTTGACAAAAAGATCCGGCATTCTGTGAAGTATTTTTTTTAACGCCGACGTCTTCATCAGCAATTAACCTTAATACTACATGTAATAGAGGCGGGATCTTGGGTATTAAAAGAAAACTATTGTTTACGGGAAAAAAAGGATTTCTATCTTTATCGCAAGAAAATGGGGGAACATGCCTAGAGGATAATGAACCGTGCTTTCCTAAGAGTAATAGGATAAATAATGAATCCGCAATCAAGGATATACTACCAGAATACAACTGTAATAGAAAGGGGGAAATATGTTACGAAAATAGCCCGCATTATTCCGTTTGAAGTGTATTTAATAATAGGAACTTCAGTGTATAGAAAACTCCAGTAAAATCGGTAGAGGTGAAATATTTCATTTCTTCTATATTCGCCATAACTTTGTATTGTAGATGTTTAATGTTTATTTTTTTATTTATATATACCTACTTAGTATACGACACTCACGTTATTAAAAAAATAGAAATTAAATACCAAACATGTCATGTTTCGGACTAACAAGTGATATTATATAAATATAAATATTTAAAATATTATAAAAAAAATAACAAATGTGGTCAGTTTTGACAGATGTAAAAATGTTTCATTTTGGAACATTTACGCTTTCGAAATATTTCATAACTAAATCATAAACGGGACACTTAAAATTGACATTTTTCTCAAATATTATCTAATGAATATAATGATTGTTGATCGGTAATATACCTAAAATAGGATAATGTTCTGTGGAAAACAGATCAACGTAAGAGCAGTCCTGGAGGATAATATTAAATATAAAATTAATTGATTATATAAATAAAACAACTTTGTATTTAACCACGGTAGGGTTATTAAATTAATGCCAAATAGTTTCGCTTGGACCCAAGCTTCATCAGGGCAGTATAATAACTATAGTTATTATACTGCCCTGATGAAGCTTAGGTCCAAGCGAAACTAGTTGGCATCAATATAATAACCCTACCGTGGTTAAATACAAAGTTGTTTTATTTATATAATTATTTAAAATGTCTATGCACAAAGTGAGTGCTTTATATGAAGAATTAAAATTAATTGAGTGTAATATGAAAATATATTATATAAAAGGTATATTTTAAATGATATACCTATAAAAATCCTGTTATGTATAATTACTTATTTCTAATAACTGTTTTATCCTTAGCTTTTATATATTTGCTTCAAACATTGCCCGGTATTTCTTCATATAGCTATGACTAATTAAAAAATAATTTTGATACGTATAAAAAATTATTTCAAAATTTCACAATTTAATGTTTAAAAAAAACATTTTGTTTCGAATCCTTGCAATTCGTTTTATTTAAAAAAAAATGTTTATTTCAGTTTTCCACGATTTGCCCTTTCATCGTATTAAATATAAAAAGAATTTCCAGTAATCAGAGATGTCCTACAAAATACACAAAAAGAAGGCTCCCAAACGAAATGAGGGTTTAGAGGAAAGAGCAGACGTAACGCTTTTTATGCCATCGCATGGGGTGAACTTTATTGGATTAGATGATTATCAAGGTCATTTTGTGTTTAGCAAAAATAAATAAAAATACTGGTTGTATGGATTGTTCGAGGATGAGACCGCCATTTTAGATATTCGAAAGGGATATCCAGACGGGAAGGTAACAAAATCATGTTGGTTACCCTTAAAATTACCAAGGTAAATGGGTAAATTATGCGAACACGGCAGTGCGAATTTTAAAATTTTATATTTGGTAGCTGTTTTTTTTTTAATGGAATATATATTATGTCATAGAAACAAATGCTAACACAACCCATTTATGGCAAAAAAAATATTTCACTGAATATATTAAACATGAAGCTTGCAACAAATGGATTTAAAATATTATGTGCACCCTCATATTTCCAATATTTCTTTATGCTGCTGAACTTGGACAATGAAATCCCTTAACCATGCTAGGATTAACGCCTTTGAAATGTAGTGTTGGCGTCGCATGCTGAGGATACAGTGGACTGTAAAAAGGACGAACGACTCAGTCATCAATGATATCAAAATAACAGGAAGACTCTCTGTAATATGCAGTTGACGAATATTGAGTCTCTTTGGTCAAATTGCAAAGGGGGAGAGCTTGGTAATCTGGAATAAAAGTATTGTTACAGGAAGTGTTGTAGGCAAAAGAAGTAGAGGCAGATCTAATGCGCGGTGGTGTGACAAGATTGAGGAGATGACCGGGGGAAACCTCTACTTGGTAGAACAGAGTGCCGAGAACAAAGATGATTGGAATCGTTTGGTTTAAGCCACGGCAGTACTATAGATCACGACCTTCAATAATGAGGAAACGGAGAAAGAAGAAAAATAATATGTTTGCAAGAATACAGAAATAGGCATACGAAACATTGCACTGTTGAAAGATAATATAAGAATCAAATAATTGACCCTTAATAATTTTAATATAATGGCGGCATCTAAGATTTTCGTTCAATGTATACTTGAGTGGAATAATTTATTTAGTCATGTTTTAGTTCGGAAATTTGAATATGCCATTTTTTGTGAAATTACTTGAAATTATTGACCTGCATTCACAGGGCGATATTACTTGAAATCAGATTTCTGTGAAAACCTGTGTCCCAAAATAAGATGACCGCATTTCAGATCAATTAATGGGCCTATTTGAGAGATATAACGTTTGATATGAAAGCAATTTGAAAATCGTTAATAGGAAAATTATTATATTTATTATTATTATATTGTTGAATCGTTCTGAAGTTTCATTGAATGAATGGGCAGATGCCCTGGAGTTTAATGAACTACGCATTAGCAGGAGTAAAACAGAATATTAAAAATGTGAATATGGCGGCATCGCTACAGATTTGACTAATTAAAATACAATTCACATTGACAATACTCCAGTTAACAAAGTGTCTCGGGTCGGTCCTTACTGCGGACGCCAACGTAGAAACTGATGTCAAACACAGGACAAACACCGCCTGGCTCAAGTGGAGGTCTCTATCTGGTGTTCTGTGTGATCAAAAAATTTCAATCAGGATCAAGTGCAGAGTCTACAAGACTGCAGTGAGGCCCGCCATGTTATATGGAGCAGAGTGCTGAACCAACAAAAAAGTTTACGAACGTCGAGTCCACGCTGCCGAAATGAAAAGCTGAGGTGAGCCGGAGGCGTCACAAGGCTGGACCACGTAAGGAACGAATACGTGAGGGGTAGCTTTAGGGTTACCCCAATAGAGAATATCGACTCCGGTGGTACGGTCATGTGATGCGAAGAGACAGTGAACACATTGTCCAAAAAGCCCTCATCAATCGCAAAAAACCAAGAAGAAGAGGTCGCCCAATGGCAACATGGTGGGCCAAAATGGAAAAGGAACTCCAACGCGAGAACCTGAGAGTAGAGATGAGTCAAAATAGAAAAGTTTGGCGTTTTTGTACGAGAAGGGCCGACCCCAGATGATGGGAAATGGCGAAGGAAAAGAAGAGTTGAATCATTACAGCGCGAGCCAAATCAATGAAAAGGGTATAGCTACCATATTTATCCTCATGACATTTGATAAGTAGGTAGCTAAGCTATCGCCATTTTATAGTCACGTGAATTCTACACCAGATCAAAGACAGTGTGACAATCACACAGTCATCTCCGGAAATCTAGCCCAAGATATTTCGGGTGGCAGTTGTAGCACTAACCTCTTGCCCACAAAGGTCGTCGAAAAATGTACTACAGTACATTGTATAATCATTATTAATTATTATACAATGTATAATCCATATATAAAAATGATATTCAAATATTTATGTCAAACATAAAATTAGCCTAATAATATTTATTTAAATTCCTTGGATTGCAAAGTAATTTATACAATATTTGTATCTAGATATAAATCAAAATATAATTAATCACTAACACATAATCTTAAATAAACTAAAAAATATTAATTATAATATGTACAATAAGTTTGTTTCATGTTTAAATTATATACAAAATTAAGCTGCGAATGGAAAGATTATTATTTTGATATAATCAATTCCATTTTCATTTCAAGGTCAGTTAAGCTTTAAGTTCAATATTAATTATCTTTATCAAAATACCGCAAGATTTCCGAGAGAACCTAATATCTAAATTCCTCGCTGCTAGCGTCCCTCAATCATAACACCCCTGTTATTTATTTACATTGGAGAAAGCTTCATTATAATTCTCGTGCATTATTCATGACAGCGACGAGTCGTAATGATTTTGGAAAAAAAATTCACAGAATTTATCTACTATCACATATTCTAACTAACTAACTAACCATCATGCTAATTGTAGGCAGAGATGATGGGCCGCTACATTGTTCTATCCTGACATAACTCTCGCAGCACATCTACATTCCATTACACGCACACTCGTCAATAATTGCATATATATTTTTAACCATTCATCCCTCTCACCTCACCGCTCTCACCTTTCTAACTTTCGACTTCTTTTGGCCATCTCTGCCCCCCTAATAATAAAGCCATATTACTTCGTAGAATCACAAATCAAACATATCCACACCGCCCTAATAATTAAAACGCAGGGCATCAATAATAAAAGACAACAAGTAAAAAAAAACATTCATTCCTCATCCATTCGTTCCATATGTTTAAACTTAGTGATTCCTAACCATCCTAATTTAAACTTTGATATTCTATAAGATAATTTAGCAAGGTCTTCTTATTATTTTATAAATAAAATTTCAAAAGTTTTTTTGGCAACATACCGTCTGAATTGAACTTTTAAAATTGTATTCTTACAGATATACATTTACTGTAAGAACACAATTTTAAAAGATTAAAAAAAAATTGGTTTTTAAATGACAAGATTTAGTATTTGTACGAATTTCAATCTTAGTAAATTATCCTCACGCACCGCCACTGCGATCTCACTATCTTAGGGTCGTTGAGATTTCACTCCATTACACAGATTAAGCTGGAGTGATGGAATATCCAGCATCGCATTCCGTTCGTCCCAATCCATTGCTTACAATAGTGTTCATAAATCTGGATACCGGCGAACCTTTCACAATACAAATACTGCTGTATTAACAAAATGTTTCGTTGTGTGTTGACTTGGAAATTATTATCTGAAGTTTATTATCCAAACGAAAATACTCTAAAAACATGTACATTTTTACTGTTAAAATATTAAAACTAACTTTCTACACTTCACGCCGTTTCACCGAAGGGGTAGAAAGGGAGGATGGATGGCCAAAATATCCTATATACATCGTGTCACGCACGCTCGTCGATTGTTTCATTTATTTATTTCATTTCATATAATTTATTTTGATAAAAATCACGAACATTACAGACATATAATTCCAGATCGATTGCAATTACATTATAAGAAGAGAAGCATAAAAAAAATTAAGCTTAAGAATAAGAAAAAATCATAACATTGATATTGCATCCCTGAGGCAACTCACACTATCACGAAATATCAAAATGTCAACGTCCGAGGCGACCTGATTAAGCAATAAGATTACCCTACCCACAGGCATAACCATTGGCAGGTTGGTTCTGCAGCGCGGCAAATATAACAATCTGTGCTGTATTTGACGAAAGTAACTATCAGGGACAAATAGACCTACATCACTCAGGACTGTCGAATATAATTGCCATGTTTTCCTCAGGATGTGTGTACGCTGAAGTAGCGACCGACTACTGATGATAGAAAACTGGGCAGACCACAATCAAGATGGTCTGATGACTTCAAAAGAGTAGCAGGAGGTCAACGGCAGAGTTGCGAGGAATAGAATTTGGTGGAGGTCGGTAAGGGAGGCCTATATCCAACACTGGAAGAAATATCTGATAGTGGCAATAATGTTTTCTTTGGCCTTCCTCGACTCAAATTGTTTGGATATGTGGAATGCAAGGATGATGAAATAATATTTTTTAAATATTTATACAAGCAGTGTGAACGAAAAAGAAGTTGAGGACGGTTGAAATATTATATTTTCGTACATGAAAATAAGAAGAAAATAATAATAATGAAAATAAATATAGTAAAGATAATCAAATGATTTTACTGAAATCTCTTGATGGAAGTTCATTTTAAATAATAATTAAATAAAACGATATTTTTTAACTACTTCCACTTTTGTCTTTATTTAGACAGCGACAGTCTGTCGATGCCAGCGAGCCTGGCGAAACCGGTCGCTGTCTAAATAAAGACAAAAGTGGAAGTAGTTAAAAAACATCGTTTTATTTAATTATTATTTAAAATATAGTAAACGAAGCAAGATATATAGAGCAAGATCAATATAAACATGATACGATCAAATATTAAATATAGTCAACAAAAGAAAACCGAGAAAACGACGTGCGTGCATAACAATATGTTTGAATGTTGAAGAATCGCGAAGAGTATGCAAGAAAAAAAAGTGTAGTCAATTATTTATGCCTACCCATTCGGAACGATGGCGTGTTGGTAAGTATATATAAAACTTTTTTTTATTATTATTTATATTTAAAATAAAATTAAAATAAAAACACTGCACTTTGTTTTTCACCACTATGCGGTTATTTTAATTGCCGACTAGTTTCGCTTGTACCCAAGCTTCCTCGGGGCTTTGTAGCCTGAGGAAACCGAAACGAAGCCCTGAGGAAGTTTAGGTACAAGCGAAACAAGTCGGCAACTAAAATAACCGCATAGTAGTGAAAAACAAAGTGCAGTGTTTTTATTTTTATTTTATTTTAAATATAAATAATTTTTCTAAAAATTGTCTTACCACAAAGTAAATGCTTCATACGAAGACAGAATTCTTTTCGATAATTGAGGATTAGCGTTAATACTGTGGAAATCGAAAATCTTGTTATTTATGTATTAAAAAACTATCTTCCCACTTTTGATTTTTTATTTTTCAAAGTGTCTTTCTTTAAACACATAAGATGATAAAACAGTGTTCAATACATAAAAACGGTATTTATCTGAAGAAAAATAAATATAAGCTCGTTTTAGTGCTTCTATAATTAAACTTAAATACGATCAATAATCGAGCCACGGTAATCCAAACTACGTTCATTAACGTACAATTTCAGTTCAGTGAATAAATTAAATTTAAGAGAATCCTTCCGGAAAATCTCAATCCTTTAAAATAACTATTAAGGATCAAGGTATTCATAAAAGGATACTAACCGATGTGGAATACGCTTCGAATAATTCTATTACCAAAATGGCATATTTAGACCATAAATTGGCTCATTTGGTCTAAAAATATATCAAATTTATACGAAATATAATTCTGTGTATCATTGATGTTTTGTGTACAAATATTGGGGTCGTCTAGCACAAAATTAAATACAAAATAAATAAACAAATGTCACTACAGGTGTACTGAAAGTTTCGTCTAGGCTTTAATAGAAGTTATGAGTAGAGTAGAATTACCATATATATTTTTAACTAACTAACTAACCATCACGCCGTCTCCCCGAAGGGGTAGGCAGAAAGAATGGACTGCCACACATTTCTTTCCTGAAATATTTCTCTCGCTTCCTCAACATTCATACATCTTGTCATGCACGCGCGTCGATTTCTCTGACTCCTCACATTGCCGACATTCAATATTTGATTTATTTGATCGTGGCACGTTTTCCTCGGTCTTCCTCTATTTCTGGTTCCATTTATTTATATTTATTTATAGATTATACACAAATGAGACATTACAAACGATAAAACATTAAGACGACTCATTTGGACACAAAACGGTATTACAAAGATAAAATAAAACAAAACAACATGAGACCGAAAAATCATACACATCAGAAGGAATCCAAATATGTCGACGTCAGTGAGGCAGTACTCTTTCCAGAATTTGCAATATTTTTTTGAATATGAATACTGCCTCACTGACACTGAAAATGTCCAAGTCCGAGATTATTAGATTCAGCGTCCTTTCCTACTGGCATCACCAAAGGCAGGTTGGTTCTGCGTGACGGAGTAAAAAACAATTGATGTCGGCGTTGTCGCAGGTAGTTATCAGGAACAAAAAGACCTATTTGCTCCAGAACATAGGAGTTCTCAATAGAGCCCCGAATCAGTTTGAAAAAATGTGTGGACAGTAATCCTTCCCTCCTCAGTTCGAGGGAGTTATACCCCAGCATACCCAAGAGAAATGCCATTGGATAGAGCCAAGGATATACCCCGTACTCTCTCATGTAGAGGGCTCTCGAGAATTTCTTTTGAACCCTCTCCAACATGAGAGAATACCGAGCCTCATGAGGACTCCATATCATTAACATATAATTTTTTTACCATTCTTTCTTCATTCATTCTTTCCATATGTCCAAACCATCTAAATGATCCTTTCATTATTTTGTTCATGACACCATCATTCGCACCGCATTCACTTCTTATATTTTCATTCGTCATTCTACACAGAGTATCCACACATTATTCTAAGAGATCTCATTTCTACTGCATTTATTCTACTTTTATCCTTCTTTTGCCAATTCCATGCTTCGCTTCCATACATAAGGGTTGGTAGAAGAACACCATTGTGCACTGCCATTCTAGCTTTTTTGGCTTTTTTTTAACAATAATATATTATAAACTGTTAACATTTATAACACTGTTATGATATAAAAACATATATATTCTCTTTTTGGTAGTGTTGCAACAGCTGTTTCACCAACCGATGATTAGTTTTTTGTAACATCGGTTGTCGAAACAGCTGTCGCGTTACTCCCAAAAAGTTAATAACAACAATTGTGATATAATAACAATGTTATAAACTTTAACAGTTAATAATGTTGAAGTATCATTGTGATTCGGCCAAAATAATGGAATTATACAATATGTATGCAACTCTTAGGTATTAAATTGTGTATATAATTTCTTTATAGTTATCATTAGATAATTATCTCACCATAATATAAGTAGGCGAAATCGGAATGTCGTCAAGAAAGAGTACTAGAATATTTTGAATACAAGAGAGCGAATTCTTCGATTCTCTCCAAAAGTAATTTGAAATGCATAAAATGCGCATGCTCGAGGACGTTTTCAGATTAATTTGAATTTTGTTCTGATTATTGTTGTGTACATTAAACAAATGAACGAACCATAAAACCTAATGAAGAATTTGGTTTATTTGCGTGAGTATTTCACGGGTGCAACTACTATACAATTATCTGTCTAGATACCTACAAGTTTCTCACAAGGCAAACAAAAGACACTCACTTTCTTATTCAGATGAAAAATTTGGGCGAGATATTGTATTATACTCGTTTATACAAACTTAAAAACTCTCTTTATAAGGAAAGTGTTCTTCTTACTTAGTAACTTTTCTTGATCGATAATAATTTAAAAAATGAAGTGGACAAATAGGTTACTTACATTAAAAGTATATACCTACAAGTATGTTGGGGATCTGGAATTCTAAGTCGCTTACCTGTAACAAATAAAAACAATTGGATTATTATACGCACTTTTTTCATAATTTTTTTCAAAAATAAAAAAACATTATTTCATAAATATGTGTGAATATTGAATAAAAATAATTCATTGCCCCCAGTTATAAAATTATACATGAGACTAGTTAATTATATTAGGGACCAGTCTGTCGATGCCAGTCAGCATGGCGAAACCTGTCACCGTCGAAATAAATACAATAAGTGGAAGTATTAGAATAAATCTCGTATTTAGATCAATTTGGTGAATATATTATATAACTTTAAAAAGTTTTACTAAATAAACAGAGAGTTTTATTCATTGGACATAATTCTTAAACTACTTAAAAAATAAAATAAAATTCATTAAAAAAAATATTTGATTTCACAAACAGACAATTTCAACGAAACGATTTCGAAACTTTTCAATATTTGAATTATACTCGTATAACTAATTAACTAACTAACCATTACGCCGTCTCCGAAGGGGTAGGCAGAAAAAATGGACTGCCACAATTTTCTTTCCTGACATTTCTCTCGATTCCTCAACATTCATACATCATGTCATGCACGCGCGTCGATTTCTCTGACTCCTCACATGGCCGACATTCAATATTTGATTTATTTGATCGTGCCACGTTTTCCTCCGTCTTCCTCTATTTCTGGTTCCATTTAAATCATTAACATATATTTTTTTTACCATTCTTTCTTCATTCATTCTTTCCATATGTCCAAACCATCTTAATGATCCTTTCATTATTTTGTTCATGACACCATCATTCGCACCGTATTCACTTATTATATTTTCATTCGACACTATCATACACAGAGTATCCGCACATTCGTCTAAGAGATCTCATTTCTACTGCATTTATTCTACTTTCATCTTTCTTATGCCAGTTTCATGCTTCGTTTCCATACATAAGGATATTAGGTAATAATTTGAATTATATTAGGTTAAATAGACATATAAATTTTATAAAAGATAAAAATTATGATTTTTATTGGATACAAATCTATTATTTAGTTAGCTTTGAAAATTTAATTTTGATTTCAAATTCTGTGATCTTAATTCTTAATTTAAAATTCTTAATAGTTTTCTGTTAACCCCTCTGTTCTTGAGAAGGATTGACGAAGATTAAGTTCTAAAAGAACGTTGAATGGAGATTTAATGGGTGGAGGAATCCCTTACAAGATGGATGAACGGCATCCATCACGGAAAAATCTAATATCGAGACCCTCCAGGACCGAAGATCGGAGATGGCAGAAACTGTAGTGCGGAAACAGAATGAATCCATGCAGAAAATCCGGGAGATAATACGGTATGCAAAATATATACCCTATTCCCATACCCGTAAGCCAACGTAAAAGATTTATGATTTAAATGAATTAGGATTTTTAATATGAAAAATAAGGTAATTACATAATTCATTTATGTAATTGAAATACTCGTACGTTTTCGTTGATTATGAACGAATTTCTGATTGTTAAGGCTAATTGCTAAAAACCAAAAAGGGGGACGCCAACCTATTAGACAGACATAAAACATTAGTTACGAGTATATTGAAATTCAAACAAAAACCTATCCAAAAAAGCTAGAATGGCAGTGCACAATGGTGTTCTTCTATCGACCCTTATGTATGGAAGCGAAGCATGGAACTGGCAAAAGAAGGATGGAAGTAGAATAAATGCAGTAGAAATGAGATCTCTTAGACGAATGTGTGGATACTCTGTGTATGATAGAGTGTCGAATGAAAATATAAGAAGTGAATGCGGTGCGAATGATGGTGTCATGAACAAAATAATGAAAGGATCATTAAGATGGTTTGGACATATGGAAAGAATGAATGAAGAAAGACACGATGTATAAATGTTGAGCAATCGAAAGAAATATGTCAGGAAAGAAAAGTGTGGCAGTCCATTCTTTCTGCCTACCCCTTCGGGGAGACGGCGTGATGGTTAGTTAGTTAGTTAGTTTACAAAAAAGGAATTAAAACGTTGACTAAGAAGACCTTCAAATATATATTTTTTGTACGAGCATATAACGCAGTTGGTCGTCTCATATATTACATGTTTACCCTCCGAGCATTAGGCTTACGATAAAGCTGTATTAAAGAATATGTTTCTTAAATGTATGTTCTTAATGCTTCGTTAATCTCGTTTACAAGAAGAAAACCTTCGTGTTTTTGTATGTTATATAATCAAACGAACGTTTTTTTAAGACATCCCACAAATTCCATTAACGCTAGGTTAGAAGAAAGATTGCAAGTGAGTTTCTGTAAGCATTTATGTGGTCCGTTAATATATTTCCACAACAATAACGTTTACTCAATTAAACAAAAACCTATCATTTTAAATAAATATGAATAACCAATATTTTTTTGTGAATGTATACTTATACTTGTATTATATATAGAGTAACCTTAAAAAGATTAACATATGTAATCAAAATCTTCATAGATTACACATTGAAACTGACATGTGAATTCTGGCATAGGACTTTAACATATATACAATTTCCAAAATTTTGTCATACATAGTCATAAAGAAAGGTGGAATGGGGAATGTTGTAATAACATAAAGCGTGCGCCTAACCCAACCAATGACAGGTCATAAGTCCTGTAAACACCTTGATCAACCATATTCAGTTTCCAATTTGCATCTTCGTCTCTATTGAGATACAATTAAATCATGAATAACCAATGTTTAAAAGGTAAATAAGATCTTAGTACTTACTAACAGTAAATAATGGAATAATTTAACTATATCTTAAGGCAAAATATGACATTCCATATGATACAACTTTAAAAAAAATATGTTTTAATTTGTTTAAATTTTTAAATAGGGAGTTTTTCAGCATTGTTCAAGAAATAATGTACAACTTATAAGACATGATATTAAAAAATATATAATGTTTCTGTAAACTAAATTTTCCTTTTATTTTGTTCTACTTTTTTAATTTTATTATAATGTTTTTGTAATAAATACAATATTTTAAATTTATGCTGTAACATTACATTTTCGATTAAAATGCATGTAATCGGCGAAAAAATATGTAAAAAATTATAACAATTTTTTGGATTTATTATTTCTTGAACAATGATGTGACACCCCATATTAAAAAATTAATGCGAATGAAAACGTTCATTTTCTAGAAGTTTTTTTTTATGATTTGTGGGAAATTATTTACATTTTAATAACGTTTGATAATGCTATGGTCATTACATAAACTTTTATGAAACTAGTAGAAAACATACGTTTTCATTCGTATTAATTATTTTATTTGTACACAAACTATGTGGTTTGAATATGATTCGAAATATTAATAAAATAAAAAGTTCACTTGACGCAGTTGCCGCAAACATCAGATTTAAATACAAATACAATCAAATAACGTAAGTCCACTATGTCGAGCTCAAGGTTCTACTACAATGTGCTGATAATTCGATTACAGTTCTGTAGCAGTAACGACTACTGAGTACAGATTTGTGTCAATCTCGAACATTCTCAAAGAGAATTCACAGCACTAGAGGGAATAATAGAACCTCACGGTGAAGCTGCGTAAAATATTAAGACCGCTATTCAATTACATAAAAAGGAAATCTGGCAATTGTCGTAGCAATCAAATGTCAAGAGGAAACGAATAACGACAGACTGGTGGAAAATTTTGGTCTTATTCGTTTTAATTATTGAATACGGAGTTTTACATTATTGTTAAAGAAACAATGTATAAGGTATAAGTTATAAGGCATAATTTTAATAAAGTACATTTTAAACTGTTAATGCATAAACTTTGTTTTTTGTATCACAATAGTATTTTATTTTACGCGACAGCTGTTTCATCAACCAATGTTGACATCATCAGGTGTTACAATAACATATCAAATGTCAAATTTTCGTGATTTTTCGAATCTTTATGTGTATTTGTTCTTTATGAAACAGCTGTCGCGTAAAATAAAATACAATTGTGATACAAAAAACAAAGTTTATTCATTAACCGTTTAAAATGTTAAGGTATCATAGTGTTTCGGCGAAAACATAAATAATAATAATAATAAAGTGAATTGTTTCTACAAACATTATTTTCGTTTTATTTTTTCTTACCTGTTTTAAAAATTTAGTATCCTTCCAAATAACAAGCTTTAAATTTTATAATATTTTTTTAGTAAATCGAAATTTTGTTTAAAAATAGCAAATTAAAAACTTTTTTATTTGGTAGTTGAACAATGGTATAAAACTACATATAACTTTTTTTATTTATTTATGAAAAATACATACATATATATTTTAAGGTTTTTGCCAAGCTACGGATATAACGCAAGAGTAATTTCAATTTATTAACATCTAAGGCGAACCTTTGAGAACGATTCATTTGCAATACAACATTCGTGTTTAGAGCTGCTATCAAGGATAAAAATAGCCATGATGTTGTCCAAACTCCGCCGATAATATTGACTTGCTCCAAATATTCACATTCATCATCAGATCATTTCGCATGCATACCTCATACATAATATTCACCAGGACTTTGTAGTTCATGCTCGTTGTCTGCAAGTAGAACAGCGTCATCCGCATACAAGAGAAAGCTTACGACACTCCGCTCATTTTGGCACCTGCAGCCAACCCTTTAAGCTCTTTCATACTAAGGATATAAGGAAGTGGAAAATACGAGAGGAGGCCTACGTCCAGGAGTGAATGGCCAAACAGGTTGAAGAAGAATAAGAAGGTAATCGAGTACGGCTTCATTTAAATTGATACTAAAAATAATGAATACTCCTCTTCTCTCCTGGCGTCGCGACGCATTAGTAAAGGCTGCTCGGCGCCGGGCGCGTCGGCCGCGGCTACTATTACGGAATATACTGCGGGGGCGCGCGCATGCTCAAACCGAATTATTCCCATGTAGGATGAGATAAGTAATGCTTTTAAAATTTAACTAGATTTATTCGCATGCTTGGAGCACTTTCTAGTGATTTAATTTTAGCGATTTAGTATGTTCAAGAGAATTCCTTTATAATGCGAGATGTGCCGAAGCGTTTTACTCTCGTAAGAAATAATTTAGCATGTAGCATCTAAAATTATGTATTAGAATCGTTTTTAAAATAAAATATAATATTAAATACAATACGAGTATTATAACTGATGACAAAAAATCATTCGAGAAAAACGTCTGAGTAAGTAACAATTCCTGAATATTGAAGATAATGCCTATTTTCTAGTAGCTTTATTATCTTTTTCTTCCTCTTAGTTAAGGTCGTGTGACCAGTTTGTGACGGTGGACTGTCCTGTGATGATGATATCCAGCCATATCTCCATCTCTTTGGCGGCCTTCCTGGTAATCTTTTGCTGCTTGGATTTTCTTCTTTAAAAATTTTTGCAATTCTTGTATTCTCCATGCGGTTCATGTGATCTCTCCAAAAGCGCCTTCTGCTTCTTCCCCATCTCACTATGTCCTCAACACACAGACAAACCTTATGGCTTAATTTCTGATCCGATCCCTGAGGGTTTTGCCTTCGATGGACCGAAGGATTCGCATTTCTGCTACTTTAAGAAGGTTCTTAGTTCTATTGGTATCGGCTCTGACCTCTATCCCATATCACCTCATGATGGAGCGAACGCATGCCTTGTTTATCTTGACTTTACCTTCGGTTAGCATGTATTTGTTCCTCCATATGTTGTCGCGCAAGCAGCCAGCCACGGCTGTCGCTTTGTTGGTTTGTGCTCGCACCTCGTCATGTAGGTCATTGTAGCTAACGATCTCTATGCCTAGGTAAGTGAATCGCATGACTTGCTCAATAGGTGTGTTATCGATGATCAGTTTACATCTTAGCGGCTATTTTGATATCGACTTTTATTATGATATGTTTTATTGGAGTGGCATATTTCGTGATTTTTTCTAAATTATTGATTGAGAAGAGGATTTGGGCTTGAAAATAAACACCAAAAAGACAAAGTGTAGATATAAGAAGTGAATGTAAAGGAATCAAGAGAAGTATGTCAGGACAGAACAGTGTGACGGTCTTTTATTTCTGCCTACCCCTTCGGATAGATGGCGAGATGGTTAGTTAGTTAGTTAATTAAAAATACAAAATAGATGGCATCTGGAAAGGCAGACTATTTCAGTATGACTGTGCGGCTTAGCAATGAACTTAAATTAAAGCCATGGATATATACGGTAATTAATTATAAAAAACACGTATATTTATAGGAAAATTAAATGGTTTATTCAAATAAAAGCAATTAGATTGAAATCACTTTTCGAACAACACAAAACGACCTTCGTGGCCGAGTGGTAAGTGCATTGACTGCCACCCCGAAGGTTCGGGGTTTGATTCCCAGCGAGGGCAGTGTGATTGTCACACTGTATTTGGTCTGATTAGCTTCATATCACATGTCACGAGAATCACCGTGATAGCTATAATACACTTTACATCTATTTGGCTCAAGCTGTCGTGATGTAAAGAGCGATTCAAGAAAACAAAAAAAAAAAACAAAAAAAGAAGAAACTCTATTTTCCTGTATCGTAAATTTTCATTCCGAGTAACCTGTATATATAAAAAAACATGGTGGTTCTTAGATTTGTATAGACATAAAATTGAATATAAAATCAATATTGAAAGAAAATCGATGAATTCAATAAACCCAGAATGAATAGGATATCCGCTATACAGCACGTTAATAAAATCGACAAATTCTCTAATTCCTGATGGACGTTTTTCATAAAAACAAAATTTATTATATCCGCCCTTCACTCTTGACCGTTTGCCAGACTTGGAAAATCAAATAAGCCGAAATACCTGCCGCAATAAATAAGCAGCTTGACACGGGAGATCTTAGTCCGGGCCCCGGATGAGGGTTAAGTCAGGTGTAGTTGACGGTGGGCTCACCAATAAACATCTTATGGGGTTATTTTAACCCGCAAGAGGGTTGCGTTTCCATTTTATGTAACAATGTTTTTAAACTATTATTTTAATTGTCTCTAGTTGGTTCGTTCACAATGGAGTTCTGGTCCCAACCTTTATGTATTGGATTATTATATATTATATCACAGAGGCCCTTCGATGTTCTCCTGTATTGAAAGCGATTCGTCTCTTAAATGAGGTTGCAAAAGAGATAGACCTCTTTGGATGCAATTATGGCGAATTCGTAAATACCCTTACGATAAAGGCAGCAAGCAAATAACTGGCTTTTCTCATTCATAAGGTACTATGTATATTTCCTTTGATATTTTTTTTTCACCCTTTACATCGATATGGCTCGTGCTGTAATGATGTAAGGAGTTTTTTCAACAAAATAATAATTATTATTACTATTAATATTCAGATATCTGGGAGTGGATCTGCTAAGTCAAAATGATCTTTCCAGCGTAATAATAGGACAAGTCAACAAAGCTTTGGCGGTATCAGGTGATCTCAAGTAGCTCATATGAAAGAATAAGTATATGAGAACTGACAGTGAGGTCAGAATATACAAAACCTGCGTAATGCCTATACTGACATGGCATTGAGATCAGAGCGGATACTACAAGTACAAAGGTTATGTGCGGGTGGCTGAGATGCGGACGCTGAGGACAATGGCAGGAAAGACTCAATTATATTCAAGATAAGGTGAGGAACACGGGTATATCGAAATCTGTAAAGTGAAAGATATTGTGAGATGGAGAAAACAACGAAAAAAGCACTGGAATGCGCACGTGCAGAAGATGGATTCCTCCAGAATCCTACACGTTGTGGCGCATCAGATTCTTGATGGCTACTTATCTCCAGGAAGACCACCATGGAGATGGAGGGATAGCTGGGAGTCAACCTCCCAAAAGAGGCCAGGCTGGTTACAGGAACAGTCCAAAGGTCTAAAACAGTGATTCCCAAAGTGGTCTATATAGACCCCCAGGGGTCTACGACAACTTGCAAGGGGTCCACGCCAGCGGAAAAAAAAAATGGGGTCTATGAAATGAAAATGGGGGTCCACGATAGTGGATCTCTTGTCGGATGGTCGAAATCGTTGGCGACCCTTTTTTTAGCTCATTGGGGAAAATATGCCGGTCGAAACTTTTGTAGACATTTTTTTTTTAGTTTTATTTGGTAAAATCGAGTATCCGATCTTTGCCGAATGAGCTAAAAAACTGTCGCCGAAACCATCCAACATGAGATCCATTATCGTGTACTCCCATTTTCATTTCAAAGACCCCCATTTTTTTATTTATTAGGAAAGCAGGGGGTCTACACAAAATGGAAATATTCAGCAAGGGGTCTACGGGCCAAAAAAGTTTGGGAACCTCTGGTCTAAAAGAAAAATGAGAATAAGAAGATTATTTTCGTTGAATTGCTCTGATCAATTCATCATTACAGCGCAACCTAAATCGATATAAACGCTTAAAAAAATAACATCAAAGAAAAAGTACATAGAATCATGTGAATAGAAATATGACTGTTGTCTCTTTGTTGCTCTTACGGGTATTTTGAGGGTAATCGACCCAGGACAAATATTACTCGAAGTGCATATGAAAAAAGCTGACCGCTATTAAATGGGATGAAGACTAAGGAAAAACTGAACTCTTACTGTTAAGCTTCCTATGCCGTAATGGTAAAACTCATTTGGTGGGAAATTGCTATAAACTTGGATCTTAGAGAAGGAGTTAAGACTCGGGTAATAACGGAACAATATAGAGTAGAAACAGAGACAGAGAAATGTTTTCTTGGAGGGAATAAAACTGCTAGAAATTCGATGTAAACGGTTACCTTCATTACATTTATCGTAGCTGGAACTATAATTTAAAATTCCATATAAAGGATACAAAACTAAGGAAAATGTACGTTTTTTTTTTAATTATTTGATATGTAAAGCCTCGCTAGGACTTTGTCAACTATAATTTCATGATACCCTAGCAAGGCGACATATCACGTTAAAATAACATTAAGATAATAAATCTATATAAAGTAAAATTTTCACGTGTTTTTATAAATGTTTACTGTATATACAAGTTTATATAAATGAATGTTTGTCTGTGTGTCCATGATTTTCTCGGAAGTTACTCAACCGATTTCGCTGAAAAATTCACAGTTTGTTTTTATTTGACCCAGAAAGGTTTTGAGAATAGTCATTTTCTTTATTTTTACCGATTAGTTCGAAATTTTGACACAACTTTGCGTTAGAACACGCGCGTGTTTTTATGTACTATTTTTCTTCTTCTTTTTTAAGAAAAAAAACCAATTGTTGAAATTTTGATATTTACCAGTTTCGGATAGGGAATATTGATTCATCATTAGGGACCATTTTCAATTTAAGCAAACTGAGCCATAGCGATGTGTGGCTAGGTACAACTAGTATTAGATAAAAGGCAATCAACTCTTTATCAAATAGTACAATTTATTTGAACAAATAGAATATTATGACGATTATTTTATGAATTAAAACAAGGATTTTTTTTTTTGGTTTTCATTTTCTCAACGTTTTACATCTCCATCATTGTGAGAACGATGTAAACTGATAAACTCAAGGTTGAATAGCCTCGTTCAAGTCATAAATTTTTTTAAAATCGTCATTATGAATTATGCTGTAACTTTAGTTACCAAATTAGAATATTAAGCACATAAAAAAGCAACCTTTTTTGTGTATTTTGTAATTTTCAGTGAATTTTTCAGTGTTTTGTGTTTTGTATTTTGTATTTTGGAAACAGACCTAAGATCTATAAGGAGAAGAAGAAGAAGTATTTTTCACTCAAGAGCTATCAGTTATGTAAACAGCAATCAAATTATAATACAAGAGTTTGACCTTAGGTACCCTCAAAACTATATTTTATATTTATTAAAACATGATTTTTTGTATACAATTATGTGTTTTCAGCATTGCAGGATGAGGATAGTGACGTTAAATTTAAGAGACTACACAAGACTACACTGTCCGGTGAGTATTTTTCTAGTGCGCCCTTAGGGTATTTGATTAAAAAAACAGCCATCGTTTAAAATAAACCAACGTATGATATTAGAATCATAATGGAAAATTGTAGATTTTTTTAAATTATATATTACTCTAACGATATTGTTGAAACAAAAAGATGACTCGCGAAAGATTTCTTTCGGTTTATATTCCATGAGCGGATACAGAGATGCAAAAGAATTTTGTAATATTTCAAGAAATTTATTACAACACATAGCGAGCCGAGATAACGAAATGCCTTTTCAGTTGCAAATAGCAATATTTATTTTTATGAAATACCTAAAGACGCAACTTTCAGACGTTTGGAAAAACGCCAAAAGGGAAAAGTTACAACAAGAGTTAGAAGTAAAATACCTATTTCCTTAATGTCAAATGATATTTTTTTGGATTCGAAGGCACCGCTCAAGAAAATTGAATTCCCTTCACAATTAATTCGGTTTTCGATATCTCCGTGTGTTGAGGTTTTCTCTGTAACCTACGTTTTCCTGGTCTTTTTTTGTATTAGGGTTATTGACATCAATTCATGTAAATTGATCTGTGTGTGTTACTACAAGACCAAATGAATTATTAAACTAACCGAGAACATTTTGCGATTGTTTAATTTTCATAAAGTTTCATAGTCTGTTTAACTAATGGTATTTATAATTGAAGATATATGTAGCATTATAAAGAAAGCAAAAATATTTAAAAAAAAAAAAAATGTGATGCTTATTTGACAATTGCACTGACGACTGGTGTGACCACAACTCTACCAAAACAAAACCAAAAACGGTAACATTAATGAAGTTTTTCATTTTCTGTAAATTTTATTATATTTTTGGCACGTTTTGCCTGGCTGAAGCAATATCTAATATTTTAAACCTCTATAAAACTGATACTTTCTTTAGTATAAGTTATCAAATCAGTCGGGTGGAGTCGGGTGGAGAAGGTTCCTTGAGGCCCTATGCACCACGGAGGTGTGACAGGAGAAAAAGAAGAAGAAGAAGATAAGTTATCAAATCAAATCAATCAAATCAATCAATCAAATCAGTTTATTTCATCAATATACACTACAAAATTAAAGTTTGCATATATTGAGTATTTGCCTTCTGAAAGTTCTTTCACTAATACGAAAGACATCGATCTCCGAGGAGACCGCGTTCAGCAGATTAATTGCTCTTCCCACCGGTGGCACCTGAGGTAGATTGGTTCTGGCAGCCGATAGGTAAAACAATCTATGCTGTCGCTATCGGAGATATCTATCAGGTAAAACAATCAGCCGATAGGTAAAACAATATTTGCTGTCGCTTGAAGATTAAAATACTTTAACAGTTCAGGATGTCTACATGTAACTGAACATTTATAAGAAAATAGCGATTTTTTGCTAGGAAGGCACCCCCCACAATTGATGTCTCCTTTCACTCTTCCGGGTGGAGCTTTAGGGACCCTTTAAAAGTACAATACAACCCTCGGACAGAAAGACAAATAAAATTAGGAATTGTTTAACATTGGAGGTCCAGGGTTTAAGATTTTATTACACAACCTTCAACAAATACCAGGGCAAAAGGGTGGACGGAAATATTATTTGCATACCCTTAAAATATATTCTCTGAAAAGTAGAACAAGTGTTTGAGTGGTGTGAAAGTAAAGACAAGCTTTCATAATTTCAACGGTAAACTAATTAATTCAGTTAAGACTACAGATTGATGTTACCTCCTCTTCTTCTCTTTTATTCTCATTTCAGCGTAGCCCGCTTTTTACAACCATGATTAAAGATTTTTCTTTCATTGCTATTGAGATTAAATTTTTCAACCTCAATTTTCTTTCTTTTTATAAAACGAAAACCGAGATACTTCTTCTACTTGAAAAAAGAAAATGAGAGGTTCCCTGTTGAACCTTATTATTTTTATTTTTCTACTTTTAGACTTTTGGTCTGTTCGTGTCGTCAGGCTAGCCTTTCTTAGGATGTTGACTCTTAGCTATCCCTCCATCTCTTTGGCGGTCATACGGGGGGACGGTTGTCAACAGGAATCCGATGCACCATAACGTGTGGGATTCTGGAGGAATTCATTCTCTGCATATGCGTATTGCAGTGTCTTTTGCGTTGACTGTTCCATCTCACAATATCTACCTCCTTGCAGATTTCATGGACAACCGTGTTTCTTATCCTATCTCAAAGAGTTTTTATACTAATTGTGTTACTCTGTCACCCGCATTTGAGCCTTCGTTCTTGTGGTATCCTTTTGGTCTCAATACCATATGTCAACGCTTTACGCAATTTTAGTATACCTGTTGTACTAATTACGTTAAATGAATTAAATACGAGTAGTTCGAATTTGGATGGGATTGCTTACGTTTGTTTATTTTAAGTTTAAATTCTATGGATTGACTTGTATCAATTTTACCAAGATATTCATGACATTTGACGACCTTCGTGGCCGAGTGGTAAGTGCATTGACTGGCACCCCGAAGGTCCTGGGTTCGATTATTGGCGAGGGCAGTGTGATTGTCACACTGTCTTTAATCTGGTGTAGAATTCACGTGACAATAAAATGGCGATAGATTAGCTACTTATCACATGTCACGAGAATCACTATGATAGTTATACCTTCCCTTTGCTCAATTCGGCCCATGCTGTCATGATGTAAAGAGCGATTCAGCAAAAAAATTATTATAATATCATAATAATTTTGCGGATGACGAGAAGGGAACAGCCAACGAGAGACTGACAGACACGGCGTAGGGGTGGAGAGGCTTACGTCTAGAATTGGGTGGAGATGGGCTGACGATGAAGTCTAACTAACATCTTTGTTGGTTCATGAGATGATACTTTGGTGCTTTTAATGTGCTTGTTTCCCGTACCCACATTTTGTATACAATTCGTTATTTGAACCCAATTATTGTTTACAACATTTAACTTTCATGATTTGCAAAAGTAGCTAGTCTATCGCCATTTTTCTTGTCTCAAGAATTCTACTTGACAAAAGAATTTTACTGTCATCGCTAGCAATTGAATCCGAGACCTTTGGTGTGATAGTCATAGCTAAGCCATGGAAGTCATTATTCTTTTATATAATATACAATAATAAAAACGAATGAAAATAAATAATGAATACGAATGTAACGATGTATTTTTTAGAAGATTTTTTATGATTTATATGAATAACATGTTAAGCCTGTCCAAGGCATTATCAAATATCTTAATTTGATAATCCTGTCATCAATTGGCATCTCCCGCGCACACTTTGTAACTTAAACGTCCACAAAAAAATCTTAAACAAATAATATAAAATACAATACAAGTAAAGCAATTTCAAATTAAACATTTTTGTGAACTAACTAAATTAACTAACCATCACGCAAAAACGAGAGAATGGGCCGCCATACTTTCCTTTCCTGACATACTTCTGTTGATCCTCAACATTTGTACATCGTGTCATGCGCACCCGTCGATTATTCAGACTTCTCACGTGGCCGACATTCAATATTTGATTTATTGATCGTGCCACGTTTTTCTCTATTTTTAGTATCATTAATATCGTTAACAAATACATTTGTTACCATTCTTTCTTTATTAATTATTTTCGTGTATCCAAACCATCTTAATGTTCTTTTCATTATTTTTTTCGTATCACTTTTATTCTCAGCGCATTCAATTCTTTTATTTTTCGACACTCGTTCGACACAGATTTCATACATTCGTTTAAGAGATCTCATTTCCACTGAATTTGTTCTAATTTCATCCTTCTTTTGCCAGTTCCATGCTTCGATTCCATACCTATTTGACATCTCCTATTAAAACATCCAGAATAATCCAGTACACGATTTCTGTAAGGGCCATATTGTAGATTAAAAAACCGGTCGTTTTAAATATCCGACCGTTTTAAATATCTGACCGTTTTAATATTGACAATCGCTTTTTTTTAACTTTATCTTTTCAAACTTTAAACTTACATAATCTGAGTCATGTTCCGAGATTATCCGTATATACTCGGTCCACGTGAAAGGGGCTGTACGCTAATAAAAGCAAATGAGAAAACGCCTTTTGAATATTACTGTTTGGAATCTCCGAAGACCGCATAATCCCATTGAAAACAAATGTATACATTGTGCCCACGAAACACGAAATCAAGATGAATCTTTTCTTTTAAATGTACAGAATATAAAAATCTTGCAGTTCTTGACATTTTTTTAAAACTCTAACTCTAAGGACTCTAGCTCTAATGAATAAATTTCGAGGGTTAATAAGAAGTTAAAGATAAGGATTATTAAAATACTAATTTATTATCTTTGAAACCATTTTTCAGAATGGAAAGTAACAAATATAGTAAAATAGTAAGCAACACATTTTTGGACAAAATTTTGTTTACTAACTAACCATCATGCCGTCTCTTCGAAGAGAAAGACAGAAATATTGAAACCGACACACTCTTTTTTCCTGGCACACTCCCCGCGATTCCTCAATATTTATATGTACATCATATCGTACACACACGTCGAATTCTTCGATTTTTGAAGAGGCCAATATTTAATATTTGATTTATTTGATCATACCACATTTTTTCTAGAAAAATATTGTTCCGTTTACATCGTTAACATATACTTTATTCATTATTATTTCTTTATTAGGTAAATATTTTTTTGGAAAACAAATGTATTTAAATTTCAAAATAAACTTCTATATCAAAAGTAAATTACTTATAATTTTTATCACAAGTACATTTTCTCAATAATATTTTTTGCTAATTAATTGCGTATTTTGTTGAAATGAAATTTAAAAAATTAGTAACGCTAAAACAAACCTGACAAGCGAAGACTCGTAGGTAAGGTGGAAACGTTTCCGTTGGAGGTTATTAAACACTGTGAAGGGTTGTCTTAGGATACCCCCGAGATAAAGGAACCCAAAGGAAACTACTCCATTTGGAGGGATGTGGTTTTAGAACGTGCCTAGAAGATAGTGTTATAGCTACCTGAAGAACATATTTAAATCAGAATTAAGGCCAGTTAATACTGCTTGTTTATTGTATGCATTTCATCATCAATAGTTAAATGGAATTTAATTCATTAAATTGAAATAAAGAATCCTAAATTATTGACCAAAATATATGAATATACTAACTACATATTTGTATCAAAAAAATAAACCATTGTCGATACAGCCATAAGAAATATAAACTTAGTGCGGCGGTGTACCGGATATGCGACATGTACAATAAGTGATTTAATAACATCGAGGTGTTCCATCTTAATGAAAATGTTTTTTTTTTAAATGGTTGGAGCAACCCTTCGGGGCGAACGAAACTATCTTTTTTTTTACATTTTTAAATTATATTTCATTTTTAATTATGCATTATTACTAGTACTACATACTAGTTATCTATTTCAAATATTACTTTCTCAATTAATCTCTTAAATAAATACTTTAAATACTTTTTTTAACTATAAATACTTTCTCAATTAAACTCATTCAAATATTACTTTGTTCTGCTTATATACGAGTATTTAACCTTATGTCTAAATACTTTCTCAATTAAACTCATTCAAATATTACTTTGTTCTTCTTATATACGAGTATTTAACCTTATGTCAGTTGTAATATAATATTTGTGGTGTCATGTAATTGTTGTCTCTGTGTGTTTGTATTCGCTGTTTGTTACGTTGAATAATAAAAAATAAAAATAAAATAAAAGAAAATAAACGAAAAATGATGCCTTTGTATTGAAATATATTTATGATAATGTAACAGTGAAAATGAACCAAATTTGCACCGAGGTCAACCGGTTTGTAAGAATACGTTTAATCGTGATATGAATTGGTTACATCTGTCATAAAAAAACTATTATTTTCTGTATAATTCAATACCTTTTTAATTATACTAAAATAAAAAATTATTCCATTTACAAAAAAAAAAAAAATTTTAACCACCTAACGGATTATATAGAAACTTCAACATCCACCATTATCATTTCATAAATGAGCCTCAAAAACTTTGATGTAGATACCAGAAGACAGCAGTGAGCTGCCGAAACTGGTCGAAGCCATAAACCTATTTAGAATTTAACTAAATACTCATATATACCCACTTTAAATAATTTTTTAAGATTTATTTTTATGATTAATTTTGTCACGCGATACCACGACGTTCCTCGAATTTTTACATCATTTGTTTATATTGTACATAATATAATATATAATTTAACACTGAATAGAAAAGAACCGAATGACTGGAAGTGCCACGGTGAGACATACACCCTGCTGGAAGGTATAGGAACTACCCATAAAGCGCCGTGAAACAATTTTATACACAAAGAGGTAAAATAAAAAAATAAAAATGATTGTAGGTTATCCAATTTACGTCAAAATACATGTTTTGAAACAAGATAAGAGAGATAAAATAAAATATATAAAAATTGTTAGTTCCAATAGGCGAGGCAACAGTATTGAGATTTAACGTGTGAAAGACTGAAAATGTTCTGCGAAAAGATAAGAAATATCTCACGTTAAAGAGGAAAAGGGTCTCGGAGGATAAATTTAGGCGCTAAGCGTATTTCATATATTTTTTAGCATAGCAAAGTGATGACATACGATGATAAATAATGCAGACCCACGCACGACGTGATATGTCTAAAATATTGTCGGAATAAACGAACAAAATAAAAAGCAATATTTCCACTTTAATATGGCATTTCAAATCTATGCAATATTCTAAGTTATAGAAAACATGGCAAATCATCTTCATAATAAATACCTACATATTAATATGCAATTATTTTTTACCAGTGTAAATCTATTATAGTAATATCGTGTTTTAGGTTTTTCGCGTTCTGTTAATATTTTTAAATAAAATAGTACGAGTATAACAATCTTATAATGACGACGTTCATGGCGAATGGTGAGTGCTTTCACTGCCAACCCGATGGTTCCGGGTTCGATTCCGGGCGATGGCAGTGTGATTGTCACACTGTCTTTGGTGTGATGCAGAATTCACTTGACAATAAAATTGCGATAGATTAGCTAATAAATCACATGTAACGAGAATCAATACGATAGGTAAGTTAGTTAGTAAAAATGGTTATCTTCGGTTAACTTTTATTGAATATATATGAACCAAATAATAATATAGGATCAGATACAAAATGAAAGCAAACTCCACGTTTTTAATTTAATTATTTACCGTTTCCACAAATTAATGTGAGATTATGTAAATAAAGGTAGGCTTTCGAAATAGGCTTCAAGTTGCGTAAAACCAATGATTCAACAATAAACATGAAATGCCCAAGTAGCATAACTATCAACTACAGAATGAAAACGAATGTTTTCTAAAAGTTTTATTATTATTTATGGAAATGACTGGTTTCGCCTTTCTGAGGCATTTACTTAGCAAAAATAAAGTGAATTGTTGTTTTTACACAAGTGTGAAGGGAGCTTACTGATTTGGCTTGACACATTGAAAACAATATTTAAGAGATAAACCCCAGAATACTGTAAAATATATATTTCTTTCTAAGTATTTTTTCGAGATATTTTTTCCTAATACTATGGAATACATATATAGTTTAAAAAATCAAGTAAAATATTCTTATGAATTGATTTCCGTTTTATTTTTTATTGAATACAATTATTATGTATTACACAACAAAACATTCTTCTCTCTACTACCAGTGCTCAAATCAAGAAACGTACACTGGAAAACCAATATCATCCTGTATAAATCCGCAGAGCGACTGGACAATTTTGAGAGAAGGGTGCTGCGCTGAATTTTGGAACCTTTGAATGACGGTGAAGGCTGGAGAGTGCGGCATAATGACGAGCTGTACTATATTTACAAAGCTCCTTGTCTCTTCACACAGGTCAGACTGAATATGCTGAGATGGGCTGGTCACGTGCAGAGGATGCCGTCATTTCTAACCCCAAAAAGATTGCTGGAGTGACACCCAGGTGGTAGAAGACCAGGACGACCAAAGCTGCGATGGGAGGATGAAGTTGGAAGAGATGGGGCGAAATTGTTACGAGTGTCAGATGGAAGGTCAAAGCGGAGGACAGGAGGAGTTGGAGGCGAAGAATACTAGAGGCTAAGGCTCGATATGGGCTGTAGGGCCATCGAAGATATAATTAATATTTGTTAGTTGAACCTGTTCAATTGTGTTATTTTATGTCTCTCTCTGTCTTCAAGCTGCTATTCAAATATGTTATTTAAAAATTTACTTATTGTTAACTAACTAAGTGACTAACCATCACGCCGTCTCCCCGAAGTGGTAGGCAGAAAAAAATGGACTTCCACATTTTTATTTCCTGACATATTTCTCTCGATTAGTCAACATTCATACATCGTGTCATGCACGCGCGTCGATTTCTTTGACTCCTCACATGGCCGACATTCAATATTTGATTTATTTGATCGTGACACGTTTTCCTCGGTCTTCCTCTATTTCTGGTTCCATTTACATCATTAACATATAATTTTTTTACCAGTCTTTCTTCATTCATTCTTTCCATATGTCCAAACCATCTTAATGATCCTTTCATTATTTTGTTCATCTAAGAGATCTAAGAGAGAAAAATATATATTTATGATTGTTTATACATAAATATATATTCTACTTCTTCTTGTATGATACGGAACACTCCATTGTAAATAAATAAATTTAAAAATTACAAATATTTAGTAGTTTCATCTTCCCACGTTTTGTTACATCAGAGCGTAAAAGTAATCTAACCTTTAATAACGTTCGATCTCGTCTTTCCCGTAATTAAGCAGGGAGAATGGATCAGATTGCTACTTTTGATCTTCATCCAAGCACGGCCATAAAAGCCTCCGCTAGCCGATGGGAGATGGGGCTGGATGGGGCTGGATGGTCCCTCCGCCGTGTTTTGGGACTAATAATACGAGAGATCGTAAACTGGAAAAGTGTTGTTAAAAGGCAGAGTGGGTTCTTCTAATAATCTTATCCCGTAAGACGCGATTTCGTTTTTACGCGTCTTGTGATTTATATCAATACTGCGTCTTGTGTTCAAACTTTTTCCGAGTTTCTAGAGCATAGATACCCAAAGTGAGAACCACCGCCCACTAGTGGACATATACTCGAATGACGAGGTTTCATTTTTACAAGTCTTGTGCCTACAGACTTATATCAAAACTGCGTCTTGTGTTCAAACTTTTTTCGAGTTTCTAGAGTATAGATTCCCAAAGTGAGGGACACCGCCCCCTAGTGGACATAGTTTTGAATGATGCGGTTTCGTTTTAATGCGTCTTGTGTCCCCCGAATAATCAAAACTGCGTTAAAACTTTTATGGAGATTCTATAGCATAGTTTTCCAAAGTGAGGGGCACCACCCCCTAGTGGTAATTGACTAGAAACTGTATGCCCTTGCATCTTGTGTCCCAAGATTTCTATCAATATTGCGTCATAGATGGTACAGGCCCTTATTGGGCACTGAAGCCCACAGGGAGGAAAAGTAGGTTCAGAAACAATTGGAGGGACGTTCAGGCGATCTAGGGATCAATGAATCTTTCAAGATGATATTAATACTTGTTAAAAAAAAAAACATTTTTTTATTACTTTGCTATTGTTTTATCATTTAAAAATACTGTTCGGCTTAAAAATTCACCTTCTGCCCATATTACATCATCAATTTTACATTTTAGTAAATTATCCATTTGACAATTGACGACGTCCGTCAAAAATAGTATTATTCCAATATTGGTATATATTATAGCTGACGGTGTTCCAGAAGAAGCACATTTTAGCAGCTGTTGTTTTAATGATTTTGTGAATTGAACAGTTATGTATAATTAGTTATTATAAATGTGGAAATAATGAAATGGTCTAAAGGTGAAAAACTGGTGGAAAACAAGGGGGCATTACAAAATTCAAGCTAAAGAGTAGAACCCAAAAAGGTTGGGAATCTGTGTTCTAGAATAAACAATTGATATAGTATTAAAGGTTTCACTTATAAGAGAGAAGATAATAGAATTAAAAGATGAATAATGTTCCATGGAACAGGTTTCAGAATCACATACACAGGTATAAATAGGTTATAATTTTGTTTCAATGACTATTACGGTCAACATTTTATTTAAAATTAATAGTCAAAGTTTACGGAGATGGTGATAATGAAGCAATGATTTATAACGGAATTGTAGTGCCAACCCTTATGTTTTAAAGCTAGGCTTGTAGCCGGTTGAAAAAAGATGAAAGTAAATGATCTCTGATAGAATACCCAAGGGCGAAATAAGAAAGTAATGTAATGCAAATAATTGCAGAACAATTAAAAAAGGATCATTAAGATGGTGACAAATAAAGCGAATGTATAAGAAAATAATATTTAAAAAATTGCAAACAAGAAGTGCGAATGAAAAAATAAGACGACGAAGTCAAAGTAAAACGTGGCATGACAAAATTAATCAAGTTATAAAAGGCTGTCATGTTTGAAGCCATAATAATCGACGAGCTTGCGTGATGCGTTGTATTGGTGTATAATATAAGAAGTGCATCCTCTCAGCCTACCGCTCTTGGAAAATGACGCGATAGTTAGATTAGATGAAATTAGATTATCGACGAATGAATAAGCATAAAATATATTTTGGGTAATTTTCTTGCTCATATTTCAGTTATTTTTTTTACATAGAAAAAAGTATGAATATAAATGACAATATAACGTTCCGAAGTATATAATATATTGCATATGAAACACATTCGCGGGGGGAGAAATATTGTATAAAAGTTGAAAATGTTTAATAAATTTTGGTGGCATGAATATTATCTCTTTTCAAATATGTTTTCCATGTAGTTTGAAGCTAGCTGACAATATGCGTCCCATAAAAATGGTGGCGTAGAATACAAATATGTGCTTTGAAAGTTCTCCACATCCGCGATCTCCAATATCCCGTCACATCGTAGCTCTATGTATGCTCACAGAAAACATGTGCACCGAAGACGGCAGGAAAGCCGACACGAAAGTCGTAAAGAAAACAGAAAATGCTTGAATTAAAAATAATATAAACTAAATTGATTGTCTTCTAAGTTCGCCATAACTTTGTGTTGTAGATTAGTCCGAAACATGTTTTTTTTACTATTATATATAATTTAAATTATATTTTTTAAATAAATCTGAGTGTTATATACAACATATATAAAAAGAAGCATTGAATTGATTGTAATCGTTTGACAAAAAATGTTAAAATCTTAATAAAAAATATGTTAATAATAATACTATCGCTTTCTTAGGAAAGATTTAATTAAAAAACGATGATGTTTGAAACCCAAAACCCAATCCAAATTGTGACCCAAAGAGCCATGGAAAGAGCTATGTTAGGAATAAGCCTAAGATACAGAGTTAGAAACGATACGGTGAGAGAAAAAACATAGGTCACTGACATCATCCACCGGGTGGCGACTCTAAAATGGCAATGGGCAGATCACGTAGCCAGAAGTTCAGATGAAAAATGGACAAGAAGCCTGCTGACTTGGAGACCGTGGACGGCGAAGAGAAGTGCAGGGCGACCGCAACTACGGTGGAAGGATGATCTCAACAGACACGTTGGAATAACCTGGATGCAGTCTGCACAGGACAGAATGACATGGAAGCTAATGGAGGAGGCCTTTGTCCAGGAGTAGACGGGAATAGGCTGAGGAAGAAGAAGAAGAAGAAGATGTTTGAAACACCCTTACATAATCATAGAATTATTGTTATTAAGACAATATCTAAATGTTTGTTCAAAAATAAGTTACGCAATATATTTATCTATATGAACAACGTTTTTGAAAACATTGCATTTTCACAACACTTTTTTGCACCTTTGACAAACATGTTTTGGAACACAGACTTCCCTTCTTCAGTGTATGAATTAATAAATTTAAATAGCCAAATGAAAGAGAATCATTACATATATACTAAATGATGAGTGAAAAGGTGGAGGGGGGAGTTAAATTTAGCGGCAGGGTAAATTGTTATTTAGTTAGAATTATGAGACAGGGGAAACAGATCAATTATGGGACGAGAAGTTAATTTTACTTGGTTGTTTATCATATCATCGTTGTTTTAAAAGGCCTTTTTAATTTAATTTTTTTTTTGGTGATTTTAAGTTATATTTCTACTATTTAATTTCAACGCCATTATCTTTGTAGAACGAATGATCTCTTTCAATACGATGATTAGTGAATTCATAAAAGTTAGTGTTAGATAAGCATCTTTTTTTTTTAATTCTTAAATAAAAATTTCGCGTTGTTTTATGAAAAAAAAGATGAACAATCATTGCATCTTGGTTTGTTCACTCCCAATTGGATTTATTTATCTTGTCTGTTCTTCTTATTTACTAATACTTTATATATATTATTATTTGTATCGTTTACGAAAAGTTATTTAAATGTGAATCCACAACACAGAGTGATGGCGAATATATAATAGAAGAAGTAAGTTGTAAGAATTCCACAAATCTATTATACTTAAATTCGTAAATTGATTTAAACTTTAATTATAAACATATGCATTATTTTGGAAAACAAATGATCTGATTATTTACAATTAGTTTGATAAATATATCACTAGACTCATAAATCGCTCTGTGTATTTAAAAAAAAGAGGAATAATTTAATTAACAAAACAAAAATATTGTTTTATTTTTATTAGCATAAAAGTAAAATTATGTTATATAAATTATAAAATTAATTTCGTTTCAATAATCACCAATCAACAATACTTGAATGTGTATTCTTTCCTTGCGGAATGAATGACATGTTAGTACGTATGTATGGAATTCAAAACCGCGCAACTTTCGCTTTCAAGCCTTCGACGTGAAATTTTCACTTAAGCGCCTCAGAGAAGATTGAGTCTATATGGAGTGACCTTTCAATAGATAGGGCGGGAAGATCAGGAAGAAAGATCGCTATTTATGGCAAAATGTTGCTCGGGAAACTGGAGATAGATTGGGTTAGCACAATATACCGCGGTACGGCAACAAACAGATATAATCTTTGAGAAAACAGTACAAAAATCTATCAGCCAACATGTATCGATAGTAACCCTACATAATAAACAATAAATAACATAATATTAAAAAAGACATTGTAAAACATTAGAATAAGAAGGATGAGAACATAATAAATGGAGGTGGAGATGAGATCCCTTAGAAGTATGTCTGTTAAAATAATTTATGATAAAATTTTAAAAGCTGATATCATGAAAGAATATGGAGTGGAAGAAATTGTAATGAAAAAAAAATATGAAAGGATAACTGCGTTGGTTTGGAACGCATTGATTAATAAATAATGGTTAACAAAGTAAACATTATTTTGTGAAAGGTTTGGTTCTGAAGTAGGCCGATTTAAAAGATCAGGTATGTCAGAAGTCAAAAGAAACGACGTGCTTATATGAAACGCTGTATAAAATGTGGAGAAGGGTAGAGAGGTGTGTCAGGATATAGTAGTGTGGTGGTCCTTTCTCTCTGCCTACACTTTGGGTGAAACGGTGTGATGGTTTGTTGTTCTTGTAATACAAAACAGAATACACTCATTGATAACATAATATTGACTTGATTGGTTGGTATTTGACCAACCAAGAGAGCGTGAGAGCCGGTCGCCTAGCATGGATCGGGCACGTATACCGAGCCGAAGAGACCAGAGCCATCAAGACCCTGTACGCGTCTAAACCGACTGGAGTAAGACCTCTAGGAAGGCCTAGACAGCGCCTAATGGACAATGTTCTGGCTGATCTAGCTAGGTTGAGCGAATCGAACTGCTGGGAGCAAAAGGCGCAGGATTGAAGAGCTTGGCAAAAATTATCAAAGAGGCTAAAACTCTTCAAGAGTTGTATGGCCATAGGAAGTAAGTAAGTAAGTTGCTTGGTATTTTGTGTAAGTATATATCCTCTTTGACTAGAAATCGTTACAGACTCCACCTTCGGGGTATTTATTCGGAGCAGAATACGGTAATTATCTCAAAGGTAAGCATATTGATATTAGAATATATGGCGAATTCCTTGAAAATTACACCATAAATATTATAAAATTTGTATGCAGGAATGACAATGTTTAATTTTGTTATAAATTATTTGAACTTCTGGGGTTTGTACCTTTCTCCATTGTTTCATTTTCCTCATTGTTCAGACAATCAAAACTTTGAAATAATTATCTTTTGACACAATTAGAAACTGCACCATACGAGTTTTGATAAAGTTTATAACAATATACAATGTCCCGAGAACTATTATTTTAAGCTATCACTTGGGGTAAGGCTCCTCCCCCAGGCTTTGCTATAAATCCTTCTGAAAACTAAGCTTAGTTCCACCAAGTATTAAGACAGCTTTTTTTATAATACGTATTCATTAAGATGAGCGTGTCTCATTAAAATATTATAATTAAACGAATAAATTACTGTATCCAAAATAACATACTGTGTAAAAAATCATTATTAACCAATTATTATTTATTTGCCGACTCAATGACACCCCCAATTGTATTGTATTGTTTGGGTTGTGTACATTTGCAATATAACTACCACGGTCGTTATATATTTATGAACGTATATGTATGGTATATACATAAATAAATGCGATATAAGATGTTTCACCCTTGTCGAGGGATGAATGTTATCGTGGCTTCCGGTTGGTAGTTCTTGGGTTGTGAAGCTGATACATTGTGCGTTTCGTGAGTTTCATGGAATTATGTGCGTATTTTAAAATAAATAAATTAACAACACTACAGTAATTTAGCGCGCTGTGGAATTTAAGTTCATAAAGAAGTATATTTATAGTTAATACACATTAAACTTAAAATATATAGTATATTAAATATCATATGAATATGATAAAAACGATACAGAAACAAATAAAACAGTTGAATATTTTGTTTTCATAGCATTATGTTTTTTAAATAAATATCCTGTTCCGACCAAGTTAACCAAGTAAATAAAACAAACGGATAATATGATGTTATCTTGATAAAGCTCTGCTTAGAACGAAATCAATAGGTATTTTAATAAACAACATAAAACTGTGTTGAAACAATTTATACAAATCGGTACTTTTTTGGCATAAGGTCCGAGATGCGTTTTTTTGTGAAATTGAGTTATAAATATACCATCAGTATTATTTTTGCCCACTTTATGTTTTGACAAAATGTTAGAGCAGACTTTTTTTATTACATATTTTTATGTATTATTTTTTTGTACAATTGCATTCAACCCCTATTTTTTTTATATTTTTTGTATATTTTTTATTAATTTAATTACTGATATATCTTGTATATAACGTTATGCTACGTAAATTGATTTTTGAAATAAACAATTTGGAACAAAAATAACATTTTTATAAATAATCAAAATAATGTAAAATCTTATTTTTGCTCTCCTGTAAAATTCATCATCTTTTGCCAAATAGGCACCGAAATGTAACAATTGTTTTTAAAAATTGTACACACACATTTGGTGTTTCATACGAAAGTATAAAATTGTGTTTATTTTATCTTTTTTTTATATATTATACATAAGATCAGTTTTAACAAAACAAAACGACAAAAGTATTCATTAAACGCACGTCCCGATAAATGAATTAAAACGTATTTTTGTTTGACAATAAAAAAATAACAGTGGTCGAACAAAGGTTTTAAATGAAATGAAAGAAGTTTACACAATGAGCCGAAATGAGCATGGAGCAAGGCATGGAAGAATGGGTGAATAGAAGAAGAGACCATTGTTCTGTTCAATTTCAGAAGGAAAAAATTCATACAACAATGGAAAAGAGGCATTTTAAAATGAGCAACGAAACGGCAATTAGTTCGGGCATTTCAATTTCGAATAAATGAATAAATTTTGATGTTTGCTGTAACGTTTTTTTCTTTAAATTTCAAATTAGTGTTCCAGAAGCTTCTGTAGTTTAGCAGTGCTAACGAATACTTGAGTGCCAAAGTCTGCAGAAATACAGCAAGTAAATCATGTTAAATCTTAAAACGTTATCTTTTATGGACCAAGAAAAGCATGGCATGACCAAATTAATAAAATACTGAAGGCGGCCACATTCGAAGTCGGAAAAATCGACGAGCGTGCCTCTTACGATCTATGAGATGAGTAATTCATAAACATGGCGCTTTATAAATCATCCAATTTATTATATTATTATATAAACTCGTAATTGTAGAAGTATCTAGAGAGGTATGTCAGGACAGAGCAGTATGGCGGTACCATACTCTGGTATGTCTCTACTTACCCCTCTGGGGAAACGGCGTGATGTTTAGTAAGTTAGTTAATGTTGTTTTAATTTTAACTAACTAACTAACTAACTAACCATCACGCCGTCTCCCCGAAAGGGTAGGCAGAAAGAATGGACTGTCACACTTTATGCGGCACTCCATCCTTCTCTTTTCGCCCCGCGGGAGACGCGGTGTGATGGGTTGCGAACCTCATCGCCACCAATTGGCATCTCCCGCGTACACTTCGATCTTCCAACATCTAAAAAATAAATCTAAAACAAATTATATAAAATACAATGATATAAAATAAAATAAAAAAATAAAAATAATTTAATACAAAATGTTATTTTTAGATGGTGCACATTTGTCTATTTAATTTATGTTCCACGAATCCACCGTTTTTTAAATTTAGCACATAATGTAATAACACATAATGTTTTTCCGATGTTGCACATGTTGACATGGACGATCCGGACTTTTGTGTTTATTTAATTTATGTTACACGTATCCACCGTTTTTTAAATTAGCTGTTATATGATTTAATTAATGTTCCACGTATCCACTTTTTTATTTGGCAGTAATTAGGCACTTAAAACCAACCAACACCAGCAAGAACTTTAAAAGAATATTGAAGAAATTATTCAAATTGTCATTGGAACAAATGAAAAAATTATTTTTACACCTGTCAAAATTCTTTATATAAACGAAAAAAACTTGTATAATTTTGACATCAAAACAGTACAAACGTATTACGTCTCACAATTAACTATTATTAAGTGCGGCAACAATCAAATTGACCAAAACAATTCACTTATACACGTAATTTCTCCAAATTCACGGGAGCACCAAATGAACCAAACCAAATTTTCAAAATCAGAATAAGTCTAACATTATGAAAAATGCTGTTTAGTTAATACTAACAATATACGACATGAAGCTCTATCATATATCAAACTGCAATATTCGCAGACAATAGGCTGTATCTATTTCCACTCCAACGATTGTTGGTGAAATATTGATTAATCCTCCCACGGTTCGATTAACAAAACTGTTTCCGCGATTAAATATTACATAACGAGAATACGAGCTCGCAAAACTAACAACTCTTAACAACAATAAAGTTACGCGAATTAAAACCAATTTTAATGAAAGTAAATGTTTTACGGTTCGATAAAGAGCTTATTCTTCTTTTCCCTCTTAGTTTAGTTCGTACCTAGGATGATTATGTCCAGCCATCTCTTCATCTTTTTGGCGGCTTTCCTAGTAATCTCTTGCTACTTGGGTTTTCATCTTTAACAATATTTGCAATTCTTGTATTCTCCATGCGGTCCACGTGGTTTCTCCAAATGCGCTTTCTGTTTCTCATCTTACTATGTCCTCTACTTCAGACCTTATCGTTTAATCTCTGATCCGATCTGAGGGTTTTGCCTGCGGTAGAGCGTAGGGTTCGCATTTCTGCTACTCTAAGAAGGTTCTTAGTTTTATTGGTATCGGGTCTAACCTCTATTCTAAACGTCATGATGGGGCGGACGCATGCCTTGTACGAGTATATCTTGACTTTACATTCGGTTAGCATGTATTTGGTCCTCCAAAAGGTGTCGCGCAAGCAGCCAGCCACGGCTGTCACTTTGTTGGTTTGTGCTCTCACTTCGTCATATATGGTAGGTCACTGTGCCTACAGATCTTTACACCTAGGTAAATGAATCGCATGACTTGCTCAATGGGTGTGTTATCGATGATCAGTTTACATATGAGCGGCTCTTTTGATATCGTTGAGCACTTCATGTTGCTCATAACGTGGACCGATAGGGTTAGTAATGCAGACGTACTACAGAGAGCCTGAGCCAAAGAGAGCTTTTGTCGAAATTTCTCATATTTGGGTCATGTGCTAAGGGGAGAAAAATACCACCTCCTTCGGTTGATCTTAATGGGTTAAATAAAAGGACGTCGGGGAGTTGGTAGAGAGCAGTTGTCCTGGCTGCGAAATATACAAAAATGGACACGAATGAGCATAGTTAGGAACCTATTACAAGTGACGCAGGACAGAGATGACTTCGCTGCGGTAATTGCCAACGTTGGCGGAAACTGACACGGCACCGGAAGAAGATGAAGGAGAATTAAAAAAAAAAATTTTTTGAAGATATTAAACATTAAGAATAGGTAATGAAAGACTGGTAATTTAATAAATATATATCACTAATAAATATATATTTTATTTTAAGCTATTTAAAACACGTCAAAAGCACCATAGATATTTTCACCAAAGTGTATATAACCAACATTCAATATTCCATTGTAGAAGTAAGATGGTATTCTTCCAGTTTCTGTTTAACTTCGTGGAGTGGGTATTATTGCATCTGACTATTCAAACTATCGTCCTCAACTAGTTATGAAGTTATTAGTAAACAATCTCGTCGAGTGGATTGATCGCGAAGGAGTTTGCAAGTAATAATTCAACTTCAACGAGCTCCTTTATTGTACGATTCTCAGTCTGAGTTTATTTTAGGTAGAACGGAATTCATTTGTAATCAAATATATTTATTTGACCAATAGCATTAACATAAAATGTGTTTCCACTGTTATTTTTTTAATCAATTTAAACAAAAGAGAACATCTGTTAACTAGAAGTTTTATGTTAATGAATGTGAATGATATGTTACGCATATCTTAGCCATTATGATTTATAATCTGAGACTTGTTCTAAAATCGTTTAAAATGTCTGAGATAGGAATAATTTAATATGTAGTTTGAATACATAATTTTTCAAGATACAATAAATAAAGTATCTCGATTGATAAACGTGTTAAAGCAATTCAAAATGTTTCAAATATATTCATTTTACCATTAAAAATAAATATTTATGATAATTTAATAACTAAAAAGTAAATCATAATCATAACACAGAAAAGAGGAGTAAATACAATATTCCCTTATGTTTGACAGGTCGGAATAACCTGGGATGCAGTCTGCACAAGACAGAGTGACGTGGAAGCAAATGGAGGAGGCATTTGTCCAGGAGTGGACAGAAAAAGGCCGAAGAAGAAGAAGTAGAAATTATAACCCTCCGAGCTTTGATAAATCTTAAAATAGATCATATTTTCATTCCATTCTAACTAACTAACTAACCATCACGCCGCCTCCCTGAAAGGGTAGGCAGAAAGAATGGAATGTTACACTTTAACCGATGGGGCACTCCATCCTTCTCTTTTCGTCCAATATCCACAATTAATGTGAAATGGAATGGTATAAAATAAAATAATAGCGTGCGCTTAACCCAACCAATGACAGGTCATAAGTCCTGTAAACACCTTGATCATCCATATTCAGTTTCCAGTTTGTTTCTTCGTCTCTATTGAGATACAATTAAAAAATAAAATAAAAATAATTTAAAACAAATTTTTATTTTTTAATGGTGCATATATTGTCTATTTAATTTAGTTATTCAATAAGATTTTTAGTTTATTTCATTAGATTAAATTACAAAAAACTGTTTTCTTTGCAGATACACATCTATTATATAAATTAATTAAGATTTTAGGAAAACATATCAAATCTTTTATTTTTAGTCTTATTGGTATTGTTTCGTGATAAAATATACATATGATGCTTTATAATAAAAATTATCAAATTATCTTACATTCAAAATTATCGTACATTAAAAATAATTGTGTTAAAATACTATTAAACATTGCTAGCTTACATTCTTTCCTCGATTAAAATTATAACTCGAAACAAATTCGAAAATATTTAAATGAAAAGTGTTTCGTTTTTTATGTATTAAAATATCATTGCTTAAAATCTAACTAACTAACTAACTATTATAAAAAAAAATCAAATATTGAATGTCGGCCATGTGAGAAGTCAGATAAATCGACGCGCGTGCATGACACGATGTATGAATGTTGAGAAAACGAGAGAAATATGTCGGGAAAGAAAAGTGTAGCAGTCCATTATTTCTGCCTACCCCTTCAGAGAGACGGCGTGATGGTTAGTTAGTTAGTTTGCTTAAAATCTCTTGTTGAAATCCTGATCCATACAAAACTACCTTCTTGCCTATAGTTTAAGGGCGTCCCCTTTACATGAAGCATCGCCCTTTAGGGAATATGCTGATAAACTAGAGAATTGACAGAATGTAGGCCGGGATATCACGTTGGGCTAAATTTATAACGCGATTTCGCGATGTTTGCTGCGATAGGTGGGCATAACTCACACGTTTTGGTAATTTAAGATCGGGTTTCCTTTGTTAAGGTTCATAGGTTACCCCGTATAAAGTCACTTTATAAAATTTATACGTTTTAAACTTTCACAATTAAGTTTTTACGTTGAAAGTTTATCGCTTTTTGCTCTTTTAATTTTATTTCAACACATTTACGATGTTTTATGAGTAGGAGTTCTCCTCGACAAGCTGCATACGTTTATAAACAAAACAGTTTTCTTTTAACCGTATTAAAAAAGTTATTGCACTGACCTTATAATAATGAAACATAAAACTGGTAAATGGTTATATGGATAAAAATAAATACTAGTTTATACTACTCGTATATCCAAAGATTAAAATTTAAATTACATAACGTTAAAATCGCGTACAATGAGCAAACGCCAAGTGGATTTATATGGTATGGTCAAAAACTTATTTCATAAATGTTTCATTACAAAAGTTTTAAAGATGTCAATACGAGTATGAATATTAAATGGAGAGTAGTTTTAAAAAATGGAATAATTTATAAAAAAACATTGTATTTTTACAACTTAGATTATAATACATCAATTTGGTTCATGTGGTGCTCCCGTAAATTTGAAGATATTTCGTGTATAAGTGAATTGTTTCGGCCAATTTGATTGTTGCCGCACTTTAAAAATTGTGACACGTTATACGTTTGTACGGTTTAAATGTTAAAATTATATAATTTTTTTCGTTTATATAAAGAATTTTGACAGGTGTAAAAAAAAAATTATTTGTTCCAAATGACAATTTGAATAATTTCTTCAACATTATTTTAAAGTTCTTGCTGGTGCTAGATTATTTTGAGTGCCTTATTACAGCTTATTTTTAAAAAATGATGGATACGTGTAACATAAATTAAATAAACTCAAAAGTCCGGATCGTCCATGTCAATAAGTGCACCATATAAAATGAACATTGTGTTAAAAAAATATATATTTTATTTTAATTTTATATCATTGTATTTTATACGATCTGTTTTAGATTTATTTTGTGGATGTTGGACGAACGAAGTGTGCGCTAGAGATGCCTATGGTGGTGATGAGGTTCGCAACCCATCACACCGCGTCTCCCGCGGGGTGAAAAGAGAAAGATGGAGTGGCGCATTGGTTAAAGTGTGACAGTCTATACTTTCTGCCTTCCCTTTCGGGGAGACGACATGATAGTTAGTAAGTTAGTTAGTTAGATTACCACTAGATATGAGCCTCTTTCGTTTTTCTCCGCTAGTCACTGTCTTGTCCCTTACCACATCCAGGTCATTCCAGCTAATCTGACAATCTTGTCAGTCAATATTTTAGGTGGCCTCCCAACTTTATGTACAAAGGGCTCCATTGGAATATTCTGGATTCTGAACTATATATTCAGCCCATTTAGCCACATCAATTTAGCAGTATAATCCATGATGCCAGCAACTTTGTTTTAGCTTCTTATTTCTTAATTTCGTATTTTGTCTCGAAGACAAACTCCTTGGATCATTGTGTGTCGGAATATAGAAGATAACAAAAGTTTGACAATAAAATGGTGTATAAGTATACGTATATGATTTGCAAACATTACGAAACCAATTACTACTAGTAAATATCAGAACTGTAATGTATTTTTGAAAGTAATAGTTAGGCGGATCATTGCTTCTTTTTTTTTCTCAAGAAACGAGTATACGATGTGATAATTAAATATCAAATTAGTTATTATATAATAATGCAATTTGGCGGAAAACTTAATATTTTTAATACCGCATTAAGGTTCTATATTTATAATTTCTTTGAAAGTTTGTTTTATGTGAAAATTTTAAGAATATATTTTTATTACTTTCTAACTTGGCCTCTGGTTATTATAATTTGAATGTTGCTTAGCTAATAACTTCGTTATTAGCTAACTGTGTAAAAAATTATGAATCATTACCAAAAAGCGAACGTTAATCATTCTGAAATATTTAATATAGTTTTATGTATATTAAATACAACAATATTAAAATTATAAAAAGCGAATTTGTACTAACGATATGACTTTTTATACGCATTTAATAAATGTCTTCAAAATATGTTTCATATTTTGTTAGTTCATGTTAATCCTTTGTTTACTGTTGGAATTTTTTAAAGAATATTACAAACTATTACTGTAATGTAGTTGAAGCTATTAACATTGTACATTATTCTCCGGAAATAATAAATGGCAACATTTGTGTGTTCTTGTATCCGACCCTTTGTATTAAAAATATTACTGTACATGAATAAATAAAAATTTATAATTTCCCAAATGGGATATTTTCGTAATAATTTACTTACTAAATAATAATTACTTCTATGTTCACCATAAATTTGTGTTGTAGATGTTAAATGTTTTTTTTTATATACTTTGTAAACAACACTCACTTCAAACTGAATGTTGTATACAAAGTATATCAAAAATATTTTAAAAAACGATAAATAATAATTAAATTATACGTTCTTTTTTATAAGAACTCCTTTCACTATTGTCTTTAATTTGACAACGACCGGTTCCTTCAGGCTCGCTGGCATTGGTAGACTTAGTCCTTATTTTGACAGCGAACATGGTTAAATTGGTCGCTATCAAATTAAAGACAAAAGTGGACGTAGTTATTAAAAAACATGGTTTCATTTCATTATTATTTTTTAATTTTATTAACTATTTTTATACGTACTTAAAAAGTACACGTAACTAATTGGGATTGGAATTAATATTTATTAGAATAACTTTCGATATATTTCTCATATTTACTCCGACATCCAATCAAGCTTTTAAATTCGCCCCGCACCTCTTTCAATAATAAAAAAATATTTTGAAGAAAGCTTTACGAAAAGTTAATTAAATTTAATGTTAATACACCTTTATTAGTTTTAACACCATTTTATTTTGTTACAATCAACCGGTTTCGCACCCACCGGAGCTTCGTCAGGGTAAAAAAAGGCACTGTGTCTTTTGTAACTCTGACGAAGCTCAATCGGGAGCAAAACCGGTTATTTGTTACAAAATAAAGTGGTGTCAAAACTGATACAAGTGTATTAATATTATATTTTAAAATGTCATACCACAAATTAACTGCTTTATGAAATTAGTAAGTTAATTATTTTAGTTTGTTAGTATAACAAACAAAGAAACGATAATTTTACTACAGAATGGTAATAAAAGCAAGCTAGTTTTGTAAGTATCCAAGCTTCATTAGGTGAATATAAGAATTATTTTGATATTATTCTCATGTTGCCTGAATGAAGTTTGGGCTTGGGCTTAAGTTAAACTAGTTGGATTTAATTATAATTTCAATTTCGTCGTTAAAGGTGCCTATTTTATTTGTTATGTTTATTAATGTTAAATGTCCATCCACAAATTGAGTCCTTCCTATGAAAATGTTCATACTTTAGCGATGGCTTTGATAAAGATATTGGTAGTATCGAAACTAAGTGATTAAAAAAAATTGTAAGAAGCATAGTTATAATATTCCACCACAAACTAAATAGTAATAAAAAATTAAACAGTTTTGTTTTTATTAAAATATATTAGTCTTATGCAGGCTATGTATAGTCCTAAATATATTATCTTTGAAAAGGTCTCTGTTAATTTATTTAATATTAACAAGGCCTTTTCCTATTAAACGTATATTTATATACATTGCATTTTCATAATACCTTAGGCACTTTGCACAAACATTAAACGCTAAGGAACACAAACACTGTGGAATTCTATTCATTATATTTTTACACCTGAAGATGGAGATATCCTCCGAAACATGTGTGTTTTTTTTTTTTTTAATAATTAGTGCATGAAACAAAGTTATTTTCAATTAGTATTTCATAAACATGTTTTGATAATTAATTAAAGCACAAAATTATAACACCGAAGAAAATCATATGTGCCCCGAAACATATTTGTTAAGAGTAATTTAAAGTGTTGTGAAAATATAATGTTTAAAAATATTTATAAAGTGGTGACGAATATAGAAGAAAACCAGTTTTCTCCTACTTTCATTCTTGTGGCTGCCTAGTCAGCAAATACATTGTTATTATACAATATATAATATAATATGTGTGTATATACACGAAGAGATGTTCTGACTAATGCTCTGGTTCCCAACGGGCTCGAACATACATGATTTTAATTGCTCAAGCTTCTCTATCTCAGAAATAGTAGTCAATTCATACCCAGCTATTAGCCCTAACATTGTTCCTGATAAAAGTTATGCCGCTGGCCTCGGTAGGTTTTAATGGTAGGATAAGATTTTTCATAGAGAAACCCTGGTTCAATATTTTCCGCTAGCTAATTTGTCGATTTATTAAACTTCGAATATGGGATTCGCAGTTTCAGCACGATTAATTATGAAGTAGTCATAGAAGAAGATTCTGGAGGGACTAGATCAAAAGGATAGACCTTGTGAGGATTCCCAAGACCGTGACGAAAATCCTAACTAAAATAAAAAGGTTCATCTAAATTTTTGACGGCCGATTTAAACATGGCATGACTAAATTAATAAATTACTAAAAGGCGGCAACGTTCGAGGTCGGAAAACTTAACGAGCCCGTGCGTATTACAATGTTTGAATGTAGAAGAAATTCGAGAGGTATGTCAGGACAGAGCAGTGAGGCGGTCTTTCTTCTCTGCCTACTCCTTCAAGTAAACGGCGTTATGGTTAGTTAGTGATTTACGAGGCTCCTTAGCGACCACCAGAGAAATAGAGAGAAATCTTAACGTCTTCATCATAGGATCAAATTTGATATCCTGTCTTAACAGATAGCAAGATCTATGTAAGGAAGAAAAAAATTAACAAAATAATAGTTTTTTTTTTAATGTATACATATACTTGTATACGAATACTTGTGGAATGTTGTAATTACATAAAGCGTGCGCTTAACCCAACTAATGACAGGTCATAAGTCCTGTAAACACCTTGATCAACCATATTCAGTTTCCAATTTGCATTTTCGTCTCTATTGAGATATAATTAAATCATGAAATAATACGTGCTGCTAAAATGTACAATTGAACACCAGAGTCTAGATATTCATGTAAATCTGTATTATTAATTAGTTTTTGATGAAGCATGGGTACAAGCAAAACTTGTTGATGGAATAACAAATCCGTGATTAAAATACGAATTGTTATTTAATTTTATATATGCAAAGTCTAAACACAAAGCTAACAAAGATGTCGAACAAAGGTTACCGACATCGCAGAAAGAACAGCAAAGAACAGCATAGCTCAAATGGAAGTGGGCGGGGCATGCGAGATAGGATGAGCTCAGGTGGTCACCTAGAATCCTGAAGTGGAGGTCTTGTAACAACTGAAGAGGTATAGTAAGACCACAAAAAGATGGACGTAAGATATTATCCAACTTGCGTGCCCGAAAATGGCTACCGATAGCTCATGATAGAAAATGTTGAACGAGTTTTAGAAGAGGCCTATATCCAGCAGTGGAGTGAGAATGACCGAGAAGAAGAAAGAGAAAAACCACAAAGTGAGCGCTTCATGTGAAAATTTGAATGTTTAATCTATTTTTTTTTTTGAATACCTGGTGTGTTCAAAAACATATTTTTCGAATTGAATCTTTGTGATAACAAAAAAAAAGTATTTTGATCGGTATTTTTGAAGAAACACATATATTTTTACGTCATTTTAAGGTTTAACAATTAGTTGTGACGCGTTATACAGTTTACCATCGCCACCCATCGCGAATTATATCATAACGGAAGGCAAAGAGTTAAAGTGGTGATTATATTATATGAGAACTTTTATTCAAGACCTTTCCTGGAATATCTTTTGTTATCCTGGACTGCCTACTGGTCCTGGCTCTTATCGGGAACCTCCCATGATGAGGGTTTCATTAAAGTAATATCAACTTTTCGAATCAAGATTCGGCCATTTGCTGGCCCTGAAGTTATCAAATGTCCGCTATTTTCACTAGGTTTGTTTGGGATATTAAGTTTCATAATGATGTCGACCGTACCATCAAAGCTATTAGGAAAATTTGGAAAGTCTTACTTATCTTACGCTCGGAAGTAGAAGTGCTTCCTACACAAAAGTGAATATTTTTTATTATATTATAGTATATGGTATGTCATGTGATATATTTTGATAAGCGACGTTCGTATTATAATATTCCATAGTTCCTTATACAATTTGGGTATTACCTGACGAAGAACGTATTTTTTTATTTATCCCATGTTAAAACTTCTTAACATTGGTTCTTATGAATATTTAAACTGATTTTCAGGGTAACCTTTGATACGAAGTCATTACTTGGTAGTTTGACATATTCAAAAACAAAATTCAACACATTTTAACTAAGCATAAACCACTTTATCTAATAATTAATACGAATGAAAACGTCGGTTTTCTAGAATTTTTATTATATATTATGGGAATGATATGTTTTACCCTTCTAAGGCATTATCAAAGGTGACGAAACTTTAACTCGTTGTTGTATATAAACATATACAGTAGAAAATGGAGCAGAATATCGTAATTAACAAAAACTTCTAGAAAAGTGACGTTTCCATTCGTATTAATTATTTAATATGGAGTTTTACATTATTGTTCAAGAAACAATAAATACACTTTATTTAAGGAAGCAATTTATGAAAGAAAAAAAAATCTTTTTTTTAAATCCTTCACATGGGTCAACCCCCTTAAGTCAAAAAATCATGTCATAATGAGGACCAGCTTTTCCTTCATCTCTTAGATGGTCTTCCAGATGGACGGTGTCGGAGGGGGATTGTGTAAGCGGTCGAATATGTGAGTCCGTCACCATCCATTTTCGCTACATGATCCCTCCAGTATCTTCTGAATCTACTACTCCATCGAACGATATCCACTATTTTGCAAGTTTTTCTTATGTCTGCGGTACAGACACGATCTTGGAGTTTTTCCAGTAATGGATCTTAAGGACGTTCATCTCAGATGTTCTTAAATTTCAATTCAAAATGATTTATTTATCTAGATAGACATTTCCCTCATGTACGGAACCCTAATGTATGGAAGTAAAGCTTGGAGCTGACAAAATAAGGATGAAAGCAGGACAAACGCCGTAAAAATGAGATCACTAAGAATAATTTGCAGGGAAAACGTTGTATGATAGAATACCGAACGATGAAATAATAGAGAAATGTAAGGCAGATGACTGCATCATGGATAAAATAAAAAAAGGATCCCTGAGATGAATTGGACATACGGAACGAGTAGATGAGATTAGAATTGTTAAAAAGTTGTACACAAGCAGCGTGAGTAGAAAAAGAAGCCTAAGACGACCGAAGAAATTTTGGGATGACCAAATTACCAAATTAATCAATTATTAAAAGACGACCACATTCGAAGTCGGAATAATCGACGTACGTGCATGGTACGATGTATGAATGTAGAGAAATCACGAGAGGTATGTCAGAGCAGAGCATTGTGGCGATCCATCCTCTCCGCCTACCCCTCCGGAGGAATGGCGTGATGGTTAGTTAGTTTTTATATAGACATTTAAAATATAAAAATATTAAGGCCATCGATTTGGAAGATCCCATCGACATTGTATTGCAAGAAAAAGAGTGACGCTAATCGGGTTAAATATTATCAGATTATGAAATTCTACGCACTTATGTGTATGGAAGCGAAGCATGGAACTGGCAGAAGAAGGATGAAAGCAGAATAAATGCGGTAGAGATGAGGTCCCTAAGACGTATGTGTGGTAAAATGATATACGACAGAATCTCAAATGCTGATATTAAGAAAGGAATGTAGAGCGGAAGAAGGTATTTTGAAAGGATCGCTGCGTTGGTTTGGACATATGGAACGCATGGATGGAGAAAGATTGGTTAAGAAAGTATACGTTAATGATGTAAATGGAGTACGGAGTCGAGGCAGACCGAGGAAAACATAGCATGACCAAATTAATCAAATTTTCAAGGTTGGTCATGTAAGAAGTCGGAGGAATCGAAGTGCGTGTCTGACTCGTTGTATGAATGTGGAGGAATCTAGAGAGGTTTGCCAGAATGGAGTGTGTGGCGGTCCATTCTCTTTGCCTACCCCTGCAGTGAAACGGCGTGATGGTTTGTTTGTTTGTTTACTAGTAGTGTAATATACTTCTTATCTCTAATACTAATTTAAGGTGTGCTTTATATAATATTAACTTCTGATTTTATTTAATAATAAAGAGATGTGAGGCCGCGCGGGAGATATATAAGGTTAAAAGAATATATTAAATGTGGTCTGTCACCCTTTTGATTGATGACAAGAAAAGGCTAAATTAAATTAACATAAGTCCCGGATGGAAAGGAGCAGGCCTAGATAGTGCAGCAAGACTGACGAAAGGGCGTCGCTGCGTCCTATAACAGTCTCGGGTGGTGGTGGGAACCTTATATATTCTTATCTCTAAATCATTATCGCCGATTCGAATTCGATTTATTTTTCGGAAATGATACTCATTAAATGTAACGGATTTTTTTTCATCCATGCGACAATATATAGTTATGATTTATAACAGCTTTTCCTCACAATCGTGAAAGCTCATTTACTCCAAAAATTGGCCTCAATGAGTTATGAATGCCATTAGGTCAAAATTTTCATTATCTTCCGATTGAAGTAATCCAATAATGCCCGTCTTTTTCCAAAGCTGATTGCCGTTATACTTTGCGAAAATCTAATTAATTTACAATCATTATTTATTAAGAAAACGTTTTAACGCTTTTCCAATCGTAGAAATATCCACCTTAACTTTGTATAATAAACTTTATTTTATAATAAAAGTTACTGTAACATAAGTAAACAAAATATTATTTGAAATTATTAATTCATTCAAAATACAGGATAGCTCGAAACACAATATGAAAGCTACATTGATATTATTTAAGTAGAATGTTTCTCGACACGTTTCGAAGGCTTTACACCTTTATCATCGGGAGATTGGTGTATGTATGATATAAGTTTAAAAAAAAACTTTAATAACACTAAAATATTAATTACCTACCCATTTAAAACTTTATATTTTACAAATACTTAAAATAACAGGTTTACAAAATAATGTCGAAGTGTTTTAAATAACTTTCAAATATTTAATTAACGGATTGTTGGGGATCAAAATTATTATAACACGTAAACCTCATATATTATCCACCATAAAGAAAAGAGAAAGAAAGTCGAAAATCTTGGCCTAAGATCAATTTTAATATTTTAGTAGAATAAATTCTTTGTAAGATGGATTCGAAGTGATGTCGAAACTTTTACATCAAAAATGTTTTAAGAACTCTTCATCCTCGTTCTCCGGCGATGTTCCAACGGGTGAGAGAAGGAAAGGAAAACTTGAGAGTTGGAAAGCAATATCAGATAGTTTAAGGAAAAAACTCGTGTTATATAAATTTCCCTGCTTAATATTGTTTTAGATAGTGCTATTGTAGAAGTTAAATTATATTTGGAATCGCTCTTGACAGATAGGCTGATGGGATGATCATCAGGGAAAAAGTTGGGTTTCTAGATAGTAATTTTTGTTCATAATATCTTTTGAGAAAATAAACTGATTAAATTTTATCAAGCAATTTTTTGAGAATTTTTTTTCAAATTGTGTAAAAAGTTTTTGTAAATAATGTTTATAACTAACTAACTAACTAACCATCACGCCGTCTCCCCGAAGGGGTAGGCAGAAAGAATGGACTGCCACACTTTTCTTTCCTGACATATTTCTCTCGCTTTCTCAACATTCATACATCGTGCCATGCACGCGCGTCGACATCTCTGACTCATCACATGGCCGACATTCAATATTTGATTTATTTGATCGTGCCACGTTTTTCTCGGTCTTCCTCTATTTCTGGTTCCATTTACATCATTAACTTATAATTTTTTAACCATTCTTTCTTCATTCATTCTTTCCATATGTTCAAACCATCTTAATGATCCTTTCATTATTTTGTTCATGACAACATCATTCGCACAGCATTCACTTCTTATTTTTTCATTCGACACTCTATCATACACAGAGTATCCACACATTCGTCTAAGAGATCTCATTTCTACTGCATTTATTCTACTTTCATCCTTCTTTTGCCAGTTCCATGCTTCGCTTCCATACATAATGTTTATTATAATCAACTTATTGAACGCTAAGGCATTAACACTGTGAAATTCCATAGTAATATACTTAGAAAATTGAACATTAATTTGTTTAATCCACAAAATATTAAAAAATATACATACATATTAAAAAACACGATGTTTCGGAGGATACCTCCTTCTTCAGGTGTAAAAACATAATAACAACTAAACAAAGAAAGACTAATATTATATAAAAACGCATTCAAAATTAGAAACTATAATTCAATTATTCGTCTTAATGATCCTTTCATTATTTTGTTCATAACACCATCATTCGCACCGCATAGTTTTATTATTAGTCAGTTTATCATTACTAAAACAGATATTTAAAGCAAAATGGGATATAATTGAATAATTTGTATTACAATAAATTCTTACATAACCGATAAAAAGTATTATATAAATCATTCACTTGGACAAAACAGTAAGACTGCGTGTGGCAATATCTAATTATTCGTAAATATCGTATACGCCACGATGAATTTCGAGCAAAGCGACCACGTCGCACCGCCTAACCGGTTACAAAATAGCCCTTTATCTCTTCACGCCCTGTACCACCCCTCTGCGACCGTATCTTTGACCGCAGGCAGTAATGATAGCGAGGGAAATCCAATACGGACCGAAGACTAATAGACTGGTTTACCACTGTTATCCAATGCAGGGGATGAATTGAAAACGAAAACGTTTAAATGAAAAAGATTCGGCAATTTTGAAAGGATGAAAACAACTGTCTTTTACTTTATAAATGAATGTATAAGTAACTTTGTTGTGGAAATATTCCTAATACATAATTATGTATAAAAAACATTTAATATTAAACACGTTTTCAATTTCACGAAAGTGGCACCAATCATGAAGTTATTATTGAGATTCAATAGAGTATGAATTTTTAAAATAATAATTAAATAACACGATGTATTTTCACTACTTCCACTTTTGTCTTAATTTCGACAGCGACCGGTTTCGCCAGGCTCACTGGCATCGACAGACTGGTGACACTATTGCAAGCTGAGTCCTTTATATACATACAGATCAGGGGTGGTAAACACGATTCAGTACAAAAATTATCTTCAAATATTTATGTAAAATTTACTGAATTTAAATATTGGTATTACAGTTATTACAGGTATTTATGAAAAATCTTCTTGAATACCTGTAATACCAATAGTTAAAAAAACATCGTTTTATTTATTTATTATTTCAAATAAACTTCCATCAAAAGATTTCAGTAAAACCATTTGATTATCTATGAATTTTTTATTATATGATATTTCTAATGTGTTTCATTTTCGTTCATCAGATTTAAGATTTTTTATTCGTTGTTTTATACGAGTAGCTTCTTCTTCTTTTTCTTGTTTTTCCTCTCCTATCGGAGGTAAGACAGCATCATGCCTATTTTAATCCTTGATGCACCATTATGAGGGGGTTGATATCTAAAGGGTTGTAATGCAACTAAATCATTCTCGAAGTTTTTCTAGCCAAGATATTATTTTTCTCCTGACACTTGGTTTTCCGTTAATTTAACCTAAGATAATCATTCTCAGCACTTTTCAATTATCGTTTCTCATAATGTGCTCTTAAAGCATTTCAGTTTCGTAAAAAAACTGAAATAGTTCGAGCACTTTATGGTCTTTCAATTTTATTTTTCTATTTTCATTCGCTGCAGTACTTCCTCGTTCGTGACTTTCTCAGTCCATGATTGTTTAAATATTTTATTCTATTTCTATACTCCAGAACCTGTCTTCCACATTAGGTGTCAGATCTACGACAAATATAGCCAGCCCGCCTATCCTCAAAGCTACCTAATTGGTTTGTTGACGAATAAATTCAATTTGAATTCTGCCTTTCGAGGTTATTACAAGCATGGCTTTCCCATAGCGCGCTAGTCAACCTGCAACTTGTACATCACCATCCACATCATTATTTTTTTAAATCCATAAGAAAATACATGTTGAAAAATATTTTTATTTTTTTTTTACGTATACAACAGGTCGTGTGAACCCAATTACTGTATACAATTTTATTTTTTAGCTATTATATTGATTCTCGTGACATGTGATAGGTAGCCAATCTATCGCCATTTTATTGTCACGTGAATTCTACGCCAGACCAAAGACAGTGTGACAATCACACTGCCATCGCCGGGAATCGAACCCGAGACCTTCTGTATGGAAGTCAGAGCTCTTACCACTCTGCCACGAAGGTCGTCGTTAATTCACATAGAAAAAAAAAACAACAACAACAACAAACCATCACGCCGTATCCCCGCAGGGGTAGGCAGAGAGAATAGACCGTCACACTACTCTATCCTGGCACACCTCTCTAGCTTCCTCCACATTCATACATCGAGTCATACACGCACGTCGATTCTTCCGGCTTCTGACATGACCAACCTTTAATATTTGATTAATTTGGTCATGCCATGTTTTCCTCGGTCTACCTCGACTCCTTACTCCATTCACGTCGTTAACGTATACTTTTTTAACCATTCTTTCTTCACCCATGCGCTCCATATGTCCGAACCAACGCAGCGAACCTTTCATAATTTTGTTCATAATACCTTCTTTCGCTCTACATTCCTTCCTAATATCAGCATTTGAGATACTGTCGTTCATCGTTCTACCACACATACGACTTAGGGACCTCATCTCTACCACATTTATTCTGCTCTCATATTTCTTCTGCCAGTTCCATGCTTCGCTTCCATACATGAGGGTTGGGACCATAACTCCATTGTGAACTGCCATTTTCGCTTTCATTGATAAATTTTTGTTTCCAATAACTACTTTTAAAGCTCCATTCACTTTGTTACCCGCACCAACCCTTCTTTCAACATCACTGTCCGTTCGGCCATCCGCTGTGAATATGCTACCTAAATACACAAATTCCGTCACCTGTTCCAAGTTCTCTTCATTTACAAACAAAACAAAAGAATTTGACCAAAATAATCAAAAACAAAAGGGCGGCCACATGTGAAGTTGGAAAAATCGACGAGCGTACAGGTTACGATATACAAATATAGAAGAATCCGGAAAGGTATATCAGGATAGAGCAGTATGGCGGTCCATCCTCTCTGCCTATGGTTAGTTAGTTAGTTAGTATCGAAAGAACTTTTTCTCAAGAATCAATTGTATTTCAATAGAGACGAAGATGCAAATTGGAAACAGAATATGGTTGATCAATATGTTTACAGGACTTATGACCTGTCATTGGTTGGGTTAAGCGCACGCTTTATGTAATACAACTTTCCCCATTCCACATTATTTTTTCTTATGACCACCATGTCTGACAAATTTTTGGAAGTTGTATATATGTTGATCTCCAACAGCACCCTTTACATAGTAGTATATTCAATCTACACACTAACGCCATCTATGTAGATTGTATTTAAAGCATTAAGCAGAAGATCTTTTTTTATTTTTTATTTTTTTAAACTTGTTTCTATTATTTTTGCTAATAACGTGAATGATGAATAAATGGTGCACACATTTTGAATTGGTAAATACCGAATTTAATGAACTAATTTAGCTAATGTCGAATCAGCGGCGATAGTAGAAATCGGCTGGTAATTAAAATTCAAAACTGGGCGTGGCATTTGGTCAAACTTCGCTGGATTTCGCGAGTGCTTGAATAATTATTCCCTAGTGCGACTATTTGTCTGAATAATAATTTATTATTTCCCATGAGCTCGTATTTACGGGGACGCCGGCAGTGATAATGTTCCGACATCACCCAGCATTATGTTAATAATCACTTCCCATCAAAGGCCAAACTTTCACGGGCCGTTTACCAGAGACGGCACGTGGGAAGTTCAATATTACACCGAGCGTCCCACCGGAATATTTTAAAAAGCATTGAAATATTAATGTAGTAGAGCTGTACATGAACAAAATTATTGTTTTTTATTATTTTATAATTGAGGATAATCAGAATACAACAAAAAGCAATTGCACGATACAGTAAACTAATTTTATTCACATTTATTATGCTGTTGTCAAGAAAATCATTTCCCCCCTAAATACAGTTTTACGCTATTGTCAAGCAAACAATTTCTCCCAAAAACAAAAATACGCTATTGTCAAGCAAATCATTTTCCTCCAAATACCGTTTTTACGCAATTTCAAGCCAATCACTTCCCCCCAAATACCGTTTTTACGCAATTGTCAAGCAAATCACTTCCTTTTAAAAACGGTTTTTATGCTATTGTCAAGCGAATCATTTCCCCCAAATACTGTATTTACACTATTTTCAAACAAATCATTTCCCTCCAAATACCGTTCTTACGCTATTGTCAAGAAATAATTTCCAGAAAAAATTTGTTAATGCTATTATCAAGCAAATCATTTGATCAATTTCCATTCATATGGCCTTGTCAAACAAATCATTTAATTCAAAGTGATGAAAAATGGTAAAAAATCAACGATTAACTACATAGTAGACAATACAAAAATGCAAAATGCCATGATTTTTTGTTTTATTTGTGGGTCCTGTATAAATAAAACTAATCTACCGTAATGTTCAAGATACACAAGTTAGACAGATAACAAACGAATTACCGCATGAATTGTTTCTTAAACAGATATGTAAAACTCCATTTAAATAGTTAATGATTTAAAACGTCTGTTTTCTATTGTATTTTATGGGAATGACATGTTTTGCCTTGCCAAGGCATCATCAGGTGTAGCGTGAATCATATCTATGTATATACCCGACCTACGTCAGAATAATTTACCTTAGATAATTGATGTGGCATTATATATTGTTAACGGTAATTAAGAAGCCAGAAAAAATGACAAAATGTGAAAGTGTTACATAGAAATAATTAAGTATTTCACGACTACTCATATATAAACTTTTTCACATTTAAATAAACAGTTAATTAAATAAAATAAACACATATTAATAATGAATATTATAAATAAATTTTTAACCTGAAAAAAAAACAATAAAAAACAATAGTTACTTTTGATTTGTGAAAAAAAAGTATTATTGCAAGATTTTTTAAATTTGATTTCGTTTTAATAAAAGAATCATAACAACAAATTATTATTATAATAGAGCGGTGATTTATAGTTTGGCTTCATACATATTAAAATTATAATATCAATAAAATGCTTTTGAGCTTTCTTCACGACATAAATTCACGTGAAACCCCTGCTGTTTACCCGTCCCTAAATTACCCGACATTAACCAAGTCGTCTGTTATCATTTAGCGGGAATTATTTTAATACTTATACGTTAAATACAGCTAAAATATATATGTTATATTCACGAAGCAGAGACGTTGAACATATTATATTAAATATCCAACTTTCCCAAGAGGGTCCACAAGTACTTAGCCTTTAAAAATATTTAGAATTATGATACATATTCACGAAAATTTCTAAGGGTAATATACGAGTATACGCGTTCGAATGTTAAACACAGATGAAACTCTTAAGCACAAAATAAATCTGATTTTCTTTTCCTAAATTTACTTAACAAACTTATTAACTAAGTTTTGTCGTGCCATATTTTCCTCGGCTGTTTTCGGTTTCATTTTCTATTCACATTATTTAAAACGTTTAAATTTAAAATTTATTCAACATATTGATAAATATTTTTTTAACCTCGTTACAGAAGTTTTTTTATGTGGTTGGATAGTAATTCCAACGCACAACCCCTAATATGAATGGAAGACTGCACCTGGACCCGGCCAAGAGGACTGATCAAAACTATGAATAGAAGACAAAATCGGATTGTATGGTTTAAATATTACATTTTCTTAATGTTAACAATTATTTTGTACGCACTCCTCCCACGGAGTAAGCATATTTTCGCACCTACACAGTAATCTGGAAATTATATATTGAATTCGACCAGAGAATAGTTTCGATAAAAATGACACAATATTTCTACATTATTATTAATTAAACAAACTTGAAACATTAGAAATCCTTAAGTCGGTGCAATTGAGTGTAAACATAATTAATAATCAGAATCCTCCTTTTACTCCTTTATCCTTAAATACGAGTATACGCGTTCGAATGTTAAACACAGATGAAACTCTTAAGCACAAAATAAATCTGATTTTCTTTTTCTAAATTTACTTAACAAACTTACTAACTAAGTTTTGTCGTGCCATATTTTCGTATACTTTATCCTTGCTAGTGTTGGTTGGTTTTAAGTGCCTAATTACTGCCAAATAAAATAAGTGGATACGTGAAACATTAATTAAATCATATAACAGCTAATTTAAAAAACGGTGGATACGTGTAACATAAATTAAATAAACACAAAAGTCCGGATCGTCCATGTCAACATGTGCAACATCGGAAAAAACATTATGTGTTATTACATTATGTGCTAAATTTAAAAAACGGTGGATTCGTGGAACATAAATTAAATTGACAAATGTGCACCATCTAAAAATAACATTTTGTATTAAATTATTTTTATTTTGTTATTTTATTTTATATCATTGTATTTTATATTATTTGTTTAGATTTATTTTGTGGATGTTGGAAGATCGAAGTGTGCGCGGGAGATGCCTATTGGTGGCGATGAGGTTCGCAACCCATCACACCGCGTCTCCTGCGGGGCGAAAAGAGAAGGATGGAGTGCCGCATCAGTAAAAGTGTGACAGTCCATTCTTTCTGCCTACCCTTTCGGGGAGACGGCGTGATGGTTAGTTAGTTAGTTAGTCCTTAAATAATTTGTCTACCTTTAGTTTTCCAAGCTCCAATTCCAAATCATATGTAAATTAATCATTTATTAATTTACTACGTACTCGTATATTATGTCTTTTTATCATTGTTCAAGAAACAACAAATAATTTATATAAATGAAAACGTCCGTTTTCTGGGAGTTTTATTAATTTTTCTATGGAATAACATGTTTCGCCCTTCTAAGGCATAATCAAATGCCTTAGAAGGGTGAAACATGTCATTCCATATAAAATTTAATATAACTCCTAAAAGACAGACGTTTTCATTTATATTAATTATTTAATATGGAATTTTACATCATTGTTCAAGAAAAAATAAATAACAAATAATTAATTATATTTAATTGGAATGAGATGTTTCACCTTGCAAAGGCGTAATCATACGAGTATATGTAACATTAGATAATAACATAGTAACCCGAACCATGCGTTTACATTTATATTAAAAAATGATACATTTTTCTTAAATTTTCAAATAGAAAGAAATTTTAATGTTTACTTTGCTTCAGAAGGATCGTTCTTCTTTTTGTTATTAGATATTCATGATGAATAGATTCAAGAATGGTAGCAAAAGAATAAATGGTTTACGGCTCAGAACGTTTGCATAAAATAAAACTTTTCGTACTATAATGATGAAATATTTGCGCCGTTATATTCGCACGTGTAGAATAATGAGGTGATCACTTTTGATTGACGGCTTTCGCATAATTTTCAATATAAGCTAAAAATGATGTACGCCTTTGAAAAATATAACCCAGTGCATATTTAAATAAATCGGAAGAAATATTATGGTTTATGTCAAAAGTAACATATTATTAAATAATATTAGAAACAGACTCTCAGAAGCAAACTGGTTGTAAATTATAGTTCCACAGAACAGGTCATGAAGTTCAGATATCTGGGTGTAGAGATATCTAGTTGTAGCGATCTGTATAATGAAGTTGAAGAGCAAAATAATAAAGGTCTAGTGGAACGCATAGTTAGGATTTATAAAACATCAAGTCTATAACCTATTCTTAATAGATGGCGCTAGTGTAGATTGAACTAAAAAATATGAAGTGTGGTGCAACATAGTAGCATATATACAACTTCCAAAAATTCGTTAGACGTGGTGGTAGTAAGAAGGGCGGAATGGGGAATGTTGTTAACATAAAGCGATCGCTTAACCCAACCAATGACAGGTCATAAGCCCTGCAAACGCCTCGACCATCATATTCTGTTTCCAAAAAACAATTTCCATCTTCGTCTCTTTTGAGATACAATCAATCCTCAAAAATGATAAACCCGCAATGGGTAAAATCCAGTATTTGTTTAAATATTGCTAACATTCAAGTCCATAATGACTTACGAATCGAATCAAGAGAATACACTGTCAGAACGATACATCTCCTAAGAGTAGCAGAAATGAAAACATAGCGACCTATCATGGGTGGACGTTAGGTATACTATACCCCTTGGAATAGTATACCTAACGAAGAAATTTACAGATCCTACAAAATTTATGACATAGTGAGGTGGAGTAGGCAGAGATGATAAATCTAGAGGTATCATATCGAGAGGATGGATGCAGCGAGGATTCCTAAGATCATGATACACTAGACTTCAAAGTGTCATCGACCACCAGGACAACCACGAAAGAGATGGAGACGTCTTCATAACAGGAAGAAATGTGATATCAAATTATCAAATCATAATCTAGATGAGAGAACGCTTGACTCCTGATCCCGAGGACAAGGGTTCAAGCCTGGACACGACCAGATTCCTTCTTCATAATAATGAGCTATTTCCTGCTCACATTGAAGATTGTAAAAATAAATTCTAATATCATTATTTAAATCCTTGATATTTTTCTTTAAATAAATAAAATATCAGTTTAATTAACACGAATGAAAACGTCAGTTTTATAGAAGTTTTATTATTTTTTTATGGGAATGACATGTTTCGCCCTTCTTAGGCATTATCAAATGTTGGACACCCAATATTTGATAATGCCTTAGAAGGGCGAAACATGTCATTCCCATAAAATATAATAAAACTTCTAGTTCTCCATTCGTATTAATTATTTAATATAGAGTTTGTATATTATTCCATAAAGGACTCGGTTTGCAATAGTGTCACCATTCTGTCGATGCCAGCGAGTTTGGCGAAACCGGTCGCTGTTGAAATAAAGACAAAAGTGGAAGTAGTTAAAAAATATCGTATTATTTAATTATTATATGAAAAATATCAGCCTGAAATTAATAATGTTTCGTAAACATAAACAATTTGATAAAAACAATGACGCAATCTAATATTTTTCACACGTACAATAATATTTGACCTTCCAGTATGTTTTTTTAAAAATGTTTTTCCTTTTTTCTAGTATAATATATTATATACATATTATATACAATATAGCTTTGAGTAGAGGTTATAACCTCTACTCAAAGCATTTCTACAGTGAAAGGCCGTGACTTCAAAAGCGAAATTTCTTATACATATTTCAAATTTTTGAAAATTTTTAACTGTTTAAAGTCCTACGCGACTTTGACTCCATTTAGAATGTCTATTTCATACAAAAGAGGCGAGGCTGAAAGAATATTGTAATATATTATATTAACGAAATTCTCAGAATCTCTCGTGGTTTTAAAGTGAAAAATACTTTACCATCAGGTAACAAGCCTTGTGGATACGAAATAAGAATAACGTTCATTTTCCAAGAAACGCCCAAAATATCTAAGCATTATTATGAAGGCGTTTTTGTAAAACTATCATATTAAACTTAAAATTAATAACAAAAGAGCAATTGAAAATCAAGTTTTCGTTTTCATAATACGCGTATTGATTTATAGAAACAGCAAAAATATTTATTGTTACCCAGTTCATACAAAAATCAAAATCTGATCTTTTCACTTAGAATATAAAATAAGCAATATCTAAGAAAGTAATTTGAAATGCACACGTTTCTGATTATTATTGTGTGACAGCAGTGTAGAAAACAAAAGTAAAACAATCTGGCATTGTCAATTCTGAATTCGAACCGTGTGAAAAAAAAACATTTACATTCAAAGTTGTAAATCTTTACTTCCTTGAATATTTAATGGGTTTTAACTACATAGTTATACTTTTTTTTATGAAAAATACCTGATTGTGTGGATAATAGTCAGGCGTTATTGCGCTGCCGTTGGTGTAACGAAACCTGTAAGGGCTGTGAACCGGACACCCCCTGAAGGGCGCAGGAGGTGGTTCCTGGCGCGGGGGTGGCGGGGGGCGCTCGCACCAGCGCCCTCCGCATCCTTGGTGCAAGATGGTGCTCCCGTGCAGCGAGCCCCCGTGGTGCAGCTGCCTCCGCTCGCAGTGGCCCGGGGCGTGCATGATGGGGTGCCCCATCTGGGCGAGGGAGCCGTGGCTCAGCGACCCCCCGTGGCTCAGGCTGCCCATGTAGGCCAGGTTGCTGCAGTGGGGGATGGGCTGGAAGTGGGCGGGGCACGAGTGCGCCATACGGGGGGGGCGGGGACCCCATCCACCCCCCCCTCCGCCTTGATAGTGATCCAGTCTACTTATCCCGCCTCACCTCTTTCATTGAAAACTTCCACAACTTTACCAGCGCAATTAAATATGCTTCCCTTTTCTGGGCACCATAGTATTTAAACTATTCGAATATCAAACCAAAGTAATGTTCACTTTTATATCGTATACATTTGCACCACAGTCACATGGACATAAGTGCCCCCACAAAAGAGACATCGTATAACACCTTATGTTATTATTTATCGAAGGTCACATGAAAATTTGTACGTCACTTTATAATGCAATCATCAATATGTATTTTCACTAATTCACAGATGTTTATTACCTATAGAAAGAAAGAAAAACATTTTTAGTGTTTAAATTATGAACTTATTGATGATAATCAAAACAAACCTATCAGATGATAACGAATAACTAACTAACCATCACGCCATTTCCCCGATGGGTAGGCAGAGATGATGAATCACCACAATGCTCTGTCCTGGCATACCTCTCGGGCTTCCTCTACATTCATACATCGTACCATTCATGCACGTCGATTATTCCTATTATTATTATGATAACGTAGTATAATAATTAACATGAAAAACTCACAATATTCACTGCATCAAATCTTTTCGTCAAGCGTTTTAATAGTAGCATATTCTAAGCTTGCAAATATTATTAATTTTGAAAAACGGCGCATTACAAATCATAATTATTTTTATTAATCTTCATCATAGAATTTGGGCGTAAGAGCTATCAAGTTTTTCAAGGAGAGTCAATTTTATGATTGTAATGTAAAGATTAGCATAGCTTGATTCTCTAATGCTTATAGGTACATATTTTAAGTTAATCCCTATGTCTAGACTAATTAGGCCTATCATATAAACCATGTACACCCTACAGCAGTACTTATTTATTGTTTCTTGAATAAGTAAGTAAAACTAAATAATAAATAGTAGGTACATGTTTTTTCTGCCTAAGACAGAGAACTTAGGCAGATACTAATGAAATGTTTGGGCATATGTTTCGGAAACGTGTACTCTGAAGATGCATACAATAAGCCGGCTAGAGGCATTCAAAATGTGGCTTCTTAGAATAATGCTTAGTATACCGTGGACAAATTTGATTAGCAATTCAGAAGTCCTGAGGATACCTCATTACATTATTGGAATGAATTAGTCACGCAAGATCACATATTGCGTGAAGACAATTGTGAGATTGAAATACAGAAGTGATTGCCAATATCTGGAAAACCTGCACATGAAAAAGTAGAAGAATTTATTTTTTCTTGAACAATGATATAAAACTCTCGGTTAAATAATTAATTCTAATGAAAACATCTGTTTTATTATATTTTATGGGAATGATATGCTACATATTGCTTACGCATTATAAAATGTCATTCTCAAAAATATAATGAAACTTCTAAAAATACGGTTTCATTTGTATTTGACTACAAATTTCAGCAAATTTACGTTTTCATTAATATATAATTAGTAATAACTTAAAAATAAAGTGTAATTGCAAAAAAATGGGCACATCACTATGTTAAAAAGCTACCCCGCATGAAAGCACAAAAAGTACAAATTTTAATCTGCTGCGTCAGAATTCGGCTGTTAGCTTTAAGTGTTGGCCCGGCGGGGGTGGGCTGGACGGTCGCCCGGCGCCGTATTATTAGCATGCGGGTTTAACCTGAAACTTAAAAGTGTGCTCTAGTCTTAATGGGGTACCCTGACCACGTGTCCACTGCAGTAAACGGTCCGAATTATTACATCTGCTATAGTTTCCTGTGTCCCTGTGCGTATGTGTGAATTAGTTTTAATGGAAATTGTTCATTTAAATTAAGCCCTGATAACCAAAAAGACCGAATAATTTCTTGAAGTGAAAGTATGCAAAAACACGTAGTAAGATGGTGTCAATTTTATTTTATTTTATTTATTATGGAAGTGTTTTCTAAACTTATACCCAAAAAAGTTTGTAATTTAATTATAAGAGAAACCGATCAAATAAAAAAGTTACCATAATATAATTGCCTATTCATTTATTAAATACCAGGTTGCCGCATGATATCAAAAATAGATATTTGGTAAATAATATTAATGAAAACCTCTGTTTCTAGAGTTCCATCATACTTAATAGAATGGCATGTTTCACCTCGTCAAGGTATTATGAAATACATCATCTATGGTATTATCAAATCCATTAGCATAATGAAAAATGTCATTCCCATACAATAAAATAAATCTTTAAGAAAACGGACATTTTCATTCGAACATTTTCAAAAAGAGAACTTTAAATCACTGCTAGAGATATAATCAATATATATTTGGTTTTAACACTTTAATATTTTTTTTAATTTCATCGCAAATTAATTGTTACTTAGCAAAACATATAAAAATGTTTTTTTTTGTTTCAATATATTTTTAATAAAACTCTACTCTACAAACTGGTTTCGACACTTTCCATCATTGCCAAAATTATCGATCAAAATCAATCATCGGTTAAAAGGGATAATTGGTTGAAACATATTTATTGAATAATGTGGCGATTTATCCTCTCTGCCTACCTCTCCGAGGAAACGGAGTGATGGTTAGTAAGTTATTGTGTGCTGTATTGCATTCAGATTTACATATATTAAAATGTATCGATTTTAAATTGTTTTTCTTAAAAGACATTCGGTCCCAACAGGGTTGAACTAAAACGGTGTCACTCTCGGATATTCATCACGGAATAAATGCCGAATGTAAATCACCCTTAATAAGATACACCCGATTATTCCACACACGTGCGAGCGGCCCTCCGGTTTATACGTAAACTTGCTCACACAGCTAACCTCAGACGTGGAGCTAAGATTATTCTGACCAAAGGGATTGTTACCGTTCCGAACCTTCACAGTGAAATATACTTCGCAAATAAGGCCGTGGATTCCGGGATTCAGTACACAATGAAATATTTTTATGTATTTTGAATTTATCATGCTTTACAAACAAAAGAAAAATCAACTGAGATCATTAATAAATTATGAGGAATGGTGAACGCAAAGAGTTCTGTAACAAAGGTACAAAACAAAGTAAATAAACGTCTGAAGCACACAAAGTCTTGAAATGTGTACAGCAATCATACATTATTAGACAATAAAAATAAATTCTTTTTTTGAAATGAATAAGGCATTCTTGTAAAAATATCAATAAACAACCCTCAATAATTATTCTAAAAGATTGCGTATAAAACATTAGATTGCATTAGGATTACCTATAAAATATTAGTTTGCAATAGGATTGCCAATTAAAAACATACTCTTTCGCTCTCCGCGGATTACTCTATCCGTTTAACGGTAATAATTAATGTTTTGATAACGGTTAAATACCCATCATTACTAAAAAGGAATAAAGCCATTCCGACGTTTCAAAATGCTTTTTAAAACAATTTGAACCGTAATGTAAAACTCCCTATTGAATAATTAATACGAATGAAAACGTCTGTTTTCTAGAAGTTTAATTATGATGGGAATGATATATTTCAGCTTGCTTATTCTAAAATGAAAGCTGTTAATCCCTTTGCATCATAAAACTCATAAGTTTTTTTAAAAAACAGGCGTTTTCATGCATATTAATTCATATTTTTATTTATTTATAGACGGAATAAAGTATGTACACTAAGTTTTTTTTTGATACAGACAGATAACTAAAATCTAAGAAGAGATTTTAAGAGTAATAGGTATGTATGTAGATAATTAAAGAATAAGGACACAAATAAGAATACAGGTATATAGAATATGACAAAAAAAAGACACTTTTAAATTAAGAATACAGGTTTAAAGATTATTAACGAAATAAAGAAAATAATAAAATTAAGAAAGAGAGTAATTAAGTTGAAGAAAAAGAAGATAGTAGTTATCACTAACGTTTGTACGAGCATTTTTTTCTAACTAACTAACTAACGAACCATCACGCCGTCTCCCCGAAAGGGTAGGCAGAAAGAATAGATTGTCACACTTTAACCGATGCGGCACTCCATCCTTATCTTTTCGCCCCGCGAGAGACGCGGTGTGATGGGTTGCGAACCTCATCGCCACCAATAGGCATCTCCCGCACACACTTCGATCGTCCAACATCCACAAAATAAATCTAAAAAAGATAATATAAATTACAATGATAATAAATAAAATAACAAAACAAAAATAATTTAACACAATGTTTTTTTTAGATGCTGCACATATTGTCTATTTAATTTTTGTTCCACGTATTTAATTTCAGCATTTTTTTTCTGTGGTCAAAATATCGATTTCTAAACATGGGAAGCGTCAAATAAATAATATAAAGATTTTTATTCGTGTAATAAAACACAAAAGACATTTATCACAACTCTGCTCAAATTTCCAAGAATAATTAGCAGACGGACGGAATCTACTTACGCCCATATTGCCAGTTTTCCTTGGCCCGGAATAAAACAAATTGGCCTTTATCATAACGCTGATTAGGGCGAGAGTAGAATTTGTTTGCTTTTGTAGCAAAGTGGCCAGGTAAAGAAAGGGACGAAGGTTGATTAAAACGGCGGCACTCTTCGCGGAAATTAATTAAAAACGGGGCTCGTCATACATAAAACAAAAGTGGGGCGACCCGCCACCGGCCGAAGTATGTTCACATAATCAGGGATAGGTTTCGTAATTTAATATTTCATATTACACGCACGGGTGAGCACTTAGAGCAGATGCGAGACGCGCGTTTTGGTGGATAATTTTGTCACCGAAAAGACTAGCAATTAAAAAATCGATTTTAACCCTTTAACCACTTAAGACGTATGTATACAAGTGACACTGGAACTACTGGCGTTATCGGAGAACTACTGGCGTTATTGGAAACGATACATATTGCTATCGGCTAATGATAAAAAAATTATATGTTAACGATGTAAATGGAACCAGAAATAGAGGAAGACCGGGGAAAACGTGGCACGATCAAATAAATCAAATATTGAATGTCGGCCATGTGAGGAGTCACATAAATCTACGCACGTGCATGACCCGATGTATGAATGTTGAGGAAGCGAGAGAAATATGCCAGGAAAGAAGAGTTTGGCAGTCCATTTCTTTCTGCCTACCCCTTCGGGGTGACGGCGTGATGGTTAGTTAATTTTTTTTTAATGAAACATGGTTAGTAATTAAATGATTATATAACTAACTAACTAACTAACTAACCATCACGCCGTCTCCCCGAAGGGGTAGGCAGAAAGATTGGACTGCCACACTTTTCCTTCCTGACATATTTCTGTCGCTTCCTCAACATTAATACATCGGGTCATGCACGCGCATAGATTTATGTGACTCCTCACATGGCCGACATTCAATATTTGATTTATTTGATCGTGCCACGTTTTCCCCGGTCTTCCTCTATTTCTGGTTCCATTTACATCGTTAACATATAATTTTTTTATTATTAGCGGATAGCAATATGTATCGTTTCCAATAACGCCAGTAGTTCCAGTGTTACTTGTGTACATACATCTTAAGTGGTTAAAGGGTTAAAATAGATTTTTTAATTGCTAGTCTTTTCGGTGACAAAATTATCCACCAAAACGCGCGTCTCGCATCTGCTCTAAGTGCTCACCCGTGCGTGTAATATGAAATATTAAATTACGAAACCTATCCCTGATTATGTGAACATACTTCGGCCGGTGGCGGGTCGCCCCACTTTTGTTTTATGTATGACGAGCCCCGTTTTTAATTAATTCCCGCGAAGAGTGCCGCCGTTTTAATCAACCTTCGTCCCTTTCTTTACCTGGCCACTTCGCTACAAAAGCAAACAAATTCTACTCTCACCTTAATCAGCGTTATGATAAAGGCCAATTTGTTTTATTCCGGGCCAAGGAAAACTGGCAATATGGGCGTAAGTAGATTCCGTCCGTCTGCTAATTATTCTTGGAAATTCGAGCAGAGTTGTGATAAATGTCTTTTGTGTTTTATTACACGAATAAAAATCTTTATATTATTTATTTGACGCTTCCCATGTTTAGAAATCGATATTTTGACCACAGAAAAAAAATGCTGAAATTAAATACGTGGAACAAAAATTAAATAGACAATATGTGCAGCATCTAAAAAAAACATTGTGTTAAATTATTTTTATTTTGTTATTTTATTTATTATCATTGTAATTTATTTTATCTTTTTTAGATTTATTTTGTGGATGTTGGACGATCGAAGTGTGTGCGGGAGATGTCTATTGGTTGAGGTTCGCAACCCATCACACCGCGTCTCTTGCGGGGCGAAAAGATAAGGATGGAGTGCCGCATCGGTTAAAGTGTGACAATCTATTATTTCTGCCTACCCTTTCGGAGAGACGGCGCGATGGTCAGTTAGTTAGAAAAAAATGCTCGTAAAAACGTTAGTGATAACTACTATCTTCTTTTTCTTCAACAATTCATATACCTGTATTCTTAATTTTATTATTTTCTTTATTTCGTTAATAATTTTTAAACCTGTATTCTTAATTTAATAGTGTACTTTTTTCTGCCATATTCTATATACCTGTATTCTTATTTGTGTCCTTATTCTTTAATTATCTACATACATACCTATTACTCTTAAAATGTTCTTAGATTTTAGTTATGTCTGTACCAAAAAAAAACTTAGTGTACATACTTTATTCCGTCTATAAATAAATAAAAATATTAATTAATATGCATGAAAACGCCTGTTTTTTAAAAAAAAATATGAGTTTTATGATGCAAAGGGATTAACAGCTTTCATTTTAGAATAAGCAAGCTGAAATATATCATTCCCATCATAATTAAACTTCTAGAAAACAGACGTTTTCATTCGTATTAATTATTCAATAGGGAGTTTTACATTACGGTTCAAATTGTTTTAAAAAGCATTTTGAAACGTCGGAATGGCTTTATTCCTTTTTAGTAATGATGGGTATTTTACCGTTATCAAAACATTAATTATTACCGTTAAACGGATAGAGTAATCCGCGGAGAGCGAAAGAGTATGTTTTTAATTGGCAATCCTATTGCAAACTAATATTTTATAGGTAATCCTAATGCAATCTAATGTTTTATACGCAATCTTTTAGAATAATTATTGAGGGTTGTTTATTGATATTTTTACAAGAATGCCTTATTCATTTCAAAAAAAGAATTTATTTTTATTGTCTAATAATGTATGATTGCTGTACACATTTCAAGACTTTGTGTGCTTCAGACGTTTATTTACTTTGTTTTATACCTTTGTTACAAAACTCTTTGCGTTCACCATTCCTCATAATTTATTAATGATCTCAGTTGATTTTTCTTTTGTTTGTAAAGCATGATAAATTCAAAATAAATAAAAATATTTCATTGTGTACTGAATCCCGGAATCCACGGCCTTATTTGCGAAGTATATTTCACTGTGAAGGTTCGGAACGGTAACAATCCCTTTGGTCAGAATAATCTTAGCTCCACGTCTGAGGTTAGCTGTGTGAGCAAGTTTACGTATAAACCGGAGGGCCGCTCGCACGTGTGTGGAATAATCGGGTGTATCTTATTAAGGGTGATTTACATTCGGCATTTATTCCGTGATGAATATCCGAGAGTGACACCGTTTTAGTTCAACCCTGTTGGGACCGAATGTCTTTTAAGAAAAACAATTTAAAATCGATACATTTTTATATATGTAAATCTGAATGCAATACAGCACACAATAACTAACTAACCATCACTCTGTTTCCTCGGAGAGGTAGGCAGAGAGGATAAATCGCCACATTATTCAATAAATATGTTTCAACCAATTATCCCTTTTAACCGATGATTGATTTTGATCGATAATTTTGGCAATGATGGAAAGTGTCGAAACCAATTTGTAGAGTAGAGTTTTATTAAAAATATATTGAAACAAAAAAAAACATTTTTATATGTTTTGCTAAGTAACAATTAATTTGCGATGAAATTGAAAAAATATATTATAGTGTTAAAACCAAATATATATTTATTATATCTCTAGCAGTGATTTAAAGTTCTCTTTTTGAAAATGTTCGAATGAAAATGTCCGTTTTCTTAAAGATTTATTTTATTGTATGGGAATGACATTTTTCATAATGCTAATGGATTTGATAATACCATAGATGATGTATTTCATAATGCCTTGACAAGGTAAAATATGCCATTCTATTAAGTATGATGGAACTCTAGAAACAGAGGTTTTCATTAATATTATTTACCAAATATCTATTTTTGATATCATGCGGCAACCTGGTATTTAATAAATGAATAGGCAATTATATTATGGTAATTTTGAGATATAATGTTTACTTTTTTATTTGATCGGTTTCTCTTATAATTAAATTACAAACATTTTTTGGTATAAGTTTAGAAAACACTTCCATAATAAATAAATTTAAATAAAATTGACACCATCTTATTACGTGTTTTTGCATACTTTTACTTTAAGAAATTATTCGGTCTTTTTGGTTATCAGGGCTTAATTTAAATTAACAATTTCCATTAAAACTAATTCACACATACGCACAGGGACACAGGAAACTATAGCAGATGTAATAATTCGGATCGTTTACTGCAGTGGACACGTGGTCAGGGTACCCCATTAAGACTAGAGCACACTTTTAAGTTTCAGGTTAAACCCGCATGCTAATAATACGGCGCCGGGCGACCATCCAGCCCACCCCCGCCGGGCCAACACTTAAAGCTAACAGCCGAATTCTGACGCAGCAGATTAAAATTTGTACTTTTTGTGCTTTCATGCGGGGTAGCTTTTTAACATAGTGATGTGCCCATTTTTTTGCAATTACACTTTATTTTTAAGTTATTACTAATTATATATTAATGAAAACGTAAATTTGCTGAAATTTGTAGTCAAATACAAATGAAACCGTCTTTTTAGAAGTTTCATTATATTTTTGAGAATGACATTTTATAATGCGTAAGCAAGATGTAGCATATCATTCCCATAAAATATAATAAAACTTCTAGAAAACAGATGTTTTCATTCGAATTAATTATTTAACCAAGAGTTTTATATCATTGTTCAAGAAAAAATAAATTCTTCTACTTTTTCATGTGCAGGTTTTCCAGATATTGGCTATCACTTCTGTATTTCAATCTCACAACTGTCTTCACGCAATATGTGATCTTGCGTGACTAATTCATTCCAATAATGTAATGAGGTATCCTCAGGACTTCTGAATTGCTAATCAAATTTGTCCACGGTATACTAAGCATTATTCTAAGAAGCCACATTTTGAATGCCTCTAGCCGGCTTATTGTATGCATCTTCAGAGTTCACGTTTCCGAAACATATGCCCAAACATTTCATTAGTGTCTGCCTAAGTTCTCTGTCTTAGGTAGGCAGAAATAATAGATTGTCACACTTTAACCGATGCGGCACTCCATCCTTATCTTTTCGCCCCGCAAGAGACGCGGTGTGATGGGTTGCGAACCTCAACCAATAGACATCTCCCGCACACACTTCGATCGTCCAACATCCACAAAATAAATCTAAAAAAGATAAAATAAATTACAATGATAATAAATAAAATAACAAAATAAAAATAATTTAACACAATGTTTTTTTTAGATGCTGCACATATTGTCTATTTAATTTTTGTTCCACGTATTTAATTTCAGCATTTTTTTTCTGTGGTCAAAATATCGATTTCTAAACATGGGAAGCGTCAAATAAATAATATAAAGATTTTTATTCGTGTAATAAAACACAAAAGACATTTATCACAACTCTGCTCGAATTTCCAAGAATAATTAGCAGACGGACGGAATCTACTTACGCCCATATTGCCAGTTTTCCTTGGCCCGGAATAAAACAAATTGGCCTTTATCATAACGCTGATTAAGGTGAGAGTAGAATTTGTTTGCTTTTGTAGCGAAGTGGCCAGGTAAAGAAAGGGACGAAGGTTGATTAAAACGGCGGCACTCTTCGCGGGAATTAATTAAAAACGGGGCTCGTCATACATAAAACAAAAGTGGGGCGACCCGCCACCGGCCGAAGTATGTTCACATAATCAGGGATAGGTTTCGTAATTTAATATTTCATATTACACGCACGGGTGAGCACTTAGAGCAGATGCGAGACGCGCGTTTTGGTGGATAATTTTGTCACCGAAAAGACTAGCAATTAAAAAATCTATTTTAACCCTTTAACCACTTAAGATGTATGTACACAAGTAACACTGGAACTACTGGCGTTATTGGAAACGATACATATTGCTATCCGCTAATAATAAAAAAATTATATGTTAACGATGTAAATGGAACCAGAAATAGAGGAAGACCGGGGAAAACGTGGCACGATCAAATAAATCAAATATTGAATGTCGGCCATGTGAGGAGTCACATAAATCTATGCGCGTGCATGACCCGATGTATGAATGTTGAGGAAGCGAGAGAAATATGCCAGGAAAGAAGAGTTTGGCAGTCCATTTTTTCTGCCTACCCCTTCGGGGTGACGGCGTGATGGTTAGTTAATTTTTTTTTAATGAAACATGGTTAGTAATTAAATGATTATATAACTAACTAACTAACTAACTAACCATCACGCCGTCTCCCCGAAGGGGTAGGCAGAAAGATTGGACTGCCACACTTTTCCTTCCTGACATATTTCTGTCGCTTCCTCAACATTAATACATCGTGTGATGCACGCCCGTCAATTTCTCTGACTCCTCACATGGCCGACACTCAATATTTGATTTATTTGATCGTGCGCCACGTTTTGCTCGGTCTTCCTCTATTTCTTGTTGGATTTGCATCGTTAACATATATTTTTTTTACCATTCTTTCTTCATTCATTCTTTCCATATATCCAAACCAATGATCCTTTCATCATTTTGTTCATAACACCATCAATCGCACCGCATTCACTTCTTATATTTTCATTCGATACTTTATCATACACAGAGTATCTGCACATTCGTCCAAGAGATCTCATTTCTACTGCATTTATTATTCTTTCATCCTTATTTTGCCAGTTCCATGCTTCGCTTCCATACATAAGGGTCGGTAGAAGAACACCATTGTGCACTGCCATTCTAGCTTTTTTGGATAGGTTTTTGTTTGCGATGACAACTTTTAGTGCACCATTCACTTTGTTGCCTGCCCCAACCTTTCTTTCAACATCCCTCTCCACTCCACATTTATCATACCGTTAAATATTACAATATCATATATACCGTTAAATATTACAAATAGTTGAAAAATAAGCATATCTTTATGAATAACCGTTTAATTTAATTTAATTATACTCTGGTATGAAGCACACTATTTGTGGTGTGGAATTATTAAAAACAACATAGTTCATTGTTTTGGCCGAAACACTTTGACACTGAAAATTATAAACTGTTAAATTATAAAACTCTGTTCTATATATCTCTATATATCACCATTTTATTTTTATTTTAAATTTTCATAATGATAATACATCAACTGTTAAATTTTCGTGATTTTTCGAACCTTTATATGTATTTGGTCCTATGTCAATTTGAATAATTTCGTCGATATAATTTTGAAGTTCTTGCGACAGTTGAGTTAGGTACCTAATTAAAGTTAATCAAAAGAACGGTTAGTAAATATTTATAGGAGAACATATTAAAGGTGGAAAATATTCAGCAGTAGCATTAAAAGCGTACTGCTGTACGGATGTGAGACTTGGAAGTCTACCGCGGACGTTATTGGTAAACTTAAGGTGTTTATAAATAGGTGCCTTCGCTCAATATTCAAAATCTTTTGGCCCCAAACAGTGTCAAATGCCGCTCTCTGGACTATGGCAGGCGAAAAGCCAATTAGAGAACAGGTCGCTAGACGCAAATGGCAGTGGATCGGTCACACTCTGAGACGGAACCCAGCCTGCATCGCTCAGGGTGCACTAGACTGATCCCCTATGGGGGAAGAGAAAGCGAGGCAAACCTAGAGCCACCTGGAGAAGAACCCTGCAGGACGAGGTTAGGGCGGCAGGCCTCACTTGGGATGATGTCAGGCATCAGGCATGCGATAGGAGTCGGGTGGAGAAGGTTCCTTGAGGCCCTATGCACCACGGAGGTGTGACGGGACAAAAAGAAAGAAGAAAGAAAGAAAGAAGAAGATTAAAGGTGGAAAAAATTTATTATAATAATAAAAATAGAATTAAATAATTTTATTTTGTTATTCACCACTAGCTTCGTCTAATGTAGACGAAGTCGAGACAAAGGTCCAGCGGGAGCGAAACAGGTTGGTTTAATAAAACAAAATAAGTGTTTTAAATTAAAATGAGATACCGGATATTGCTTAATGAATATTTCTATTTTAATTTACGTAGGATTTGCTTAGGCCTAATTACGTTGCGTAATACGTTTTTCGGTGTGGTGATGTAATTTGCGAAAAATTAATTTTCAAGTACTTTCATCTCTCCCTCCCATGAAAAAATGACCGTTGATTGATGAATTGTGGAGAAAATAATAACTCAATACGTCTGTGAATACGTGTATACATTGTGTCAAGTTACTAACACATACGCAAGCACGTTAATGTCTATAGGTTGACAACTCGTTCCTCGTGTCTGACCATTAATAATTTATTAGACGATAAGAGACAATCCCATCAAAATATTATTTGTAGTGCCAAATTGCTGAACATGATCAATTTGGGGGTAAATAACACAAAACGAATGATATATATTTTTTAACTAAAGAATTTTCTTGACGGCTGCGGTTTTAACTTTGTAAAACTCAAATATAAAATTAGTTACAAATTTGTATCGCCTTGCAAGGGCATTCTCAAACCAATATGACTCTCAAACTACTAAGTTTCAAACTAGTTGTTTGAGAATACCCCCACAGGGCCAAACAACTTTGTAACTATTGTTTATATATAAAATCAATATAAAACCGAAAAATCAATTACGCTTTCGTTATTTTAAATCATTATCTTTAAAATCAGTTTACTGTTGAAATGTTCTTGGTCAACCGTATATGTAAAAGTCTTGAAAAAAAATTCCGTACAAAAAGTATGTAAACAAATTTGTTAATGATAAAAATACAAATAAAAATATATAATGTGTTTTCGAAAAAAAATGCATTTTTTCATACACATAACGATAACATTTTGAGATATTAATTTTAAATTTGATGGTCAGTTCTTAAATAAAAAATAGGCAAAAAAATGATTTTCTTTTTGTAATTCTAGTTAATTCAAAGAAATGAGAAAGAAACATGCAGTTTCTGAGATAATAACGACCAGTTTTGGATATTTATATGATTACACAATTTAAATGGTAAATATTGCTACATAATCATATAAATTGTACATTAGCACAATTAATTTTCAGACAAAAGTGCTCAATTGAACTAGGCTTCAGATTTTTTTCAGTATACAATGTAAATAACATACAAAAGTTTACAGACATTATTTTTCAATCATCTTGCTGGTATTAATTAATCAAAATGATACGAGTATATATGAATTCTCAACGTATAGCTTATCCATATATGTATGTATATTAAGCATGTGAAAATGTGCGTATGTGTGTGACGATTCTTTTCCAAACCTGTGAAAATCTGTTGATATTCTGAGCGCGCAAGTCATAAATCAATTTTTTGTTTCACAAATTGGGTTGTTTAAGAGGGGTGGGAAAGCTCTAACGGGGGTAATTAATATAATGTTCTATGCAAATAAAAGAATATCCAAATGATTTATTATGTTTGCTCGTGAATTTTCGCGATGATATAATGTTATCATTTAAGTTATATTCAAAGCCACTCTTTGATAATTATTAATGTTAGTGGTAAAAAGCTTTGCGATATGAATCTTAAGGCAATTAAACATTAATTTATTTTATCCATAATATGTAAAATAAAATAAAATTTGTAAATTTTTGTAAAAGTATAAATAAAACCTATAACCTTTATATAGCATATCTATAATAAATTTCTGTAATATCTATTCTATTTAAAAAATCGTAGAATTAGAAATAGTAGAATTTCATATGATTGTTAACAAACGTTTCAATGCTTTAAAGCTAAAGATAATATTTAATATAATATATATATGCAGATATAAAAAGTGAATGAAGTGCATACGGAAGCGATATAAATCAAAATTAAAATAATCATTTAGATTAACCGGGAGGAACCTAGAGAGTTGTGTCAGGATAGAGTAGTGTGGCGGTCCATTATCTCTGCCTACCCCTCCGGAGAAATTGCGTGATGGTTTGTTGTTGGTGTTGTTGACACAAAAACGCATCTAACACCAAATGGGTTAGTTAGTTATATGTATTGCTTTAAAATAACCGCATTTAATTAACTAACTAACCATCATGCCGTTTCCCTCTGCAAGGGTAGCCAGAGAGGATGAACCACCATACTACTCTGTCCTTCATCTATATTCTCACATCGTAACATGCATGCTCATCAATATTTCCTATTGCGAAAGTGGCCGCCTTTTAATGTTTGATTAATTTGGTCATGCTACCATATGTTTTCCTTGGTCTTCCATGGCTTCTCTTTCCACTCACACTGTTTGTATAAACAGTATTTGTTCATTCCAGAAGAACCACTCAATATAAAAAAATTACGCATTTATAGTAAAAAAATAACACGTTGAGTTCGTCTATTTATGTAGTATGTTTAGAAGAGATGGGCTTAGAAGAGTGGAGAGGGATATTGAAAGAAGGGTTGGGGCAGGCAACAAAGTGAATGGTGCACTTAAATGTGTCATCGCAAACAAAAACCTATTCAAAAAAGCTAGAATGACAGTGCACAATGGTGTTCTTCTACCGACCCTTATGTATGGAAGCGAAGCATGGAACTGGCCGAAGAAGGATGAAAGTATAATAAATGCAGTAGAAATGAGATCTCTTAGACGAATGTGTAGATATTCTGTGTATGGTAGATTGTCGAATGAAAATATAAGAAGTGAATACGGTGCGAATGATGGTGTTATGAACAAAATAATGAAAGGATCATTAAAATGGTTTGGACACATGCAAAGAATGAATGAAGAAAGAATGTTAAAAAAAGTATACGTTAACGATGTAAATGGAACCAGAAATAGAGGGAGACCGAGGAAAACGTGGCACGATCAAATAAATCAAATATTGAATAATGTTGAGGAAGCTAGAGAAATATGTCAGGACAGAACAGTGTGGCAGTCCATTCTTTCTGCCTACCCCTTCGGCGAGACGGCGTGATGGTTAGTTAGTTAGTTAGTTAAATAACACGCAAATTCTGTATTCACGTTGAAGCAATGTACCTTAAATTATTGAACCCAATTACATATGGTACATATGCCCCAAATGGAAGCAATCAAGGCATTAATAATACATATCGAATGGCATAATGACTCTTGATTGTATTATAATTACAATGTACCATTAGATTACTTGATATGCATAAATAACTTAATTTCAATGATTAGGGGATGAGACAGTCTGACATCAGGGAAATCACATCAATATACATATGCATGAGAAATGGAAATACAACGAAATTTACCGTCAAAATGCCAGAATGCAACTATAGAACAATTAATTCATAATTTCATTTGTATCTAAATGATAAATCTAGATAACGTGTGTTTTCTGTACCAGGGGACTTGCGTTCAATATTAGAAGAAAAAAACGATGTTTTCTTTATATATATGAGTTGAATTAAAAATTTAATTTAGAATATAGGTTATTTGCTTAGTAAATATTCTGGTCTATTATTTATTTCAGCATTCCAATTTTTTTATTTAAGTTTATTAATTTGTTATAAACACGATAGTAAGTGACTAACGATCTTCGTGGCAGAGTGACAAGAGCAATGACTGCCACACCGAAGGATTGTGATTTTCACGCTGTCTTTGGTCTGGTGTAGAATTCACGTGACAATTAAATAGCGGTAGATTGGTTACCTATCGCATGCTATGAGAATCAATATAATAGTAAAAAAAAAAATTTGCAGTAATTGGATTCAAACGACCTGTTGTATACAAAAAGAAAAAGAAAAATATATATAATTTATCAGTCACTTCTTAGGTTGTTATTTTCCCCCCATAAAAGTTCACATTTATTAAAAGTGAATGCGAAAAACTTTTTTTTGTTTTTGCGCATCATTAGAGTTAAGAAAATTGCATCGTAAATATCACAAGGACCTTCAAACGAAGTACAGTTTTAAGAAACTTTTCAAATCTGCGACGATTTAAGAATACTGATTTTCAAAACTCCCGTTACGAATAAAAGCCAAAAAGACGAGGTAAAAATACTAAGGAAGCAATATAAATGAATCTACATTTTCCCGAAAATATTCCAATTGTATTTTTTGTTAACAGATTACTTCTCGCTCGTAACGTCATTAAGATTATTGGAAAACTGTTGGGACTATATTAAATTTAATATTACCCCAATGACCATGTAGTTAAAACAGTCTCAAGGGATACATTTTACATTTAGCTAGTAATCAACTATCATTTGTCCCCTGGAATAGAAAGATTAGGAAGACCGAACGCCGTAATATTTAATCGTACCTCATATATTGCTTAACCTTCTAATCGCTTAACTACAGTATCCAATATTATGATAAACAATAATAAAAATAATAATAAATTGGATAATTAAGAGAGCACCAATTTTATGAATTACACATCTCAAGGGCGCTGTTGAAAATGCTCAGTTTTATGAATTTAATAAAATAATAATACTAATGATAATAATAATAATAAACATATTTAGTATGAGGGCTGCACCTGACGTAGTCGATCAGCCCTTCCTATCAGGAAACGATAATTTGAAAAGGTGCGTTTTGAGTCTCGATCTAATTTCTGACTGATTATCTATGCACTTAGGTCTGCTAGAAGATTGTTCCAGGCTGAAGAGCCGGCTACCGCGAAGGCTTGGTCGTCAAAGTTTGTGCTTTAACAGCGTTTTGGCACAGTCAATCTATCGATCGCAGAAGACTTTTCTAATCGCAATGTAGACTGTCTAGCATTCAGGTTCTCGTTGGTGCAGAGTTCAGATATATAAACCGGTGTCATATCATACAACGCCTTATAAAGTATAGGGAATGCATGTTTCTATTTTTGTATTCTATCCACGTGTACCTACACAAGTATTTTATTAATATTAATAATATTAAGTATTTTTTTGTAAAATCAATAAATAAAAGTACACCGAAGAAACCTTACTATGGTATCGTTTTGGCCGAAACACTATGATACTTAATTTTTTTAACATTTATAAAAATCCCAAGTTTTACTATTTACTTTTTGTGAATGTTGGGTTATTTGTAACACCTGATGACAATCAACATCAGTTAGCGAAACAGCTGTCGCAACATTCTCAAAAAGTGACTAATAAACATTTTGATATGATAAGTATGATATATTTTTTAACAGCTAGCATATTAATATCACTAAATTCAATATCAAATCGCTGGAAGAGTAAGGGAGAGAAAAAAACACTAAACTCCTCTATAATCCTATATAACATAGTATGTATTTCTAGTTAGTTTCCTAATCATTTACGTGTCATACAATCATGTACATATCTTCTTTTATCCAAATTCTATTTTCGATTTACAAAATTTTATTTTAAATAATTTTTTGAAGGAGTCCGTATTGTAACAAATTAAGTTTTATTCTCATTATGTAAACTAATTAAGCTCGTATTCGCCCAACCTATTACGGGGGACTGAAAGTTTGGCATCAGGTAGGCAAGAGGCAGTAGGCTGTTGGCTGTTGCCCTGTCTCCTGTAGTTATTCCGGGAGGCGAGACATAAAATCTTCTCGGAGACGCTCCCAACAAAAGAAATATGACAAAACTTGTACCTTTCATAATGAGAGCTATCAAATAAAGGCAGTCCATTCGGAGTTGATTAATGGAACACATTTTATGGCTTCGTAAAAGTAGCGTTTAGCATGTTTGATATATTTATTTTTTTAAAACTAGAATAAATATGCAACTAACTAATTAACTAACCATCACGTCGTCTCCCGAAGGGGTAGGCAGAAAGAATGGACTGCCACACTATTCTTTCCTTACATACTTCTTTCGCTTCTTCAACGTTCATACATCGTGTCATGCATGTCACGCACGTCAATTTCTCCAACTCCTTATGCGGCCGACAGTCAATATTTGATTTATCTGATCGTGCCACGTATTTTTCGGTCTTCCTCCATTTCTAGTTTACGAGTATATTTAATCGTTAAAATATACTTTTTTACAATTCTTTATTCATTTATTATATCCATGGGTCCAAACCAACTTGGCGTATTACGAAAACTATATGAACTATTTGATATAGACATATGAAAATATGATAGTAGAAATTATCGTGAAAAAATGGTAGGTACTCATGTTAGGAGTGGCAAAAATACAAAGATATTAAGTCTGTGCGAACTTGTGCTTTATTTTGCGGGGAAACTATGATTAAGATTACTTTATTTCATTTTTTCTCTTCTAAATACTTTGTTAAAATAACACTTAGATTAAAATTATTTAAATTACATAGACATTTTTCGGACAACCAGTCCTTCTTCAGTGATACATATTATAAAGATACACATTTTAAATATTACGAAATTGTTTACATGATCTGACAGGTGTTATAAAGAACAAAGGATATAAATTAAAGATAATTACCTGAACCCCAGTAAGAACTTAAAATTATTATTTTAAATTTTAAATTGTATCATAAAATTTGTTATAACAAAAGCATAAGCGTTCCAAAATAAATCTTTATAACATCTGTCAGATCATGTGAATAATTTTTCAATATTTTAAATGTGTATCTTTATAATATGTATCAACGAAGAAGGACTGGTTGTCCGAAACATGTCTATGTAACAAAAAAAAAATGTTAGTGTTGTTTAAACAAAGTATCATATATAAAAAATAAAAAGAGAAATAAAGCATCTACAACACAAAGAAGA